>CM051258.1:61434394-61549394 GCA_027921565.1 Artemia sinica
TATATATATATATAGAGTCAGACACACAACCACGCAAGGACAGACACAGAGATAGACATGCAGACGCTCTGACACAAAGAAAGAGAGAGACAGAGAGAAGGATAGAGAGAGAGAGAGAGAAAGAGAGAGAAACACATACTAACACACAATCAAAGACACAGAGATAGGCAAATAGATGTTCAGAGACACAGACACGGTGAGAAAGAGACAAAAACACACCAGGAGTCAGAAACACAAACATACACAGCGACAGACAAACAGAGACAAACATGCAACGTGTCAGGCAAATAGGCACGGTGAGAGAGAGGCAAAAAAAAAACATTCTAACACAAAAAAAAAAACAGACAAAGAGACAGGTGAACAGATGGTCAGACGTACAGGCACGGTCAGAGAGAGAGGCAAAAACAAACATACAAAGTCAGAAACACAAACACACAATGACAGAGACAGAAAGACAGACGCTCAGACAAACAGGCACAGAGATAGAGAGAAAGTAAGAGAGAGAGAGGACAGAGACATGCAAACCGATGGTCAGACACACAGGCATAGAGAGAGAGAGACAGAAACACACTCACACAAACACACAGTGAAAGGCAAACAGACGCTCAGACACACAGGCACAGAGAGAGAGAGAGAGGGAGAGAGAGAGACACACAAATACCCAGAATCAGACACACAAACACACAATGACAGAGACAGACAGACAGACGCTCAGACACACAGGCACAGAGAGAGAGAGAGAGAGAAAGAAAGAGAGAGAGAGAGAGAGAGTACAGAGACATGCAAAAAATTATAGAGTATAAAATTATAGATCTAGGTGTGCTATAGCACCTAGATCTTTCTCAATCATGGAACTTGCAACCTCATAGAAATTAGTATCTCGTCATGTCTCTATTTTTCTCGAGAAGGAATTTTGGGACTGAGAAGCTTGCTGGGACGCCTTTTTAACTATCAGGTTCATGTGGATAGATAGTTCTTTTACAAATTTACTTTTTTTAGGAATAGGATTATTCGAAACTCAACCGGAACGAGGGTGCTTACATTGCAGCCATAGACGGTACCAAAATTTAGTTCGTCGTTAAGCTTCAAAAATACTCGGATTACTTGACCAATGCTTAGTAACACCTCAGCGGATACGTTTTAGAGGCACCGCCGCCTTATTTGCAATCTTTTTCACGTATATCAATATGCGGGTTTCTCATAAGTAGCTGAAACGGAGCCTGACTTTTATCAGAATCTGTGGCAATTGCGACTGTGGCAATCACACAGAGACAGGCAAACTGACGCTCAGCACACAGGCACAGAGAGAAACAGAGAGATGAAAACACATCCAAACACACAGAGTCAGACACACAAACACAGACACAGAGACAGACAAATTGATGCTCAGACACACAGGCACGGTAAAGATAGAGACAAAAACACACAAACACACGGAGTCAGACACACAAACATACACAGAGACATACACAGAGACAGACAGAGACAATAAGGCAACGTTTCAGACAAACAGGGACGTTTAGAGAGAGAGAGAGACAAAAACACATTCTAACACACAGAGTTAGACACACAAACACAGACACAGAGACAGGCAAACAGATGCTCAGACACAAAGACACGGTAAAAATAGAGAGAAAAAACAAACACACAAAGTCAGACACACAAACACACAATGACAGAGACAGACAGACAGACGCTCAGAAACACAGAAACAGAGACAGGCAAACCGATGCTCAGACACACAGGCAAGGTCTGATATAGACAAAACGCACAAACGTACAGAGTCAGAGGCACAAAAACGCGAAGACAGTGACAGACAAACATACGCCCAAATACACAGGCACAGAGAAAGGGAGAGAGACATAAACACAAACACACAGAGTCAGACACAGAAAGACACAAAGAAAGACAAAGAGACAGACGTTCAGACACACAGCTACAGAGAGAGAGAGAGAGAGAGAGGAGAGAGAGAGAGAGAGAGAGAGAGAGAGAGAGAGAGAGAGAGAGAGAGAGAGAGAGGAGAGAGAGAGAGAGAGAGAGAGAGAGAGAGAGAGAGAGAGATAGAGAGAGAGAAAGAAAGAAAGTGTTTGTTCTGTGTCTGTTCTGTGTGTTTCTGTGAGTGTGTTGCTGTCTCTCTCTGTCTCTTTACCTGTGTGTCTGACCGTCTGTTTGCAGTGTCTGTGTTTGTCTGTCTCTGTATTTGTCTTTTTGTGTTTGGGTGTCTTACTTTGCATGTTTGCATGTGTTTTTGTCTCTGTCACCATGCCTGTGTGTCTGAGCGTCTGTTTGCCTGTCTCTGTCTTTGTGTGTTTGTGTGTCTGTATCTGTGTGTTTTATGTGCTTTTTTGTCTCTATCGTGTCTGATTGTCTTTTTGTCTGCATTTGTGTCTGTCTATGTATGCTCATGTGTCTGACTTTGTGAGTTTTATTTGTTTTTTTATCCCTCTCTCTCTCTCTCTCTCTCTCTCTCTCTCTCTCTCCCTCCCTCCCTCTCTCTCTCTCTCTCTCTCTCTCTCTCTCTCTCTCTCTCTCTCTCTCTCTCTCTCTCTCTCTCTCTCTCTCTCTCTCTCTCTGTCTCTCTCTCTCTCTCTCTCTCTCTCTCTCTCTCTCTCTCTCTCTTTCTCTCTCTCTATTGTTTTATAGAATAAAGTGTTTCAGTATGTATTCTTTTAAATCTCATACCTTAAAATAAATATATTTGAAATATTTGATGAGACCTACACCTCTTATAAAGCAAGGGAATATCATCTTCATGGTGTACAGCATTTAACTCTGTTAAAAATGGTAAGTTTATAAATAATAAAAAATAGAAAAGAAGGATTTTTGATATTTTAAAGTTTATTAAAGGAAAAACAACGAATCATGTAGTGAAATTATCGTTATCATCTTAGTAACAACTAAGATATTATGTACTGTGCTCTTTCGTGTGTATCAGTGACAGGAGTGAACAGTTGAGGCTTGACCGGAAGGCACTGGAAAAGTACTATACAACCTGCAATAACAAGACCAGTGAACATACTTCATGTTTTCTATACATATAAGAATACCATCCAAGTGATGAATTGCTTCTGAGGGACACGGGTCGAGATTCCTCTAGCCAGTGTAAACAGACTGTCCTAACGATCGGTGTTTAGACTTAATCTTAACATTTGCTTCAAACTAGCCGTTTTTAAGGCCCTTATCTTGAGCTAAATATCAATTTCCTTAGGATGTTTTGTGGTATAATAACAGTTGAGTTTATGTCTTTGTTTATATATTTACTTTTTGTTCAACTGACTCTGTGAATAAGTGCTTTGGAAAGTTACGGACTGAGTATGATTAAGTAAGCATGGAACGACGTAATCAGGTTTTCTAATGCAACTTCTTTGCAATCATTTTTAGGCTCTTATTTTTCTATACATCGAGAGAAAAAATTACCTTCTAGTGCAATAACCACGTTGGTTTTTTTCTCATTTTTCTCAATGATTTTTTTCTCTACTCAACAAGTATTAGTAAAACCAAATTAAAATAATGTGTACTAATATATGGTTGTTTTTAGGTGCCATGCTCATGGCTATTTTTCTTAATGGCTTATCAAGCAAGGAAATTGTTCATCTAACCCATGCAATGGCCACAACAGGTAAAATATTGTATTGTGGATCGCCAGTTGTAAGTAATAAATACTGAGCTTTGTATTTTCGACATAGTATGGGATGTGCACGTTATATAGGGTTGCCTGGTGCGTCCATTGCGGGAGGAGCAATCGTGTCCCCTAGGTTTGACAAATACACCCCCCACTACCTTTTCGTGAATTGACGCCCCTGAGCTTGGGACGTTCATTTTTAAGCAATTTGGCAAATTGAAGTTCACTGAAAGGACGAGAGCCATTTAGGAATGGCTAATTCTAAAGGAAATATGTATTGATTACAGAAGAAAAAATTATGAACGAGTCTGCGCGCATCTTAATTTTTCGAAATTTTGACAGTCACAATCATTTTCATGCTGCTTAGAATGAGTCAATCCTTCTAATCAAACCTGTTCTCATCTTAATTTATCTTCACCTAATTGTTCATCACTTAATCAAAAGCTTTCCTTAACCTTTCATGTACCTCTGTTTGTAGCTACGAATGCCAATCTGTGTTTTAGGACAGGGGGGCTGTCAGTACAGCATTACACAGGACCGTCAAACTTGTCTGAAATTCACTGTCATTCATTTTAATGAATTACTAATTTCTTTTAGTCCGTTTGCTCAACGAAAGCATAGTTAATATTCATAAAATATAGTATACTATTATAACTTAGTTTTCCTTATCTTTGATTTTTGATTTTTTGGAGTCTAAATTCGTTCTGAGAGGAGCCTGAGAATTTCTATTACTGTTTTTTTTCGTTGTTATTTTCAGAAATTCTTATCCAAATTTTGTATGCGTGGGCTAGTTCTGGTTATTAAGGAAAGAAAAAATTGGCCAACATTTTCTCCTTTAGGAGAAAATTTTAATATACATGTATCATTCGTTATGCGTCACCTTATCATTTGTGCCACAATATCTTTGATTTTAAATTTAATAATCTAAAAAAATTGGGTCTAATTACTTCTTATGGCATTTTAAAGAAGTAAATGACCTGCGTAGTCATTGCACCAAAATTGTTCAGTGAATTTTTTCTTTATAAATACCTTAGTTAAGCTACTTTATACTTCCAATAGTTTCGTTATAAATTATGTTCCACTGCATACGCACAATCAATATCTTCTTAGGTAGTGCTTGCATATACCATTTGTGCCACTGCATCTTTGCTATTCAATTTTAGAATCTTCACTTGTTCAGTCTAAATATTCGTCATGGCACTTCAAAAAAAGAATAATCCCTAAAGTCAACATTACTTGACAAGCTTTTTCTTCTCCATAGATACCTTATTGAATTTTATTTCAATTATTTTGTACACATTCGCAATCTAAAATAAAGACATTGCCTTATTGTAAAGGCAATGAAACTTTCAAATTTGATGCACTTCAAACGTTATGGATGAACTTCTTAATGTTCAGTGTTCCCTGTGAATTTCAGAGTCGTTCAGGGTTGTTAAAAAAAAAAAAAAAAAAAAAAAAAAAAAAAAAAAAAAAAAAAAAAAAAAAAAAAAAAAAAAAAAAAAAAAAAAAAAAAAACTAGCAATGCCACTAATTTTATCTAGTAATAAACTAATCTGAAAATCCATCTATGAGCGTCAAAACTTAAAGTACAAGCAAGAATTAATTAATATTAACTCTTAATATCTTTGGCACTAGCCAAGGCCGTACCCAGAGTGGGAGGGGGGGGAGGGGAGTTCGAACTCCCCCGTCGAAATGTTTGTCTAACTCGTAAAAACGTAACAAAATGGATATAAAATTTTTCGTAGCAGACAAATTATAGCAGTGCCACTAGCCTAATTTGTCTGCTAAGTTTGCAACTGGAGATCTTGACGGGAATCCAAGATGAATTATTCCCTTTATGCAGAATGTGGTTTTAAAAAAGGTAGAGGATGTGTTGACCAAATTTTCGCTCTTATGGTAATAATTGAAAAACTCAAAGCTCAGGCTGTCCCCTCCTCAACGCCCCGCTCTTTACGCTAAAGTTTTACTCTTTCTCACAACTCTACTTTATAAAACAATAAAAAACTTTAGCGTAAAGAGGTGGGCTTAGAGGAGGTGACAGCCCCTTTCATATGCTGTTGAGTAATTTCTGTTCGTTTTAAGTTTTAATGTCGCTCTTTACTTTCAGTTCAAAAATTTGTTTTTTTTTATTTAATTTCTGAGTGCTTTTGAATTAATGCGGGTTTTGAATTTGGCTCACCATACGTGAATGATTAAAAAAAATTTGCACATTAATTTTACTTTTGTTTTAACTAATAATAACCTTATAATAATTTAATCTTGATTTTCGTTCCAGTTGTTTAAGAATGACTCCTGAATCACAAAGGCTGTTTATTTAGAATAATAACCTCTTTTAAAAGTTAAAAAAGAAACTTTAGCGTGAGAGCGAGCTATTGACGAGAGGCAACCCATCTCATATACGTAATATTTTCTGTTCGTTTTTAATATTGCTTCTTACTTTTAGTTGGAAAAAACTTATCTTTTATTTAATTGCTGATCGTTTCTTAAATAATTTTGGGAAATCCAGCTCCCCCTCCATGGAAAATTCCCTTCTCCACGAGAAATTTCTCCATGGAAAGATTCACCCACGTAACCTAAATTAGCGATATTTGCGGAACTAATTTTGTAAGGCATAGTAACAAAACGGCAAAAGAGGTCGAAACTAATTTTATGAAAATTAAAGTTTACGAAACTATTTTTATGAAAAATTAAATGCTAAGATTCGCCGGAAAATAGCACAAACAAATTATTGCTTATATCGGCCATTCGAACTTTCAAACTTTAGCGTAAAGAGTGAGGTATTGACAAGGGGGCGAACTTCCTCATATACGTAACATGAGGGGATTCGCCCCCTCGTCAATACCTCGCTCTCTACGCTAAAGTTCGAATTTGTTCCAATTCTTTAAGAATGACCCTTGAATCACAAAGGCCGTTTAATTAGAATAAATAGCTCTTTTGAAATTATACTAAAAATACTTTAACGTAGAGAGCGTATCGACAAGGGGACAAACCCCCTCATATACGTAGTCATTTCTGTTCGTTTTAAGTTTTAATGATATTCCTTACTTTCAGTTGAAAAGATTTGTTTTTTTTATTTAATTTCTGATTGTTTTTTAAATGATGCTAGGAAGTCCAGCGCCCCCTTCATGGAAAGTCTGTTCTTTGACTTGACTTAAGGCTCCTGCTGGTGGTCCAGCGTAGAGAGGGATGAGACTCTTTGCCTCCATTCCAAACGGTCCTGCACAAGCGTGACTGCTTCATGGAGATCAGTACCAATCATGGAGAAGTACTGGGTAAGGCTGTCCCTCCATCTGAACCGGGGTCTTCCACGGGGGCGCTTCCAGCCATTTTGTGGAGATTAAAATTGAAAAGTATGCTGTTGGGTGCTTCTTCTGGCATGCGAATTAAGTGGCAAAACCACCGTAGAGCTCTTATGGTGAGCTGAAGAGAGTTGGAGGTCTGATCCGTTAGTGTCAGCAATCGGGTGTTTGAGACGAAGTCGTACCACTTGATCCCTTCGATTCGTCTTAGGAAGTTTGTTCCGGCCATATCTATGGCACCACGAACAGAAGCAGCTGCCAGCCAAGTTTCAGCACCGTAGAGAAGGACTTGCTTTACGGTGGTGTTGTAGATCCGCATTTTTGTTTTTCGGCTAATGTTGGGCTTTGACCACAAGGAACGGCATAATCGAGCCATAATAGACGCAGCTTTCGCGATGTGTGAATGGACTTCCATTTCAATTGAGCCGTTATCCGAGACGACAGATCCAAGGTAAGTAAAAGACTTGAAAAATTCGATAGTTTGCCCTAAACTTTGAATGATGGTGAGTTGGCGGAATTTCCTGCCGGGTCGATAATCATTATTTTTGTTTTCTGCCAGCTACCACTTTCAGGGCTTCTTCCGACAGTGTATTGAGAGCTGCATCGTTTTCAACTGCAGAAGTGTATATCAGGGCAATATCATCTGCGAAGTCGCAATCGGCTAGGACTCTAAGGCCATATTTCAGTCTGAATTGAAGCCGATTCGTGGTTCGATCCATGACATAATCAATCACCGCGTTGAAAAGTTCAGGAGCGGCAACACAGCCTTGCCTTACACCAGTATCTATCTCGAATAGTTGGCATCGACGACCATTAACCTGGACGGAGCTTTTTGTACCAGTGTAGAGCGCCTTGAACAAGCAGCAATATTTATCAGGGAGTCCCGTTAGTTTTAGTACCAGCCAACGGGACTCACGGTCGATCGAGTCGAAAGCTGCTTTAAAGTCAACAAATGCAATATATGCTGTACGCTGGAATTTGCGGGCTTTCTCGATGACCTGTTGAATAGTGTATATCTACTCGGTCGTGGATCTGTTGGGCATAAAACCTGCTTGCTGAATCTGGTGGCACTTACGAATGAATTGGATACTCTTATCATGCAATGTCATGGTGAATAGTTTGCCAGGCAGTGACAGGAGGGTGATTCCTCTGTAATTTGAGCACCTTACCTTACGGCTACCTTACCGCTTCCAAAGAGAAAGGATTATCCCTTCCTTCCATTCTTCAGGTATCAATTCGGTTGACCAGACGAGAAAGAACAGCATGTGCAGCCAAAGTAGCATTACCAGTCCTCCAAACTTTAGCAGCTCGACGGTGATGCCGCAGGTTCCTGGTGCCTTGTTGTCTTTCATTCTCCGCAGGGCATTTTGTATGTCTTCTACCGAGGGAGGATCAGGCTCTGGTAGATTTTTATATGTTGTTTGCAGAGTGGATGTAGTTAGGTTGGGGTCAACGACGATTCTTTCGGCGTTTAATAGCTTTGCGAAGTGCTTCCTCCATCAATCATGTTGCGCGTTTTCATCTTCTAGCATTTCGCCAGAGACGGATTTAACTGCGCCTATCTTTGGTGGTTTCCCATCGCAAAGATCTCTGACAAGCTTGAAAAGCGACATGACGTCACCTTTTCGTTGCCGCATCTTCCAGCTCTTCTGCTTTTTTATCAACAAATTGTTGTTTATCACGGTGATATATATTGTTTCTAATCCCGTTTAGCCGTCTGTAGGAGGGCATATTTCTGGCCAACCGCGCTTTCCGGCGCTGTTCAATGATTTGCAGTGCTTCTTGCGATAGCCAGGGCTTCTTTGAATACATCATACGACCGACGGTATTAGTGGCAACCTCTAGTACACCCTTTTTATAAGTCTGCCAGGACGTGTCCGGGTCAACAAGTGTATCCAGGCATTCAAACCTGTTCTGAATTTCAACTGAGTACTTTTGGTGGAATGTCTCAATTTTTAATTTCTGGATGTCTAATTTTGGCTGGCGCCTTTATGAAGGCTGGGCTTTAAGACGCAGGCGGAAGTTCACAGCAACTAATTGATAGTCTGTATTCTCTATCTCAGCGCCACGATATGTTCTACAATTCGTAAGTGATGAGTGCCATCTTTGGTTGACTATGATATAGTCAATCATCTTCCGCGTTCGCCCATCGTTGCTATACCATGTTGGCTTATAGAAGTCTTTCCTGCGAAACAGGGTGTTGGCAATGACCAATTCATGCATAGCGCACAGCTGGAGGAGTCGGACCCCATTTTCATTCAACAAGTAAGGGGTAACCGGTCCAACTACAGATTTAAAAGCTCGGCTGGGGTTTGATACAGTTGCATTGAAATCGCCCACCACGGCCTAAACATCGTGAGGGGAAATCCGGGATAGAGCAGATGTCAGAGCTGAGTAGAAATTGTCTTTTTGACCTCTGGGGAGACATTCGTTGGTGTGTAGCACACAATAACCGATATCTTCCCATGCTTGTGGTTGAAGCGAGCAGTGAGTAGTCTATCTGATATTGGGTTGTGGGATATGAGGAATTTCTTTGCCTTCTTATTTAGGAGCAGGCCTACACCGCTGCTTCAACTGGAGGTTTGCCCACGAGGCAGACCACAAAAACGATGGATGGAGAACTTCCACTTCGACAACGTCAAGATAGCCCAGTTATCACGTATCGCACCAGATAGAGCAATGTACCGAGCCCTTACGCATGAGCTAGCAAGAGGAGTGGCCCCAAAACGTCCCACGACGATGGCCGGGACCTAAGTAAGTAAGTAAGTAAGTAAGTATGTCAATTCCACATCTTAACATCTCTAAACCTAGAAGGTCTTTGGATCCCGGCTTATTCATGTTTAAAACATTCCAGGTGGCTATTTTCAACCCACCTTGGTCAGCAAGGTTCAAAGGATGTCCAGGGGCGTGCCGATGTCGTAATAAATTAAAACCAATAAAATCCGAGGCTTGAGTTTCGTTTCTTTTCATTGCAATTATTTTCAGGAGGAGGGTCGCAAGCTCATCCGTCCCTAGGCCTGGGTTCTGATTATGAAAACCTGGGGTGGGCTCCACCCCATGGGTTAGGGGTTTAAGCCCCATATTCAGTGGCACGTGGTCAGCAAACAAAGTTTGCATCCTTCCGGACGAGCTCCTTTCACCACCTTGTTCCCCTATGTCTCTTCCCCCATGAGCAATTCCTCCATGGAAAGATCCTCCCAAGTAACCTGATCCCCCGACCCCCTCCACCAGAAAAAATCCCCCCTGAAAATGTCTGTACCCTACTTACCAATAACCAATACTATATGTAAACAACAGGCTAAGTTATAACTTGCAACCCTTCCCCCGGGGACTGTGGGGGATTAAGTCGTCCTCGAAGAAATACTTATTAAATATTGCGACTATTATGAACAAAATGGCTATCTTAAAATTTTGATCCGGTGACTTTGGGAAAAATTGAGCGTGGGAGGGGCACTCCAATTTTTTATTACTTAAAAAGGGCACTGGAACTTTTAATTTCCGTTCGAATGAGCCCTCTCGTGAAATTCTAGGACCACTGGGTTGATACGATCACCCCTGGAAAAAAAAAACAATAAACACGCATCCGTGATCTTTCTTCTGGCAAAAAATACAACATTCCATATTTGTGCAGATAGGAGCTTGAAACCTTTGAAGTAGGGTTCTCTGCTACGCTGAATCTGATGGTGTGATTTTCATTAAGGTTCTATGACTTTTAGGGGATGACGCCCCCTTTTGTCAAAAAAAGGAAAATTTTCTCAGGCTCGTAACCTTTGATGGGTAGGACTAAACTTGATGAAACTCTCATATTTATAATTATAATAAAAATCCGATTCTTTTTATGTATCTATCGGTATCAAAATTCCGTTTTTTATAGTTTCCGTTACTATTGAGCCGGATCACTTCTTACTTGGAGTCCGTTACCACCAACTGTTTGAAACGAAAAGTACTGAAATCAAGACTGTATTACAAATTTTTGGGTTTGGATATCAGCAAATCTTAATTTTTTTGGTATTTTAGTTTCTAGGGTTAATAGGACCCAATATCTCTTTGATTTCTAGAAGGGAATTTCTTGTCAGTTTTCGTGTGGGGCGAAAACATTGGTGAATTGAGATTATTCTGCTCCCATAAGCTAGGAGCTATTCAACGATGAAAAATGCTTTTCCCCAATCGATTCGGTTTTCCAATATGCACATCTGATACCATCTTCACTATTAAAATGGGCTGTCTTCTTTTTTTGAGACCCAAAATACTTAATTTAATTCTCTCTAGCGAATAAAAACACAGTAATAAAATCAAAATCATCCTGTAAACATTTTACTAATATCCCCTACCCATTAGTGAATCATCTTGACATGTCTTGCATATGCTTTACTAGCGTCTCAATTGGAGGAGCTGGCAGAGCTAACTTGATGGGAATATTCAGCATAGCATAATACGTTTTTCACAGCGTGAAGCTCTTGTTTAAAATTCATCAAATAAGTTTAGTTCACCGCACTGTCACAATTAGGAGTGACCCCTCCGCAGAGTAAAGGATTTTTTTCTCTTAGTCGGTCAAAGAGAAGGGATAATAAATATTCAGAAATGGATATAAAGGCAAGCTGCCAGGTTTAGAGCTGATGCCCAGTGGTCTTACTTTTCCTGAATATCATCGTTAGTTAAATAGCTTTGGTCATTCATATCACGCAAGACAAGTTTTATTTATGCAACCTTAAAAAGTGGTCAATCTTCAAGAATGAAGCTTTCTTTTCAGTGTTTGCCTTATAGCGCAGCTTTTCCATGTAAAAAAAGTGTGCCCATTGATGATTGTAGGGAAAGGAAGAGGGATAGAGGATCATCCCTGTCTTTGGACGATGTCAATTAGCAAATATTAAACGACTGACGGGATTTTGCCTGGTAAAAGGAATCTGGACTTTTTACTTATTTAGTTTAGACAATATGCCACTTTATACACCCAGTGGTGACAAAAAGTCAGTAGCGTGAAGATCCGTCGGTGAATTGGCCAGCCGCTTAATTCTAAAGCAGTGAAGAAGCAAAGATGGAATTATCTTCAACACGTTAATCGGAGGGAGAAGTAAAAATATCGAAAGATGTGCAGCCATATGGGTGTCCACAAAGTGGGAGATTGAGAAAAACACTCAGACGTAATGTATAACCATGATGTCTGATGGCCACAAACGTCACACAGACTCCAGGGGAAGATTTTGTCGCCACAGCAGCCTTGAAAATGTCTACAGAGGCTTTTGATGCCTTTTGAACCACAGATGACTCAGAAGAAGCTAATTTCTAGGTAAATTGTAATTTTTTCCGATACTCATCTTGGTATTTGATCCTTTTTATTTTCTAGGCAGCTTAATGGAATGGCCTGAAGAATGGAAAGATATTTTAGTTGACAAACATAGTACTGGTGGTGTTGGTGATAAAATATCACTTCTACTTGCTCCTGCTCTGGCGGTGCTGGGTCTCAAAGTACCCATGATAAGTGGACGTGGTCTAGGATTTACAGGAGGAACTTTGGATAAGCTTGAAAGCATTCCTGGTAAGATTAACCTTTTAAGATTTTTAAGTTCTCTCAGTTCTTAGTTTCATGATTATTATTGTCCATAATAATTAATAACAATAATAACGTTCCTAATTAACACTTGCTCCAAACACATTTTTACAAATAAAAGAGGTTATGGGTAATTTACCTCCCATAATATTGTCCTGAATGACTTGTGGATATTTGAAAAAAATGGGTTTAAAATTGTGTTTTTAGAGGTGTTACACCTCCCCCCCCTTCCCACGGAAAGGTTTTTTTACTTAACTAAACTTTGGAGAAAGTAGTTATGCTGCACCATGTTACAGTTATGTTTTATTAAGGGGAGAGGGATATTCTTCTCGAGCTTCTAACTAATGATAAGATAAGTGAGAAACAACAAGAATATTTAAATTTTGGATATGCTCAAAAGCATTTTGTCGGTAGGGTTGGAGTCAAACTACCTGGCTTTTCAGCCATTTTCGGTGCTAAGTTCATCGAAGTTTGCATAATTATTACATCCTCACCTAGTGACTTACTTTTGATCCACCTTTCACGGTTTCTTTCAAAAAAAAAAAAAACTTTATTAACAATTTCACTCATGACTATCCTTAAATAATTTTTAATCTTATTTTCCTGGTAGTAGTTTGTTTTTTATTTAATTATTTGGCGACTACAGTCGTTATTACCCTTCTATATTCCTATTTTATGCTTGCAACACTGGATAAAATATTTGTTCGAAAATTAGCAAGTCTATTAATTACCCAACACATTTTGTGTTTGAAGTTTCCACACAAAGTTCAAGACACTACACACACTACGAAAGTAGTGTGACATATTTTTAAACCAAAAGAAGGAAACAACAATTTTTACACATGAGCATAATATTTTATTGCTGAAATGAATTCTATATATAACTGTAAACTGCACTGATTTCTACATTTAAAATAGATAAAATACCCTCCTGTTTAAAGCTATGACTAAATATTTGTTATATTTAATACTAATACAGTTCATATTCCACAAAGCAAATATTTTGATCCTTAGAGTAAAAATTCTACTTTCAGGCTTTCGTGTTTCTCTTAGCTCATCAGAGATGAAAAACTGCCTTGAAAAAGCTGGATGTTTCATAGCAGGTCAAACTGACGGCTTTGTACCAGCTGATCGTCGCCTGTACGCCCTTAGAGACGTCACAGCTACGGTTGACAGTCTGGGGCTAATAACTGCTTCTATTATTTCAAAAAAGGCTGCTGAGAATATCAGGGCTCTAGTTCTGGATGTTAAAGTTGGAACCGGTTCCTACCAGAAGTCACTAGAAGATGCTGAAGTTCTGTCAAAGTCATTGGTAGATATACTTTATAACTAGACTCGATTTTGTCGCAAACACATGAGTAATGCTCAGGGACTAGGGGCTTATGTGATGAGTCGTTGATTTCCAATATCTAAGATTAAAGGCCCAGGGTTCTTTTCTAGTAAATTTGGTACAATCCCATTACATGGGCCTCTCGGTTTATTCACTATAGACTAGGCAATGATAAAACCCGTTTTTGACGTCTTAACTGTTATAGAGCAGGCAATGATAGCAAGGTTTTCATTGCGTATACGATATTAAACTGTGGTTTTTTGGGGTTTATGTGGGGGAAAAGGTAGCTAGGTTAGGTTAGGTTACGTATTTAATATATGTAATGCTTTATCCCCCCCCCCCTGCACTAATGTGCAAATAATTAGCCCAAATTTGTTTTTAAACTATTATGTATTCATTCTATTTTATTTTATTTCATTAACGTTAACCAAACTTGACTTTTTAGAAAGGCCCATATAATGGGATTGTACCGTATATTTTAGGGCCCAAAGATTAAAAAAAATGGACTATTTACGCATTTTAGAATTTAAAATCTGTTTAAAATTTTCTCTAGCTGTAAAAAGGTATAATACCAGGAACTAAATGAAGTAGAAACTAGGGTGGAGAAACTAAGTATTAGTTTTTCCCCTTTCCATAAAATAGTTTTTCAAGGGTGTAGAGGCAGTGGACGTTTTGTGGCATGACCTTTGAACTATTTCATTGAGTCTGCCCATAATAATGTCAAACTAACAGCAACTAGGTATAATACAAGATAACAAATGGAAAAGCAAACTTGTGAAAGTATCCTTAAAAAGTGGTTTTTGTACACTCTTTATGTAATTTTTATTTTTCTGTTGATGATAACTCTTGTCAAAAGTATTAGCTAAATCTTGTGAACTCAAGTGTGAACTTGTAAAAGTGAAATAAAGTCAGTGTTCTAATTATCTATTTTCTTATTTAAACTTACTAAGTTGATGCTGAAACCTTATGCGTGCTTTGTACCCGTAGACACGTAATATGCAGTAATGTGAAGGGTAATAAAACGGACATGGCGGAGGACTTGTTAGATGTTTTTCATAGGAATCCTCTGTGGATATTTTTGGCTACTCGCTTCACTGACCGCATGTAAACAACAAGCTTCCTAGGTTCCATGCTTTCTATCCAACTTTCTAGGAGTATAATGAGAGCAAGGTGGAAATTGTATGGACAAGTTTTGCAGATAAAGGATGACAGAGTGTCAAAGGTCGTTCGTTTTGGCCATCCATTTAACACCAAACGTAAGCAGTTGTCGTCCCCTAATGGGATGGGAAGAGATCGTAGGGAGAGATTTAGAGTAAATTAGAACTTCTTTGGAAGGTGTAAAAAGTGAAGCATTTAATAGAATGGGATAGAGGAGGAGCGTCCGAATCTGTGTTTGTCTCAGGTGGGTTGGCGCTATAGTGAGTTGTTTGTACTATTAGTGCTAGTATGTACTATAAGTGGACTGAGTAACGAACTTGAAAATTTAGCGGACAGACTGAACAGGCTTGAGAGTAAGTTGGATGGTTATGAACAAAAATCACTACTAGACAGTCTGGTTCTTCTCGGTGTTAGGCAGAAAACTGGAGTTGACAGTCGTTCTGCTGTGTTGCTAACTATTAATCAGAAGATGTATTTGCCTGAAATTAGTACAACTGAGGTCGTAAACGCGTATAGACTTAGACTTAATAATGCTGCTACAACTGATTCAACTCAGGTGGTTCCATCTGCTCCAAGGGTCGCTCCGATAATAGTGAAATTTTCGAGCAAAAGCGGTGCTTGTGAAGTGTTAAAGGCCAAAGCTAAGATGGCCTCTAGTGGTATTTTTGATGCGGAGTCTCTGACCAAGCAGACACGATATATTCTGAATGCGGTGAAAGACAAATTTGGTCGGCGGAATTCTTGGTCTGGTCGGGGTCAAATATTGGCGAAGGCTAGCGACGGGACTCCAATAAAAAAGCTAAGATCCCTCGCTGATTGTATCTAGTTTTTTTTTTTTTTTTTTTTTTTTGTTGTTCTTTTTTTTTTCTTCATGATGATTGTATCCAAGAGTTACTTTCTCATGGATTGTTTGTTTATTTTCCCTTTTTTTCTACTAAATGAGTCGCTAGTTTTCGGTTCATTTTTCTTCTCTGTTTTTCGAATCTTTTTTTGTGTTATTTTTCTCAAAAATGTTGTTTGTTTCTATTTATTTTTGGGTACACTTTTTGTTATTTTTTCTCTTTTTATTACTTCGGTTGTGTCGTTTTTTGATGGTTCTGTCTGATTTACGGCATTTAACCTGGAAAATTATTTATCGAGAGGAGTTGCTCGTGATGATGATTGTCCAATAACAGATCTTAAGCCTATGAGAAGTAGTACATTTATCCGGTCACCGCAAAGTTTTCTGGCATAACAAAGTGACTCACGACTTCGGCTAGGTTCGTGGAATGTACATATTTCGACAAGTTATCAGGATATCCTCCAGCTATTAGACGATTTTTCGTCGAAGTTCGATATATTTGGAGTTTTTGAATCATTTCTAACTGCAGACCATTCTCTTTCGCTTTATTCATTTCCAGGGTACAATGTCCGTGTGGAGAACCGAGTTTTGGTGAGCCGGGGTGGGATTGCATTTTTGGTAAAAGAGGGAATTGGGTATGGAGTACGGCATGACCGTAGTATTTGGAATGAAGGTTAGGTTGAAAATTTTTCAATAGAGGTTGATTTAAATGGTAAAAATAATACTATTAGTACGGTGTATAGGCCGCTCAGTGCTCACTTGGATTGTTTTATCTAAGGATTTAATGAGCTGCTTGCTAAACCACCCCCAGGCTGTAGCCAAACTGTGATGGGCGATTTCAATTTTAACCTTCTTGATTTATCTGGAATGAACGGTGTTTTTTTTTTTAATTTTATGATTTCGAGTGATGTGTATCCCCTTGTGTCTCTGCCAACCAGAATAACTTCACAAAGTGAATCATTAATCGACAATATTTTTGTCCGGTCGAATGATCTTTACAAGAGCTCTGCTGATGTGATAGTTTTCTCGGGATCTGACCATCTTCCGATCATAGCTACAATTAATCACCCTGTGAAAAAAAATGCGAAATAAGAAGGTCGTAACTAGATTGATGAAAAAAGAAAATCTCCAAAAATTTGCCGAAGAGATTAGTATTGTTGAATGGAGCACAGTTCTAGAAGAAAAAGAATGCCGTTCTAGAGCATTAGATAGCCTTATGTCAACCATTTAGATTATTTATGAAAGGACATGCCCTTTAAAGGCTTTAAAGTCGAAAAAACTTATTCCACGAAAGCCATGGATATCGATGGAAATAGTTGATGAAATAGAACTAAGAAATAGGATATATGAGAAATATTTGGATGTTCGGAGTGATGAATCATTTGGCCTATTTAAAACACAAAGGGATTTAGTGAATAAGCTCCAACGAAAAGCAATCTCAGAATTTTATAGCCGCAAATTCGAGGATAGTAAAGGAAACATGAAAGATCCATGGAGGGCATTTAATGATCTTTTTAGTGGCAAAGGAGATAAGAGTAGTGAGGAAGTATGTTTAAGTGGATGTGACAATGATGGTAAAGGTGCAATAGTAAATAAATTTGGTGAATTTTTCTCTAACATTGGACCTGAAGCGTAAATTAGTGTTTATAATAAGTACCTAGAAATGCAGAGTAATAATATTCGTGATGAAAGATGTAAGCCTTTGGAAATGAGTTTTAGTTTGTGTACCAGTGAAGAAGTGAGTAAGATTGTAAAGTCAATGAAGTCTAATTCAGCTGGAGTCGATGGTTTATCCCTTCGAGGGCTAAAAGCGATTTTAGGTTACATACTACCCTGTCTGGTTTTTATTATAAGCCTTTCTCTAGAAAAGGGTAAGTTCCCTGAACAGCTTAAAGTCACAAAGGCCCAATGAGACTCAATTTGGATTTCGTAAGGGACACTCCACAACGCATGCCTTGCAGCATTTTGTGGAGTGCGTAAGTGGTGTGTTGGATAAAGGCTATTTGTCTATGTCGATTTTCATTGATATTAGAAAGGCATTCGAAACCATAAATTTCAAGATCGTGCTTGACAGACTGAAGTGTATGGGAATTCGTGGCACCTCCCTTCAGTGGTTGGATAGTTATCTTTATGGAAGATCCCTGCGCGTAGTGCTAAATGATGTGGCTTTGTCTTCTTATTCATTAAATTGTGGAGTACCGTAAGGTTTGGTTTTAGGTCCCCTGCTTTATCATGTGTACGTCAACGCGGTGCGCTTTTATCTTCAAGAGGCCTGTGTTACTACGTTTTCTGATGATACAGCTTTGCCAGCGTGTGCGTAACCAATTGAAGAGCTGGTGTTAAAAGCTAATGATGCACTAAGAAGACTGGAGATTTTCATGAATCTCAGTTTGCTGTGTGTCAACGTGAAAAAAACTTTTCTGATGACTTTCTGCAGAGTAGACACACCTGTTGACGCTAGCGGCCTAGTTATGCTGCCTGGGAAGCCGGTGCAGCAAGTTAATAGTGTACGTTACTTGGGATTCTCATAGACTCAAACCTTTCATGGAAGCATCATAGTGATGTTATTTCTGCCAAAATCGCAAGAGGAATTGGGATGCTCCGTAGACTTCAGTATTTTTTGCCAAAGCTGATTACCTCCAACACAAATGGAGTATAGAGCTGAATGTGGTGGTTGATTCTGAATTAATGTTGAGCCTGTTTATGCCAATTTGGGCCATATGTCGCTTAGAAACACGCGTGGTGGCCCTGCCAACTTTAGCGGAAAATATCATAAATATTTTTTGGTCTTGCGCATGCTACTCATCAAGAAATCTGTTTTTGTGATTGACGATTGGTTTGTTGGCAAACCCACTGAAAGTTTGCATATAGTCTTTTGGTTTTTGAATTTGGGTGCTAAATTAGGATTTTACTTCTCGTTGATCTATGGTAAGATTAAATAAAAAAAAAACAAGTTTTTAAAACTGAAAGTAAGGAGCGACATTAAAACTTAAAACGAACAGAAATTATTCCGTATATGAAAGGGGCTGTCCCCTCCTCAACGCTTCGATCTTTACGCTAAAGTTTTTTATTGTTTAAAAAATAAAGTTGTGAGACAGAGTCAAACTTTAGCGTAAAGAGCGAGGCGTTGAGGAGGGGACAGCCCCTTTCATATACGGAATAATTTCTGTTCGTTTTAAGTTTTAATGTCGCTCCTTACTTTCAGTTTAAAAAACTTGTTTTTTTTTTTAATTTTTGAACGTTTTTGAATAAATGCAGGTTTTGATCTTGGCTCACCGTACATGAATAATTAAAACAAAATTTTCATATTAATTGACTTTTATTTAGTTATGGCTTTCTCGAAACTTGTTTAATTTTAATTACGAACGTTTTTATTAGTAATAAATATACGTAACTTACGAATTAACTTACGTAACGAACTTCTATATTCATATATTTTAATTTGTTTATTAGGGGGTTCGCCCCCTAGTCAATACCTTGCTCTTTAAGCGAAAGTTCGAATTTTGTTCCAATTCTTTAAAAATGACCGCTTAATCACAAAGGCCGTTAATTAGAATAAATAGCTCTTATGAAAGTACTAAAAAATCTTTGGCTTAAAGAGCGAAGCATTGACTACGGGGTGAACCCAATTATATATGTAATATTTTCTGTTCGTTTAAAGTTTTGTTGTTGCTGCTGTTGCAGTTGAAATACTTGTTTTTTTATATTATATTTCTGATCTTTTTTTGAATAACGCTGGGAAGTCCGGCGTCCCCTTCATAGCAATGTCCCTTCCCCCATGAAAACTTCCTTCATGGAAAGATCCTCCCACATAACCCCGACCCCCCCCCCCCCACCCCCCCCCCCCCAACTACCAGGAAAAATATCCTGAAAACGTCTGTATACTTCCAAATAACCACTACTATATGTTAACATTGGGTAAAGTTCATGACTTTCAGCCCTCCCCCCGGGAACTTCGGGGGATGAGTTATCCTAAAAGACATACTTATAATATTTTCGAAGATGCTGAACAAAATGGCTATCTCAAAATTTTGATCAGGTGACTTTGGGAAAAAAATGAGCGTGGGAGGGGGCCTAGTTGCCCTCCATTTTTTTTGGTCACTTAAAAAGGGCACTAGAACTTTCAATTTCCATTCCAATGAGCCCTCCCACGATATTCTAGGACAACTGGGTCGATACGATCACCCCTGGGAAAAAAAAAAACAAACAAATAAACACGCACCCATGATCTTTCTTCTGGCAAAAAATGCAAAATTCCACATTTTTGTAGATGGGAGCTTGAAACCTCTACAGTAGGGTTCTCTGATACGCGGAATATGATGGTGTGATTTTCATTAAGGTTCTATAACTTTTAGGGGGTCTTTCCCCTTTTTTCGAAAATCAGCCGAATTTTCTCAGGCGCGTAACTTTTGATGGGTCGGATTAAACTTAATGAAACTTATATATTTGAAATCAGCATTAAAATCTCATTCTTTTTATGTATCTATTTGTATCAAAATACCGTTTTCTAGAGTTTCGGTTACCATTGAGCCGGGTCGCTCCTTACTTACAGTTCGTTACCACGAACTGTTTGATCATAGAAAAGACAAGCTTTAAAAGTTTTAATATATCAGTACTAGAATCCAATTTCAACAGAAAAAGAAAATTTATGGAATTTTTTCTTTCACCGTACTGATGATCGGCCTTATGTTTATAAACAGCATACTATAATTTTAAAGATTGAGTTACATATTTAGGGTTACGAGAAATCCCATTAATTGAAGGACGAAACAGTGAGGTTTATTTATCATCAAGCCTCAACACCAAATGGTATTTTGGGTTGATTTCTTATTTTTTCTATTTTCTTTAAAAAAAAAGCACTATGTAGTAAGTTATTAACTGGTCTATTTTCTGCTATAATTCTTGTTAACAATTTAATCCGAAGAGGATTGGTGCTCAACCCACTAGATGTGTTTTACGTTGATTGAAGGCTGAGGTTGAAAAGTTGATTGAAGGCTGAGGTTCAATCATTTGAAGTTGAAAGCATTACAGGCTAGGAGAAGAATTAAAATTGTTAGTGGAGTATCAGAAGTTTTGATGTTTATAAGAGTAAATTTTCCAATCTTCTTTCGTACTTGTCTTCTGTCTAAGAAAATTGATAATTTGCTTACAAGATAATTCCGTGTGATGATTTTACTTTCCTTCATTTTTTTTATTATATCTGAATATTTTCTTATTTTCATTTTATCTATTAAGTATTGAAATTTTTTATAGGTTTCAACTGCTACAAATTTACGAATAAGCACAACTGCTATAATTAGTAACATGGACGCACCTATTGGAAAAACCATTGGAAACTCTTTAGAGGTTCGAGAAGCTGTGAACATCCTTCGAGGGAAAGAGTATAATAATGATATTTATGAGCTAGTTACAACTTTAGGTGAGCTTAAAATGCTTAAAGTACTTGAGAATAAAATACTTAAATAGTTTAAAATAATAATTTGAAATAATTTAAGCAAAATAAAATAACTAAAAATATAATTTAAATAAAATGATTAAAAAAAATAGAATAATTTAAATTCATTTGTTTTCACAACACATATCTGAAAACATATCAATAATTGTTTTTCATTGGATTTCAAAACCAGAATCAACAAAAACAGTGATTTTCAGTGTTAGTCATTCTTTAGTATTATAAAACTAACCTCATCGAAAAGCAGTTCACATATATAATCATTTTAAAATTTAAAATCTGTAACCAATATTAAACATAAAAATAGATTATATTTATTAGGAATTTAGTCCTTATGAACTCTTTTATTGCTGATCACTGGATTGTTATCAGCTTAATCAAAAAAACTGTTCATATCTTCATTTATTTGAAAGCTTTAAGTCAAAATGTATTTTAAACCAAGAATCAATAGTGTAAGGACTACAGCGGGTCTGCCTCGTAAAGTAAAGCGGGTCTGCATGCAAAATGTGTTAGCTACAATTATTCTGCATATTGCGAAGTAAGAATTGTTTTCTGACTTCACACTGTCCAAATACCTACCCCCCTCCACCCCCCTAATTTGCAAATATATAGCCCAAACTATATATTTCCCATCCATTTTGTCACTTCTCTTTGTCTTTTTCCACGCTAAGGTGAAAGAAACAAGCGAAAGAAACCAGTTTACAGTGTGTCAAAGCATGAACAACTTGAGTGATATTGGGTATATCATACAAGTACCAATTGAAGAACCAGCAATCATTAAAAACTGTAATTTTAGCTCTTAGTCAATCTTACAAAAAGAGAAGATAATGAGGAATTTTTTTTTAAATTCTTCATTATCTTTTTTTGTATGATGGAAAGGCAGTGTGGTCGTCATTACTATTTAGTCACTCTTGATAATTGTAGTTTGTTTTGTTACTGATCAGTGAATTATCAACAGTCTGATCAAAATATTCACAGTTTTGTTTGTTGTTTTTTTTTTTACCTGCAAAGCTCGGTAAATGTAAGCCGCTAGTATTATATAAAGAAAGATGACTTTACAACACTGGAGAGAAACGAAGGTCTATTGCAAAACTAGTTTCATAGAAATTACAGTTTGGACGAAAGATAATAATTCCGCAGTTAGTTTACTTCTCTCTGGTCTATCTGCTACTTAAGCCGTCTACTATCCTTACCTGCAGTATAAATTGCAGAAAAATAACCAAATGAAATTTCGCTTACTAATTTATCTCTGTTTCATTTTTTTCTTCTCTGGAAACAACAACAAAATAATTCTCTGTTTTGCTTTCGTTGGAGTGGCAGTAGGGCTTGTGCGGAGCAGTAGCAGCAGTAGAAATCCTACTCCAAATGCAATTTCAAATGAAGATAGAGAGGAGTACTGAAAAAAGATGTGGAGGAATGATCGCTGTAATATTTTTTCATAATTCATTCAACTCAATTTCGGTTCGTCTTAAGTTTGACGTTTTGTATGTTAATTTCTACTGTTTGGATTTTAAATATTGCTCTTTGCTTTTATTTTTAAACATCATATTACAATCCTTTTTGGTTATATAATTGTTCAATTTCATTTAATAATAGTTAGAATAGTAGCAAGGCAAGCTACATTTAAGATGCAAGAGATTAATTTGACAACCTAACCTGTTCCACATGCTGACCAGTGAACTAACCCTATTGAAAAACATTTCTTCAGATTATTTTCAAAACTTCTATTCATTTTCAAAATTTTGATCTAACCGATAATTTATACCAAAAATCAGTAATCTAAAACCCCACATTCTGTGGAAACACAATTTTTTTAATGCCATGCTAACAAAATCCGCATTTTTTTAAATATATTTTTTCTAGCACCATTAAAAATTAACTTTTATGTTGCAAGGTATACGTAAATACACCTTATAAAGACAAACTTAGAAAAAATGAGCATAAAAAAACCAGCATTCAAAAAACTTTTTAAATCACTACTTGGAAGTTATTTCTGAGCATTGATCGAAATATTTGCACTTGAAAATTTCTGACAAAATCTTTATAGCCTAAGCTTTTATAACATTTTACAGATAATATGATTTTTCATCTCTTCAATGTGAATGAAGAATAATTTGAACCCAATTTTAATTTTGTTTGTTTTTAGTCTAAAAACTAAAACTAAAAACTAAAAACTTTTTAGTCTTAGCTTAAATTTTTGTGCAATGCTAATGTTTTTTTTTGTCTAGTCTCGCTTTAATTTTTCATCACTTCAAATTTCCAACCAAGACTTTTAATTACTTTACTGTAATTTTAAGGTTCACATTAAGAAATATATTAAAAACCTACCAATTAAGAACTATATTCAAAATTTTTAATTTTTATGTTAAAAATTTTCAATTTCCAGGCGGTATTCTTTTACTTTCAATGAACAAAGTGAAAACAATCGATGAGGGTATTGCTTCTCTTGGTGAAACTCTCAAGGATGGAAGAGCTTTGCTTAAATTCGAGGATATGATTAAGCACCAAGGAGTAGAAGAAAGGACTGCGAGAGAACTCTGCCATGGAAGTATGGATCTGGTCTTACCCCTTGCAGAACATGTTACTGTTGTTGAGGCACAAAGCTCTGGTAAGTTGCTAGTTAGTCTAACATAGCTCAACCTGAAGAATCTTATATAATCTTAAGACTTTTGTTAGAATGCAGTCTTTTTCTTATTATTAATTTTGAAAAACTTTTTCCAAAAGACAAGTTTTTCAAAGAGAAGCAAAGAGCTCCATTAAGCCAAGAATGAGCCAAAATAAAGTCAAATAATCTTCCAAGCGTAAAACTACCACAACTCAGTATCCATAGATAAATGAAACGCAAAAACGAACAGAAATTACAATAAATAGCCAAGTCAAACTCAAAACGAGCAAAAATTAACTAGAGTTGGGCTGATAACCCCATTTGCATTTCACGGAAAAAAAACAACAAAAAACAAAAAAACAAATGACCATGGATTGTCGGTTTAATTGACATATACTGATATTTATTCCTTGAAGTTTTAATATTTTTTTATTTATGAAAATAAGAAAAATAACAACATTTCAAAAGTATTTTGTTTTCAGTCAAGCGCAAATTATTTTCTGGTCTCGATAAGGCATGGGGGTTATCAGCCCTGCTCATGTTAATTTTGCTCGTTTTGAGTTTGACTCGGCTATTTATTGTAATTTCTGTTCGTTTTGAGTTTCATTTATTTATGGATAGTTATTTAGGGTAGTTTTACGCTTGGAAGATGATTTGACTTTATTTTTGCTCATTCTTGACTTAATGGAGCTCTTTAGTTTTCTTTGAAAAACCTGTTTTGTGGAAAAGTTTTTTAAATTAATTTCTGTTCGTTTTTTATTAAAATAATCTTTATCATGGAAAAAATGATATTTGTAATATTTTCACCTTTTTTCTATAAGAATCCATAGCTTTTTCAACACTTTTGGATCCTGACACAAACAGTATTTCTTAATTTAATTTTATGGCTTCTGAAGTTGACCGGAAAAGTATCACTTAACATAATTCCCAAAAGATTCTATCTGTGCTCTTTGACAACCTGGATACACTTACACTCGTTTTATTTATTTAAATTGTAAGAACAGAAGTAGTAATAGCAGTATCCCCAAAAGTTTCAACTTAGTACCCTCAGTCGTTCTCGATATATTGTTGAGGTGTCTTATTGGCAACCATAACACAATATCTTTTGATTTATTTTAAAGTAAAATTTAGGTTTAAAGTATAATGGGCCAATCGCATAATTGTGGGGGGTTGACATGCATAATATCCCCAAGGACATAGTTGCAGGACCGTTCTAATACGGTGAACAAAATGGCTGTCTCAAATTTTTGACTTGATGCGTTTGGAAAATGAATCGGCTTAAGAGAGGGCCTGCTAGCCCTCCAATTTCTTGTTATTCTTAAAAAGGGCATCATAACTTTTAATTTTGAATTGAATTAGTTTTTTTAAAAGTTTCAATAATATTTCTAGCTATATAGAGTGATGCTCAATAATTGCATATGATATTTCTTATATATTTTTTGAAAACCTGCATGCATGCAGTTTTTTTCTTTAATTGAAACTCCTAAACGTTCCCTAAAAGTTTCATCTTAATACCTTTAGCGTCATTAGTTACATTAACTGTAGTGGTTGTATTAAAAGTATACATACAATGCCTTCTGGCTAGCTCATAATTTCCCATAACTTACCCTTAAAGGTCAAAATTAATAATAAAATTTGTCCACATGCTCATAGTTTTCTTTTATACAGTACAACATCCGCCAGTAGTAGTAGTAGTAGTAGTAGTAGTAGCTGTAGAATTGTAGTAGCCTAAGCTTTAGTGGCAGTAGTAGTAATAGAATTACTAATAATAGTAACAGTAGCAATAGTATGAGAAGAAACAGTAGTAAAAGGATGCAAATATTTTCTGTTGGTTAGATCAACATCCCTCATAAGAGTCCCTGTTAGTTTCAAATTCACACACCAAACTGTTCCTAAGATGTTGCTGTTGCACCCTTTTGACAACCTACATACAGAGGGTGTGTTCTGATTTAGTCATTTCCCCCCTTAAAATATCTTGAAAATTTCACCTTTATGCCCTTAGGCATTTTTGTGATAGTAGTCACCGTAGTAGTATTGATATTACTAGTAATAGCATTGAATAGTGGTAGTATTACTAGCAGCAGTAGTGTTAACCTATTGCCTTTTGGTCAGTTGAACATCCCTCTCATCAAGTCCTGGAAGTTTCAATTCAATATAATTAGCCACTGCTATGACATTGCTTATATATCCTTTTGATTAAGTGTTAGTTCATATACTTCTTGAAATTTTCATCTCCACGCTCTTAGCCCTAAAATTAGTTGCAATAGAAGTAGCAGCAGTAGTAATAAATGTAGCAGTAACCGTAGTATTAGCAGTAGTGTGCACACATTGCCTTTTGGTGAGATGCTCTTCCACTTTTTTCTCTTAAAGTTTCAACTTAATACCCAAATAAATTCTTGAGATACGCTATTTTGACAATGTGCATGCACATAGTGTCTTTTTTCAAAAGACAGAAATAACTTTCAGACTGGATGTGTTTCATCATAATTTTTGATTGGATGTGTTTTGGGGAAGTATAGGAGGTTGCACATTGTGGGGGGGGGGGTTGGTTGTCCTCCTTTGACTTTGGCTCTTAAAAAGGGCACTAGATCTTCCGACTTCCAATCGAATGAGCCCCATATGATCCGAACCTTATATGACCATCCGTTCCAAAAGAACCTTACATGCCCGGCGCATGGCTTACAACCCTTGCACCAGGGCTCTGGAGGGTTGTGTCCACCTTGAAGCTATTGTTATATCCTTTTTGGACTATTATGAACAAATGGCCATCTACCATCCGATCCGAAGCTTATACGACCACCCGTTCCAAAAGAACCTTACATGCCCGGCGCATGGCTTACAACCCTTGCACCTGGGCTCTGAAGGGTTGTGTCCACCTTGGAGCCATTGTTAAATTCTTTTTGGACTATTGTGAATAAAATGGCTATCTCACCATTTCGATTGAATGCGTTTAGGGAAAAACAGTTTGCCCTACATCAATTTTGACTCTTAAAAAGGAACTAAAACTTTACGTTTCCAATCAAATGAGCTTCCTCTAAAGTTCAAGCAACAACACCTTCCATAAAAATCTTATGTGCTCCCGGGGCATAACTTACAACCCTGGCCCCCAGACTCTGGGGAGTTGTGTAAACCCCAAAGGCCTTGCTATGTGATCTTTGGACTGCTTTTGAACAAATGGATATCTCAAAATATCAGTAATATAGCACATGAAAAAATATAAATTTCTTAATATAATAGCTTAATAACTATAATAGCTATAATATACAATCATCACTTATCAATCTTATTTTAGAACAGACTAATCTTGTCTTGTAGTTAAAAAAAATATATATATATATATATATATATATCTGTTTTGCGTTCACTTTCCCGTTGAAGACTCAAAAGCTACTCCAATCCTTTCATCCTGCGACATTAAATCACAAAATATGTTTTATATGTTTTAGCTTTTTAACTTCAATAAGTAAAAAATTATTAAAACTTTAAGGAATATATATCCTTAAAGCCCTTTTCAATAAAGTGCAAATTATGTTCTGGTCTTCAGAAGGTATTGGGATTTTCAAAGAAATAATTTCCTGACCTTTCAACTACGCTGAACAAAATGGTTATCTTAACATTTTGATTAGATGTTTTGGTAACTGATGGGTTTAGGGAAGGGGGAAGGATTGATGCCCACTGATTACCTTCGAATAATGAAAAGGACACTAGCCCTTCCAATTTCCAATCGAATGAACCTTTTCGAAGTTTCTACGACAACAAATGGCGATCTCAAAATTTCTATCTGATGCATTTCGGGAAAATACGAGAAATTATGAGAGGTATTCACCCTTTGATCACCCTTAACCTTAAAAAGAACACTAGAACTTCTGATTATTAATCCAATGAGTCCCTTCCGAAGTTTATACGATCAACCTTTCTATATAAGCCATTAATGCCCCCAGGGCATAATTTACAACCCTTGCCCTAAGGGTTGTGAGGGGGTTTTTATCGTCAAAAATATAATTTCTGGACTTTTCAATTACGCTGAACAAAATGGCTATCTCAAAATTTTGATTGTATGTGTTTGGGAAATGGTGGGCGTAGGAGGGGGATTAGTTGACCTTCAATCACTTTCGACTATCAAAAAGTGCACTACCCCTTTCAATATCCAATCGAATGAGCCCTTTCGAATTTTATATGACAACAAATGGCCATTTCAAAATATCTATCAGGTACATTTTGGGAAAATACTAGTTGTGGGGGGTATCCGCTATCCGATCACTCTGAATGTTAAAAGGCACTAGATCTTCATCTTACCAGTCCAATAAGCCCCCTCCAAAGTTTATACGATCTCCCTTTCTATATATACCATATATGCCTCAAGGGCCTGACTTACAGCCCTTACCCTGAGGGCTGTGTGTGAGGGGGGGGGGTCATCTTTAAAGACATAATTACTGGACGTTTCAATTACGTAGAACGAAATGGCTTTCTAAAAATGTTGATTGGATGTGTTTGGGAAAATAGTGGGCGTGGGAGGGAGGTTAGTTTTCCTACAATCGTTTTTGACTATTAAAAAGGGTACAAGCCCTTTCAATTTTAATCAAATGAGTCTTCTTTGAAATTTCTACCACAACAAATGGCAATCTCAAACTTTCTTATCAGATGCTTTTTGGGAAAATATGAGATATGGGGGGTATCCCCCTCAAAGGGCATTAAAACTACTGATTGACATGACAATAAGCCCCCTTCGAAGTATATATGATCACCATTTCTATATAAGCCTTATATTCCCCCAGGGCACAACTTACAACCCTTCCCCTGAAGGCTGTAGGGGTGTCGTTATTCTCAAATACATAATTTCCGGACCTTTCAACTGCATTGAACAGAATGGCTATTTCAAAATTTTAATTGGATATGTTTGGGGAAACGGTGGGCGTGGGAGGGGGGTTAGTTGCCCTCCAATCACTTTCGACTATTAAAAAGGGCAATAGCCCTTTCAATTTCCAATCAAATGAGAATTTTTCAAAGTTTCTACGACAACTTCTTCTATACTAAGTGCCCTGGTCTAAAAAGAAAGAAAGAAAAAAAAATACATTATACCCATATCACTTTTTACTTAGGAAGCGCTATTGCGCTGCCTCTTATAGGTTTTACGGTTATAGTATGTTGAGATAGTGTAGTTTATGGTATAAGGTTAGTTTTAGATGACAGGAGGGGAACTAGCATTCACAATTTTTTTTTTTTTTTTTAGTTCTTCGAAATCTGTAAAACGATTAGCTAAACATAAACAAAATCATTAGACTAGAAATAATTTGTCTAACAGTTCATCATATTTTCTTAATTGTTAAGTTATTACTCTAATGTTTTCAGTAGATGACGAACAATCTACATATAATCCGCTAATATTATCATCAGAAATGATAGGACCTGAAGAAAATCGTAATCACAATTTCTCATCAGTTCGTAAATCGTTCTTCATTTGACCAGGTTGTAAAGTGAACTGAATGAAGAACCAATTCTTGTAGTCTTTTTGCTCGTATGAATTACCTACGAAGCTTAATCTCAAATGATTTGAACAACATATGAACAATAGAAAATAATAGAATAGTTATTTTCCTTACTTCCATCTGCAACCTAGATACAGGATTTACATTGTGCAGGGTTTTGCATCAAAATTGAAAAAAGTAAGAAAGCTAGCCCACTTGAATTTTGCTGATGATGTTGTCTTGATTAAGAGGAATAAGGCCAAACTCCAGGATATAATAAGCACTATCCGTGAAAACCAAAAAATAATCTAGCCGGTTTAGACTCAAGATTAACTCGGAGAAGAACATATGAACAAGTGATTTTCCCTTGATATAAAGCTTGGAAATTCAACCGTCGAGGAAGCATAGAGCACAGGTAAATCGGCCGCAAATTCTTCTAGTTGTCAAATTCTCCAACTTCTTCTAGTTGGATTCTTATGTTAGCGTTGGTCTATTATCTGGGTTCGTCCGTTGGAGGATGTCTTGAGTCTCTAACCATCACAAAGTTTATATTTAGAGTATAAAATGTTTATTTATACATATAATACAGTAAATGTGCATGTGACGAGAACAGATACAGAATTCGAACTGACTCAAGTAATCTAAATTGATAGCTTATATTCAGCACAACATGCAGATACACATCAAGACATTTGACAGAACTGCCCTATTTTAGTATATCAGCTTCTAGGAATTATAGCAAATATTCAGAATTAATATAGTCATCAAGGAAATGGGCTTTATCTAGGAAATGGAGTTTTTGACAGATCCTTAGAATTTAATTACACATCTGACCCGGAAAAGCCTACTTTCACTAAAGTTTATAGATTTTCCCCGGGGTTTTCAAAATCTTTTTTTTTTCACAAAAAAAATGATTTTCTATCCTCAAACAAAGGTACACTTAATAAGAACATAAAATAAAATACTGATACTGAAACTGAATCAACAAGACACAAGAGAATATTTTCTTGTATAAGAAAGTTCGCATAGCTACACCTAATAGAAAAATTTGCACATCGTCAGAATATCTTTTGAAAGAACTTAAGTTTGAACATAACACTTTAATAAAAAGATAATCTTTAATTTAAAGAAACACAATGAGATATTCCTTTAATTTATTTTTTTCTTTTTTTTTCCAAAGCTTAAAATTTTTTTTCTACATATTATTCGGTTCTTTTATTATTCATAAGATATCAAAAGAAAGTAAATACATTATTTGAGAAAAATTGCCACACAGCTTCCGCTTGTCATTTTTTCTGTCTGTTTATCCTATTTCAAAGAAAGCATTCCTCCTGTCTAGTTAATCAGCATAAAACCTAGCTACATCTTCATTTTAACTGTAATTGCAATTCCCTACACCATTCATGCTGCAATAACATACCAATCCGTTACTAATCTCTATAATCATCTTACTCTACTTTTCTCTATAATTGTTTTAATACTCTCTATAATAACCTTTTAATACTCTTGATTTTTTTTTTTTTTTTTTTTACTCATCCTATGAACTATGAAGATACGACTCACTCGGTCTAACGTCTTCACTATAGACATGTGACCACCACTGAGTAAGTGATCATGAGCCAGTTTTATTCCAGACTCTACTAGGACACTTGGCAAGACTAATTTAGCTGTTCTAGGGTACCCTTTGTCCTTGCCAACGCCTCCTAGTGGATAACAATAAATAGCACCTTCCCTAAGAAACAGGCCGTCAAAAATATTTAACAGCCAAGACGCAAGATTGCTTTAGCTAGACACGAATCTCTCTCCTCGTGTTATTCTCTCTGATTTTCATGGCACGGAACTCTTTTCCACCCTGTCGTCTATTATTTTCCCGGGCACGGAACTTTTTTCCGCCCTGTCATCTTTTAATGTCAATGGCACGAAACTTGCAGGGTTTTCAAGGTTTGGTACTCCACCGCCTACCTCTCTCTTCGCCCATGGGAGCTCAGAACTTCCTTTCCCAGGATTCTCTGAACCCGTTAATCGCTCAGACCTTTCTTTCCCAGGATCCTCTGAACCCGTTAACAACACCTGGTCCCTCGGTTTACCGCAGTCCGCCCCTTCACCAGCCTCATAGCTCTTGACACAACGCCCAACTACAGCAGTGCCTATTAAATTATCAGGACAACACTCCTAACAGATTTCCTACTATCGTGCGAACTTAAAATGCATGACTTACTTTCGTAAATTGTCCTTCGACGTTCTTCACTTTCTATTTTTCAAAAACTATAATCTGGAGCGGGAACCTGGAACAGAAGTGGGAACCTGGAACCTGGAACTGAATCTGGAACTGGAACCTGGAATCTTTGACGATGCAAACAGCAACAATTATTAACTTCTGACGTCAAATGATGAAAAGTTTTTTAGAACATATCAATAACACAATTGTGCACGAGCCAAAACGGCTTTCAGCGGATAGTCTCTGCGCCACAATTACAGTTGACAAAGATGAATTCTACCAAAATTGGAAGGTAAAGAAACTTACGACGACAATGTAGGTAATGGGCCTGAAAAGAAAATGTTAACTTGATATGTAACTACCGTAGATTGAAATCTAGAACATGGTATGAACTGTAATCCTCTCCGGCGAAAATCGCTGCACCACTTTGTGAATTGTCTACTTCTCTGTAAAGTTGTGACTTCTTCTCGTTGGAGTATTATGGTAGCGTTGGCCTATTATCTGGGTTCGAGCGGTGGAGGATGTCTAGAGTCTCTAATCATCACAAAGTTTGTGTTTAGAGTATAAATTGTTTATTTATACACGTAATACAGTGAATGTACATATGACGAGGACAGATACAGAATTCGAACTGACTCAAGTAATCTAAATTGATAACTTATATTCAGCACATCATGAAGATACACATCAGGGCATTTGACTGAACTGCCCTATTTTAGTCTATCAACTTCTAGAAAATATAGCTAATATTCAGAATTAATATAGTCATCAAGGAAATGGGCTTTATTTAGGGAATGGATTTTTTGGTAAATCCTTAGAATTTTTAGTTCTGACCCGGAAAAGCCTACTTTCACTAAAGTTTACAACTCCATAAAGCTGCAACTGAGGTTGTTTAAGAGCAAAGTTCTTTCTGCCCATCTCCGCAGCAGTGACCGCAGGCAATTAGATCAACAATAAGAAATACAGATTCTCGCCTTCAAAAATGACTGCCTTTGGAGGTTCCTGGATATCAATGGGATATCGCGTGACAAACCAAATAATCTGCTATATCTTCGGCCAGCGAATGGCTACAGACTTCATTTGGCAACGAAGTTGCCGATACCTTAGGCATGAGATCCTCATGGAGGATAATAGGATCTGTAGACAAATCCTGGAACTGTAACTTTAAAGAATCCCCAGGGGAACTCAGGCAAAGAACACCTTGCGTCAAAACTATCCACTGGACCCGTTCAACGTTCACACGACAATCTAACTCCTATAGAAAGATATTTTTGGAGCGTCACACTTCTTTTACCAAAGGATACTGAGATTTAGAAAATCGGAATTTTTTTTTTTTTAAACACCTAGTTTTTTTTAAAGACCTAGTTTTTTATATAAACTAGGTCTACTAGTTTGGGTTTAGTATGGCCTACTAAATAATATATTCTATTTTCTAAAACACATATGTAGTCTAATATATCAGTCAGAAAAAATATTCATGGGGAGGGCAGGTGGGTCTTGTACCCCGCAACTCCTAGATATAGCCATGCCTGAACCATAAATTACCCGGTTTTATCCTTCTATAGATATCAGAGATCACAAATATTAAAACACACAATAGCGTTGACTTGGTAAAAAGAGAAGTGTCTCTCATGTATTATTAAATTCTATATAGAAGGGGTAGTTATAACAACTATGAGGAGGCTCACTCGTTCGCAGATAGAAAATTTTAATGCCCTTCTTATGAGTCAAAATTGATCGGAGGGCATCCAAACTGCCTTTTGGGCCCTATGTCCTTTTCCGAATAAGTTTGCATCGTGTCGAAATTTGGCTATAAACAATTTTAGTTAATATTAATTAGTTATAAGCAAATTTTAGCTAATTTTTATTATCTAGTTATTCACTTTGTTAAAAGCAGTCAAATGAAACTAGGAAAAAAAGTATTATTTTACTAATAAAAACTATTATTATTCTAAAAAAAAATTGTTAGAACAAAAATTTCGAGAAAATCTAACGTAACCATCGTGTTTCAAGTTTTGATTATTCTGAACTTTCAGTATATATATATCAACTTTGGTAATGTAAAAGGTATTATGCGACATTTTCATAAAACTAGATTAATAGCTTACATCCTAAAACTAAGCAAAATTTATTGATTAGTTCAGTCAATCACCTCCTATCTTATCTAGTTGTCAAGATATTTGGAATTTTCAGTCCTTCTTAAATCGGCTATATCCATTTTTGTTCCTAACAGAAATAGTTTGGAGAATGAAATTCTGATGTCAAATTCATTTTTAGCACAAAAAATCCTTTTTCAAACAATTCGCCCTTAATAAGAGCAAAAAAACCCTAAAATATATTTTAAGTTTTTTCTTGTAAATTTTATGTCACATCACATGCAATCTTTTGAGCTATGATAATCGAAATGCAGAATAAATTTTCTGCATGCTTTTAAATATGTGAAATGAGTTTTCAAGTAAGCCTAAATGATCCTTCACATCAGATTGTGGCAATGTATGCTTCTCTTCGCGTTCACACTGAATTCTGCAGCGTTTAATAACTCTCCGTAAGACCAAACGTCACCCTAAATGTAAGACAAATTGAAACCCAGGAGCTTTGACCGGGAAAAATTTGAGTAGATTTTAACTATCACTTTACGTTAACTTATCAAAAAGGAACGTTCTTGATGATAATTTACTTGAGTTTGTGGAAGCTAAAAAGTATTTAAATGTAGGCATTTCGATTGTAAAGTTTCTGGGGATGATGATTGCGAAAGATGTCGATGATTAGTTATGAAAATAAAATCCCATAGAAATAGTCACAGGAATAGTTAGGAAAGTGAAATTCTGCTGTCAAATTCATTTTTAATATATCTTTGATGTTTAAAAAATAATATTCTGTTTACAGAGAAACCCCCATTATTTTAAGAGCAAAAAAAAATCCAAAATATGTTTTTCAGTTCTTTAGTTGCAAAATGTATGTCATGTAACGTACCACCTTTTCAGCACGAGGGATCAATATTCGGAATAGGCTTTCTGTATATCATTAGATATACAAAATGAGTTTTTAAGTAAGCCTAAATGATCCTCCACATCAGATATTTGGCGTTTATTCTTCTCTTTGCCCTGAATTCCGCAGCATGTAATAATTCTACGTAAAACCTCATGTTACCCTTACTGTAAGAAAAATTAAAACTCAAGAGCTTTAACGGAATAATTTGAGTAGAGTTTAGCTCTTTTTTACTTTAACGCATCAAAAATGAATATTTTTAATGAAAAATACTTGAGTTTGTGGAAGCTAGGAAGTATTTGAGTTTGGCTGTTCCGGCTTTAAAGTTATGTGGATGATAATTGTAATACATGTCGATGATGATGGTCAACTTCCGTCAGGGAAAAATAGCTTTGTATTGATTGGCTCCTAGGAGCTGTTTTGATATGAAGAGAGGTAGACGTAAAAACCGCACAATAAAACATACTAGCCTTAGCTCGAAACTTAATGTAAAGTCTTACCTTCGGAATATGAAGGGTCCTTAAAGGAAGGACGACAACAAGACTCACGTTTCACACTTTTATAATTACCATATTTGAAGTTTTTACAGCTTCAATTTTTCAGGTTACATATGTGAACTAGACTCTCTGCTCATAGCCAAGGCATGCGGAAATCTCGGTGCATCTCGTTTCCGAGCTGGTGACAAATTGGACTTATCTGCTGGTTTTAACCTGTTGAAACACGTGGGTGATTATGTATCCAAAGGAGAACCATGGGGTGAGATCCATCATAATTGCAATCTAACAGAAGATATATCCCAGCTGCTTGCAGAAAGCATTTCCATTTCTGATGAAAGACAGTTTGTATCAAAAAGAGTGTTGGAAATAATTCACAGTTAAATTCAGCCATTCATAAGATTACATCCAGTAACCTGTTTTATATTAAAGCGTGTCTTTATAAAAGTGTATTCCAGGTTGTAAGCCATAGTAGGTTTATGTTAACAACAGAAGCTACTTAAAGTTGGCATCCATCGGGAACAGTTGTGAAGTAATCTATGACTTATTAAGCTTATAAGGACAAAATCTTTGTAAATCTCAATTGTATCCATCTTTCTTCCATTATAATAATATTTTAATATATTTTAATCTTATAGTAATAAAGATGAAGATAATCATGCATTTTCACTTTCACTTAAGATGCCCGTTATCTATGTTTAGCAAGAGTTACAACAAAAGTGAAATTCAAAGTTACTTATATACCAGTCCAGCCGTTACGACAGTGTCAGCTGGACAGAAAAGTTTGTTCTTAGTAACTTTTGGTTACTTTTCACTGTTACTTTTAATCTAATACTTTTCACTGCAGAGGGCAAACATAAGTTTTGAGAAGGGTTGAAATGATAACACTTGGGTATTCTAGGTGAAGTCTTGCACAATATTGTCCATCCAGTTTACACCAGGCGTCCAACCCATCTCCAGCATACCACCTGTAGTGTACGACTTGTATGAATCGATTTTGAAGCAAAGAAATACATTTTCAATCTGTTTTGTACTAGTATTTTAAATATTTTTCAATAAATTTTACATGTCTGCTTCAGATACATACCTGCTATCACCAAAATCTGTAAAAGACAAAATTTGATCATTATTTTTAAAGTTTTTCACAGGATCAATCTTTTTTATAAAGCTTAATTTTTCTGTTCATAGCCAAGATGTAGAAGTTTCAGTGCATCTCGTTTCCAAGATGGTTGGCGATTTATATGTATCTGCTGGTTTCTACCTGTTAAAACAAAAGGGCAAAAACTTAGCCCGGGGTAATAAACCAATAAAAATTCGTCACAAAACTCATAGTTTTCAGAAAATATGGTGAAAATTAGACTTCTTCAGTAGACCCTTACTTCCAATATGACAGTGTCTCCCAATCCGTTCAAAGGGAATCTAAGTGACTTTACCGGGGTGGTACCACCACCTCCTAAAACAAAAATAATACTCTTTTTTAAGAAGTTTTTTCGTTGAGTTTTTCGCAGAAAACAATTGTTTAAAGATTGAAAATAAACTGCTATTGATCATAGGGAGCGTAATAGCGGTGCCTAAGTAAAGAGTGATGTTGGCAAAATGTATTTTTTTGGAGGGGAGGGGGGGGGGGTTGACCAGGGCTCTTCATATCGAAGGAGTTCTCGTAGAAAATTCTGTTTCCGCTCGATTGGAAATTGAAAGGCCTAGTGCCCTTTTTAATAGTCGAAACTGATTGGAGGTCAACTAACTTCCCTCCCGCGCCCACCATTTCCCCAGACACATCCCATCAAAATTTGAGATAGCCATTTTGTTCAACGTAGTTGAAAAGTTCGGAGATTATGTCTTTAAGGATAACACCCCCACCCCCCCTCTCCAGAGCTCTCAGGGTAGGGGTTGTAAATTATGCCCTTGGGGCATATAAGGTATATATAGAAAGGGGGATCGTATATACTATGGAGGGGGCTCATTGGATTAGTAATCATAAGTTCTAGTGCCCTTTTTAAGGTTCAGATTGATCGGAGGGTGGATCCCCACACACCTCGTATTTTTCCGAAATGCATCTGATAAAAAATTTTAGATGGTCATTTATTGTCTTAGAAACTTCGAACCTCAATTTTAAATTGAAAGGGCTGGTGCACTTTTTAATAATCAAAAGATATTGGGGGGGGGCAACTAACGCCCCTCCGCTGCCCACCATTTCCCAACACACATTCAATCAAAATTTTGAGTTAGACATCTTGTTCAACGTAATTGATTGGTCCGGAAACTATGTCTTTGAGGATGACAACCCACCACAGACCTTAGGGGATGGGTTGTAAGTTATATCCTGGAGGCATAAAAGATTTATATAGAAAGGGTGATCGTATAAAATTCGGAGGGGGCTCATTGGATTGGTAATCAGAAGTTCTAGTGTCGTTTTTAAGATTCAGCGTGATCAGAGGGTGGATATCAACCCAACACCTCGTATTTCCCCGAAATGCATCCGATAGAAATTTTGAGATGGCCATTTGTTGTCGTAAAAAAATTTTCTGTTCATTGCCAAGATATGAGAGTTTCAGTGCATTTCGTTTCCAAGATGTTTGACAATTTATACGTATCTGCTGGTTTCAACCTGTTGAAACAAAAGGGTAAAAACTTACCCCTGGGTAATAAACCAATAGAAATATGTTACAAAAGTTTTCAGAAAATATGGTGAAAAATTGGACTTCTTCAACAGACCCTTTTCTCCAGCAAGACTAAGTCTCCCAATCCCTTCAAGGCGAATCGAAGTGACTTATTTGGGGATGCCACCACCTCCTAAAAACAAATTAATACTTTTTTAAAGAAATTTTTTCGTCGAGTTTTTTCACATAAAAAAAACCGTTTCAAGATCGAAAATAGACTGTTATTGATCATAGGCAAAGCAATAGCGCTGCCTAAGTAACGAGCAATGTGGGCACGCTGCATTATTATTATTATTTTTTTGTTTTAGAAAATGGCCCTTTGTATTGAAGGAGTTGTAATAGAAACTGCCCTTATTGAAAGTCGAAAGTGATTGGAGGGCAACTAACACCCCTCCACCGCACACCGTTTCCCCAAACACATCTAATCAAATTTAGAGATAGCCATTTTTTTCAACGTAATTAAAAGGTCTTGTAATTGTGTCTTTGAGGATGACAACCTCCCCACAGCCCTCAGAGGAAGGGTTGAAAATTGTATGCCCTGGGGGCATTTAAGGTATACGTAGAAAGGGTGATCGTATAAACTTCGAAGAGGACTAAGTGGGTCAGTAATCAGAAGTTCTAGATTCAGAGTGATTGGAGGGTGGATACCCCCCCCCCACACTTTGCATTTTCCCAAAACGTAACTAATAGAAATTTTGAGATGGGCATTTGTTGTCGTAGAAACTTCGAAAAGAGCTCATTCGATTGGAAATTGAAAGGGCTAGTGCCCTTTCTAATAGTTGAATGTGAGTGGAGGGCAACTAGCCCCCATCCCACGCCCACTATTTCTCCAAACACATCCAATCAAAAATGTTATAGAGCCATTTTGTTCAACGTAATTGAAAGGTCCGGAAATTATGTCTTTGAGGATGATAACCCTCATAGCCGTCAGGGCAAGGGTTGTAAGTTACGTTCTGGGAGCATACAAGATTTATATAGAAAGAGTGATCGTATAATCTTCGGAGGGGGCTCATTGGATTGGTAATCAGAAGTTCTAGTGTTCTTCTTAAGATTCAGAGTGATCGAAGGGTGGATACCCCCCTCCCCACACCTCATATTTTCCCGAAATGCGTCTGATAGGAATTGTGAGATGGCCATTTGTTGTCGTAGAAACTTCGAAAAAGGCTTATTCGATCGGAAATTGAAAGGGATAGTCCCCTTTTTATTAGTCAAAAGTGATTGGAGGGGTAACTAGCCCGCCTACCCTCACGCCCATCAATTCCCGAAAAACATCTAATCAAAATGTTGAGATAACCATTTTGTTAAGCGTGGTTGATAGGTCTAAAAATTATGTCTTTGAAGATGACAACCTTCCCCTCCCCCCTCCCCAAGCCCTCAGCGCAAGGGTTGTAACTTTTGCCTCGAGGGCATATAAAGTTTTTTATGGAAAGTTTGGTCGTAAAAACTTATTTTATTAGAAATCAGATGTTCCATTGCCCTTTTTATGAGTCAAAGTGATCGGAGTGAAAGCCCCCCCCCCCCCTCCACGTTTGATTTTCTGCAAATACATCCGATAGAAATTTTGAGATAGCCATTTGTTTAAAATGGTCCAAAGATCACGTAATAAGGCCTTTGGGGTTGACAGAATCCCCCAGAGTCTGGGAGTAAGGGTTGTAAGTTTTGCCCCAAAGGCATATAAGGTTCTTATCAAAAGAGTGGTCGTTGAACTTTAGAAGAGGCTCATTTGATTGGAAATGTATAGTTCTAGTTCCCTTTTAAGAATCACATGTTATAGAGAGCAGCTAGCCCCCTCCCTGACATTCTCGTTTCCCAAAACACGATCAACTGAATTGGTGAGATCGCCTTTTTGTTACCAATTGTCCAAAAACCATATAACAATGTCTCTAGGTTGGACGCATTCCCCTAGAGCCCATGGGCAAGGGTAGTAACTTATGCCCCGGGGTGTATAAGGTTTTTATGGAACGGTTGCTCGTATAAGCTTCGGATTGAATGGAGCTCATTTGATTTGAAGTCCGAAGTTTTAGTGCCCTTTTAAGAGTCAAAATGAATGGAGGACAGTCAGCCCCCCCCCCAAGCTTATCATTCCCCAAAACATATCCGATAGAAATTTTAAGAGATCTATTCTTTTCAGCCTTGTTGGAAGGTCCAGTAATTATGTCTTTGGGGATGTCAACCTCCCCACAGTCCTCAGGACAAGGGCTGTAAGCTAGGTAATTTGTTCATTGTTTACACATAGTATATGATATTGAGAAAGATATGCATGTTAGAACTTTACTTTCCAAGAAGACGAAGGGTATTCAGGTGAGCCTTTTAGAGTGTCAAAAGACTTTATGTGCATAAGGATTGTCAAAAGTGTTCAACACAGGAATAACTGAGTAGGCCTATATTAATTTGGAAAATTCAGGAAATGATAAGGGATATGATCAAAAACAAAATATTTGCATGCTACTAAAACTACTGCAACTTCCACCACTACTATTATCAGACTACTTCATTTACAGTATTGAGGGGAAATTCGAGTTAAATCAAAGGACGCTATTTGCATAAAAATTGTCAAAATAGAGTATCTCAAGAATTGATTTGGGTATTAAGTTGGAACTCCCAGAGAATGCTTAAAGGGATGATCATCATCGGCATATCATTTCCAATCTTTCAGAAAATGATACAGGAAATGATCAAGAAGATAATATTTGCATGCTACTAATACTACAGCTACCACCACTGCTACTACCAGACTACTCCATTTACAGTATTGAGGGGAAGTTCGAACTAAATCAAAAGACGCTATATGCATGCAAATTGTTTTCAGTAAAGCACAAATTATCTTCTGGTCTTGAGAATGTATGGTGGTTGTCAGCCCCACTCATATTAAAATGAGATAGCCATTTTGTCCAGCGTAGTACAATGGTCCAAAAGTTATGTCTTTGAGGATGACACCCCCCCCCCCCAGAGCCCTAACGTTAAGGCCAGTAAGTTAGGCAATTCGTTCACTGCTTACATGTTTGAACTTTATCATAGGTAGTGCAATGATTTAAAAAAAAAAACAATAAATCAGAGCGTGAATTTAAAACGATGTTTCATTTATCGAAAAAATTCGTTGAATCAGTGTTGCCATTTCAACTCTGGAAATTTATAATTTTTTAGGTAAAGTAGTAAGAGTAGTCATAAGTACCACCATGTCATCCTCAAAGACATAACTTTCGGATCATTTAACTACGCTGAACAAAATGGCTAAATTCTTAATGCGAAATTCTTATTCAGTTTTTAGTTTGTTCCCTTAGAAGCAGGATAATTTTAATTGCTCATTCAATGAAAAATAAAATAAAATAGATGAGAAAACGAAATTTTGTTGGCCAGTGGGAAATCATGAAGATGAAGAACAAGCAAATATTTCGACAAGGACCTCCGCCAAGTCGTCCTCACTGCTAAAAAAAAAAAAACACTGAAGACTATAATAATCAAATGAAATCCATTATTTCTGTCACTATTACATACAAAAAACTGTATTTTGATCCTACAGATAAATATGTAAAATCAACAAGAAAGGAATTGGAGTCATTGAAAAATAATTTTCACATTACCCCACAGTTTTATAACAAATATTATCCCAGGGGTTGTTCAGCACCAAAGATCTATGGTCTACCTAAGATTCATAAGACTGGAGCCCCCCTCCGCCCTATTGCGTCAACTTTTCCGTCACCTGTTTCGAAATTAGGAAAATGGTTGTCGGTAGCATTGCGTCCACTTTTGGGAACACAAAGATCATATTTAAAAAACTCGACTGATCTTACTAATAAATTGAGAAATTTCACGTTGGAGGATAGTTCAATTCTTCGTAGTTTCGATGTTGTTTCCATGTATTCAAATTGTGATTTAAAAAGGTGCGAGGACATTTTAAAAAGTAAGTTAGAAAAACACTTTGATTTACTACAAGATGTGACTTTAGCCAGCTTGGATATTGAAGTCATTATGAAACTAATTATCCTAGTAAATGAATTTTCTTTTTATTTTGGTTTTAGAGGGGAGTTTTATAGACAAATTTTTGGGTTACCTATGGGGGTCTTCTCTCTCTCCTTTATTGGCAAATCTTTTCATAGATGCTATTGAAACCTCCGCTATACACAGTTTTAGAATCTCCCCTTGTTTCTGGGGTAGGAAAATGGATGATGTGGTGTGCGTTTGGAAACATGGATTGGACTCCTTAGACCTATTTTGTAAGCATTTAAATAGTTTTGATAATAATATTAAATTTACAGTTGAGTTTGAGGAAAATAATAAATTACCTTTTATGGATATTTTATTAATTAAAAGGGATCTCCATTTACTTTTCTCGATTTACAGAAAACCAACGCACAATGATAGGTATTTGAATTTTCATTTTTTCCACCCTATGTCGGTGAAGCGGGGGGTTGTAATTTCACTAGTGGATAGAGCCTTTATAATTTGTTCCCAGGAATTTCTGGATTCGGAATTGTTATACTTGAGGGACATTTTGTTTTGTAATAATTACCCAATTAAGTTCATTGACCAAATAATTGAAAATAGACGTGTTAAACATGATAGTAGGGTTATTGGGGTTTCTCAGTCTTTAGATTTAGATGTATCAAAAAGTTTCATTTCATTGCCATACGTACCTGGTTTGGGTGAGAAACTTTCACGGGTTTCGCGTAAATTTGCTATTGACACATTTTTCCAATCGTTGAGGCCAATGGGTTGTTTCTTTAGTTCTGGTAAGGATTTAACCTGGGGAAATTTAGTAAGTCGGGTGTATAAAATTCCGTGCTCTTGTGGGAAGTTCTATATTGGTAGGACTCACCAACAATTAGTTGAAAGGTTTATTGAACACCGAAATTCAATAGTAAAAAACCCTACAATTAAGCAAGCCTCCAGAAACTTTTGTTTCGGCTTTAGCAGAACATAATTGGTTTCAACCAGATCACTGTAAAATTTGATGAGGCCTTAGCTATTTCAAATGATAAAGGGTATGCACAATGGGCGAGAGAAGCCATTGAAATTAAAAAACATATGTTTGCCAACCTTTCAATAAATAGGGACACAGGTAGTTTAAATATTGACCCAATTAATGATAATCTTCTAAAGAGTGAATCAACAGTCAATAAGGGAATTAAGATTATAAATAATCACCAGGGGACTGTTTTACCTGCTAGACCAAAACGAATTGCTTCAATAATAGCCAAAAAAAGGATTATTTCACAACAGAATAGTTAAAGTAATTTCCATTTTTTTATTTTTCCGCATTTGCTCTGGTGTTCTCACTGAAGTAACTCCATATTAGCATCTTTTCCCTACGTGGATCAGTTTGCGCCAATTGTATATTTTTTGTTTTGGTGGTGGTTTTATTGGTTTTTTGATTTTAACTTGTTTTTCTTCTGTCTTTCGTGCTGAAGACGCCTTGTTTGTGATACAAGCGAAATATCCGCGTTGTTTTGCATTTATCTTTTCTTTTCTCTCCACTGGCCGCAGTCTCGTTTGTTGTTTTTTACATTGAGATTTTTCTCTTTGTTGGTTTTTGTCATGGCTGGCCAGTTCGGCTTAAGATCTTTCAAAAAAATAAAAAAAAAAAATCAAACAAAATCTAACCTTCCGAAGTAGACACTGAATCAAAAATATACCAGCCAGAAATAAATGAAAGATACATAAACAAAACAAAATAGAATAGAATAAATAATAGAAGAATAAATAGAATAGAACAAAATAGATAGAATAAATATCTGAGGCCTGGACAGGTTGTCTTAAATTAGACTGGGCGAAAATATTGATTGAGTCTTTTTAAATAAGTATTTATAAATTGGGCTTAAGGAAATATCTCCGGTGTCTCTATTTATAGCCAAATTTCTGTTTATATAATTTGTTTTATCTCAATTGCCTCTTTAAAATATTGCGGTAGGCCATTTACAGTAGATATTAAAGTTGCCTCCTCAAAAATAAACAAATTTATAGGATTTTTAAAGATTTGCAGGGCCAAGGCGGAATCAAAGTTGTCATTTTTATTTTTGAATCTCAGGGACTTGTCTATTGAAATTTTGTGTTCATGCAAACGTTCACCAAGTTGTTGATGGGTCCTACCTACGTAAAATTTCTCACATGAGCACGGGAAAAGAATAAAATAGTCTTCTTGGAATGTACTTAAATAAATATGTTCATTATGATTGTAAAAACTACTTTTATTTTACTATTAAAATTTCGTGGCTAATTTACATCTCAGCTCTAATTTAAATACTTTAAGTTTCACTTTATTTCAAATAATTTTAGTCTCTTTTTTTTTACAAAGATGAATAAAAAACGACCAGGAACTAAATCAAAAACAAGTTTTTCTTAACAAAAGTTAAGAGCGAAAATATGCCTTCAGCAGAGTAACAAAATAAAATACATGAAGTTATAATGAATAATCAACAAAAAGTTTAAAGAAACAACTTAATAAAATGAAACCAATAATAAACTTATAAGTTACAAAAAATAAAAGTGATATACAACTCAAACTCAAAACGACCAAAAATTACTAAATAATTGAACGAAGAAGTTGTCTGTCTTGTACCCCAATTATGATCTTTTTAAAATAGTTATTATAAGAGTTAAAACAGTATAAGAGATAAAACAGTTAAAAGAAACGGATATTAGACTTAATGAAAAAAATTAAACCAATAATGAACTTAGAATGTACCTAAAATAAAATTTATATAAAAATCAAACTCAAAAGGATGAGAATTACTAGATATATAACGTTAGAAATTTTCCCGTTTTCACTCCAATCCTAGCGCGATTGTTATACATGCTTTACTGAAAGCAATATATATTTTAAGCGATTTCAACGCGAGAGAGAAATAAAAAATCTACTTTTTGATAAATAAAAACTCAAGGCCTTATCCAGTGTTGAGATTTGGTGAATGTTATAACAAATTAAAACTAAATTCATTTTAATCTTACTTTTTAATTAAAAATATAATAATTAAAAACAAAATTTCGATAGCAATCAAGACCACATCCAAGAAAATTTTCAAGTTAAAAGAAACAGTTTTATGTCAATATTCTTCTTTTAGTTTTATTTCTTTTAAAGATAAAGAGCAGTGGAATCTCGATTACCTTTAGAAAATGAATAGTTTAACTTTTTGAAGAAATCTCTTTATTCTTAGCAAGAAGGTATTGCAAGAGTCTATTTGGCTCTTTTATGCATTTTAAATAGATATGTTGGGAATATAGAAATATTAATAGAACTTTTGTGCATATCAGTCTGATGGAACTAGATTTATATTAGAAGATGGAATGGCAACAAATTCGAGAACTTTCGCCACTGTACTTATTTTTCAATTTTATAATAATAAAAGACAAATTACTTAAAATAAATATTGCTTTCAGCTAAGCACGTCGTAAAAGATCGGGAGAGGCCTCATTTGATCGGAAAGCAAAAGTTCTCGTGCCCTTTTTAAGTGACAAAAATATTGGAGGGTAGCTAGCCCATCTCCCACGCCCATTTTCTCCCCAAAGTCATCCGATCAAAATTTTAAGATATCGATTTTCTTCAGCGTATTCTAAAAATCTAATAACTATGCCTTTGAGGATGACTTATCCCCTCACAGTCCCCCAGGGTAGGGCTGCAAGTTATGAACTTTGCCCATTGTTTACATACAGGATTGGTTACTAGGAAGACTACATACATTTTCAAGGAGGATTTTTCTGGTGGTGGGGGGTTACGTGGGATGATCTTTCCATGGAGGAATTTTTCATGGGGGAACGGGATTTTCCATGGAGGGGAATAATGATGTATCAATATTATACAAAGATCAGAAATTAAATTAAAAAGCAAGTTTTTGCAACTGAGGTGAGGAGCAACATTAAAACTTAAAAGGAACAGAAATTATTACGTATATGAAGGGGGTCGTCCCTCGTCATTACCTTGCTCTTTACGCTAAGTTTTTTTGCACTTTTAAAGAGCTGTTTTCTATTTAAATGGCCTTTTTGGAGTCATTCTTAAAGAATTCGAACGCTATTCGAACTTTAGCATAAAGATAGCGGTATTACCGAGGGGGTGACCCCCTCATATACGTAATAGTTTCTCTTCGTTTTAAGTTTTAATGTTGCTCCTTACTTTTAGTTGAAAAACTCAGTTGAATTGAATACTTTAAGGTGTATTACTTCGTGGATTGCGCTTGCCAGCGTTGGATACGTTAGTGGCAATTGTTATTTGTGGGATTGCTTCGTAAGATCACTATTAGGTAAAAATAAATCAATGATCCTAGTGGCTTGAATTCCTTGAATAAATATTTTTAACCATTTAAAATTAACGTTACTAGTGATTTAGCCTCTCAGACTTTTTTAAGCCTAAAAATTTTTTGACGGTCAGTCGTTCTTCTTAACGTAAAATTTATTTATAAATATAAAAGTTAAAACAATTTAATCCAATTATTTAACTCAGATCCTGGAACACCTTGGAAAAATGTTCTAATTTTTTTTTTGGCATTTGGCTGTACAATCTTTTTTAATTAATAGCACGCATTAGCACTTAACTTTTGTTACAACCATAATTACTTGATGTAAAGTTAAAATATTACATCTTCAGGCAATTGAATTATAATTATAAAAGAATTTATATATTTTACTGTTTGTACTTTATTTTTACGTCTCATTTGATTGCATATTGAATACTAAAATAATCATGATTAATGAATTTGATGATTGACTTTTTGTTAGAGGTTCGTAGGTTAACCCTAAGGATTTTTGGTTAAAGGTACGACCTGCTGCTCTCTGTGGCTTCCTTATAAGAAAATGACTAAGGTTCACACGAGAAAAATTTTGATTTGAAAAAAAGAAAATTTGGTCTCTGTCTCAAATAGGCCCTCCGAGTGCTTTAGGTTGCAGTCCATGACCTGGATTATAATACTGAAATTTGCCCATGTTTATATAACCCAATTCAGTAGCGTGCAACAAGATTGAACAAGTCATATTTTTAGAAAATAACAGAGGTATTAGCATCTTTTTCGAAACAGGTAACGGCGGGCCTATTGGTTCAGTCATTATTATGTTCATTTCAAAGATGCGGTTTTAGTTCAAATATAAATCTTTGATCTATTAATTTAAAAAGTCACTTTCAAAATTGAAAAAAAAAACACTAATGGTTAATGTAGAGAAGAGTCTCTGAATAGCGAAATGTTGTCAATATTTTAAATCTATTTTTAGAATTTTCTAAAATCCTGTTGTAGTATGTCAACTAAGTTGACACAAATGAGATTTTATATGACTGTGATCAACCTAAGTTGTCCAAATAGATCTTATTCATCAATGGGGAAACACGATACTGAATAATTTTTTTTGAATTGAGGGAATCTAATTAATAAACATAATATTTTAAATAATCTCATACAGGGTCATATTTGGGATCTTTTTTTTTGGGGGGGGGGGCTTACAAAGAAAAACTTTAAAAAACGCACCAAAGATTGTTCATTTTCATTTTTGTTATGTTTTTACAAGTCGATAAGAATTTTAGGGGGGATTAAACCCCCTGGATACGGCCTTGATCTCATATAAATCTAATTATGTTCATTTAAAAGATACAGTTTTAGTTCAAATTTGAATCTTTGATCTATTAATATAAAAAGTCACTTTCAAAATTGAAAAAAACACTAATGGTCAATGGAAAATTTTCACTGTGATAACACACACTGCCCAGTAAAAATATTTTCAACATAGTTCCGTCTACAGTCCTAGTAATGGAAGTAACGGGTCACATTCTCAGATGTACTCATTGTCTTCGTCGTTATAATTGAACTGCTGAGAAACCGCAGAATAGTTAGTATGAAAACAACAGACAAAATGCCATACCTGATGCAATAGCAGTTTTAGGCCTCATACTCTAGGGGGGGGGGGTGGCAAGGTACCTTAATAAGAGTATAAAAATACGAAATAAAAGGTAATTTAATTTCAGGTATCAGAAAAAATGGGGGGGGTGGATCAGATGCTCCCTCCCTGCCAAGGCCTAGAACCACTACTGACCTGATCGTTATTTTCGAGACCAAAAATTTAAAAGGCGATTGATTGTTATCAAAACATTGTTCTAGCATGTGATGGTATTGTGGAATGAACTCTGCTTTGCAACAAGGCTCCGGAGTTTCATCCAACCTGTCTCAGGGCCAACCCAAGGCTAGAACATTCTCTACAAGGCAAAAATATAAGAAAATGAAAGTTATTGCCATCGTTTTTCAAGATGTCCTTGAGAGACTCATCGACCAGTCTTAGGTAGAATATCTACGGCCATGTATGATGCCAACGATTCTACAGACCTAACAACGATGGGACATTCAATACGTCTGTATGAGCTGAAATTGATAACCAGAAATAGAAAAATTGTAACAGAAGAATAAGAAGTGTGAAAAGATGAAAATCCCATTACTGGCTGAAATCAATGTCTAGAACCGAAATTTGCAGATTCTATTGTTTTACAAAGTGGCTAGTCTTTACGCTAATTTTTGAATATTTGTCTAGAATGGTATAAAAACGGAAGAGGGCAATTGTGCCCGTGCAAGGGTAATTATAATGAAATAAAATGTATCTTCACAATATCCCAAGAATGGAAGCTTATTGTTAGTGCATTTGTTTTAAACAATAGAATTTCCAGTTCAACTGCCTTAAAAGGCAATTGGTTGCACATTTTGCACCCAAAACTGCTCTCAGTTAAGCACTATAAAGCTTTAGCGTAAAAAGGGGGGCTTAGGAAGGGTGGACGCCCAATATGCGGGATAATGTCTGTTCATTTTAAGTTTTAATATCACTCTTTACTTTCATTTGAAAAAAAAACATGTTAGTTTTTTTTTTAATTTAATTTCTAAACGTGTTAATAGCATAACCACTGTTACCGTAAATATGAGGAAGACTACTGCCCCCTCAAACTTAAATTTTGCTGAATCACCAAACAGTTCATTGAAGCTAACTGTAAGTAAAGAGTAACTCCGGCCAATAGTAAGCGAAACTCTAAAAAAAAGTTTGATAACCATAATGACACCAAAAGATTTGTTTTTTTTATGTAGATTCCAAATGTATAGAATTCATTAAGTTAAATGTAACCCATCAAAAGATACAAACCTGATTTTTCTTTAATGTTGACTGAGTTAGACTTATAACTATTAATGTCTAACATTACAGACATCATACTTTTAATTAAGTGAAAATGTTCACGTCAAGCACGGATACAAAGGAGGGGGTGATCGCCCCTTCCCATTTTTTTTTTTTAATAATCCTTCCTAAATTATACTACTGAGCCCTATATACGAGAATAAGGACTGAAAATCGATCATTTTATGAAATAAAAACAATGAAACATATCAACGCAATAAAATTGTTCAAAGACGATATGTGTTCTAAACGCAAACTGAAACGTTTCTGAGCTGTTATGGAGATCCCCAGGGAGTGTAGACCCAAGACAAGAAGGTTGAACAGTGACCGTGTTGTGGCTTGTATAAGCATGCAAAGGTTGGCATCATTTATCACTGCTCCCCGAAGACAGAGACACAGATAAATTGTAAGTAATACATACATCCAAATGGAAAAATTTTATTTCCATCACTGAACTTGAAAAAAATTAAAGGCTCCTTTACCAACGCTGTAAATATTTGCCTCATTGCTAGCAGCCACACGACATTATATGAAGTACCCTGACAATGATGCCAATTCATCTGCCAACAATCTAATATCTGCCTCATTAGGTGGCAATGAAATAGCTGACAGTTGTGAGGAAGGTACCAGCTTGTCATCTATTATAAGGGTCAAGGTTGCATCTTTCTTTATGCTGAACGGCTTTGCATCCTACTGTAAAGAGATTTAATAATCATGTCTAGGCTTATACCAATCGGGAGTCGGAAATTTCACTTCTCAGTTTCTTCAGCCAAGTCTATGTCAATAGTTAAGTGAGTATATTTCGCACCTCCTTTGACATGAGACCTGGATATACTTATTTTTTCTCACACGTGGAACCCGTTACACGGCACCATAAGGAAAGCTATCCTTTCTGGCGTACCTCAACGAGGTCCTTTACGTGGTAATATTCTTTGGAAGATGCATTTATTGCTGCTAGGGACAGGTATACTAGCACCAATTATCACCCCCTTTACCCATTTGTCCTTTTTTTTCTTGACATCATATTCTGAAACTGATTCAGGTCTCTTCTAGTCTCATAGAGAAAAATTTTGGACAAAAAAATCGAACTGGCTCAAGAGTTTATGTTCTCCACTGTAATCAAAATGCATTGTTTATTTTCTGCCAATCATTTACCGCGTCTGCTTTTCACCTTGATTGGGATAGGTTTTGCAGCCTCAGAAAAACTTGTCTTATTTCCCAGCCAACTGACTAGGATTTTTCTTATTCCTTGCCCTTTTTCTTTGGTTTTGAGTACCTTTGCCAACAGCACCGGTAAGAACACTAGAAAAAATCCCCTCATCATCAAAAATTGTCATTTAAAAAGGGGTACATTGTATTTTTAGAGAAGATTTTTCTATATTTTTTGTCGCATATCTATAGGAGCCTTTCACGTTGGTGTCCAGACTCTTAGATTATCCATTCATCTTATATTGCAAACTTACAACATGGTGATGGTATCAAAGAGCAATCTAAAATATTACAACTCACCAAATGTAACAGGCAATGAGCACGTAACCTTCCCTTTGACTGGGGTCCCCTCTTACTGGCCAAAGGATATTGACATTTAGTTACAATCTTGACCTCAACAAAGTTTCCCAATGCCTTGCGCAAGCGGCAAAATGAGCCAGTTGATCCCCCGTTGAGTTACGTTACGTCGATAGTAAACCTGACCTTAATTCGATTATTTTAAACAAAATTGTAGAGGGGGGGGGGTGTTCCACTTTCTCCTTTTGAGACTGCGGCCCTCCCAAATTAAGGCTCTGGGACCGTGCTTGGTTCACGCTTAGTAGTCTGTAAGATTACATTTTTGGAGTTTCCATGGCATGAAGCAGATATCTTAATCTGGTAAGCCAATCGGGGAATAATTTTATAATGAGAAACGCTGAATCCGGATTCCTCAGCCTCCTAGTGCCATATCATAGCAATCAGTGCCACATCATAGATTCTTCAGCCACCTATTAGAGTGAGTAAAAGGTTACAAGTTTGAAAAATATGACACATTACATCTTTTGAATTGACACGTCTACGTTCCTGATGGCTTATTTATTGAGTAAATTTATTTGCTACATAGGCTCCTTTGTTTTTTTTCTATTTAATATTTAAATTTTGAATAAAAAATTCAAATCTTGAATTTTACACAATTCTTTCATTAAGATCCTCACTTAAGGTTAAAAAAAGTTTTTTGAGGAACAAGGTAAAATGTGGCTTTGAAGGACTTTTTAGCCACTGCTTCTACTCAAGACCAATAACCGTTGAACCAAATGGGATGCAGGAGGATTCAATAATTTGGGCCTTTGGCCATCAAAGGTTTTCATAGCTTCTTCCGAGTGATCACTTTTCTTTTAAGTTTGGCATATTTTCTTATGTTACATTTTATGTAATTTTGGGCTTAATTTAGTTGTTAATCTGCTATCCTAGATTTTAAGTTTTTTTTTACTTATGAGGTATTTTAGCTCCCCCATAGCGTACGACAATATTTAGGAAACTGGTATCATTTTATTTCTTCTCTTTATCTCACACTCACTTTGCTTGTTATAGTCGACAGCTGGATTTATTCCTTATCGTCAGACCGCTAACTGCAATCTCGCCATCTATCTTCAAGCGGACTTAACAAATGGTTGTCAATATGAATTCTTAATTCGTAATTACTATGAATTTCTTTTTCTTTTATTTTTTATAGTTAAATCACTGAATAAAAATTCCTCTTTTACTAAAAAAATGACTTTAAAAATAAATATTGGTCTAACTTTTAAAATTAACAAATATAATTTAAAGTTCTTTTGAATTACAAAAACAATTTAAAACTTCAAACCATAAAATGAACTTGCAAAGCAAAAAAGGAACCCAAAAAATGGAACCAAGAAAAATAACAAATGAAAATTTACAAATCTAGTGTTGATAACTGTTGATTCATTCAGGATTTCCCAATCATTTTTTCTGTGGGTTTGATATATCTTGCCAGTAATATCAGCAATCTGGACACTATTATTTATGAATAAAATATACATAGCAGTTAAAAAATGCTAGACTGTGTAGTTAAAACAGCGCTTTTGCAAAAATTGGCTGAAAAAGTGTTTAACAAAATGGAACTACTCTCTCCCATATGCCTTAAGCGGCCTTCAAAAATTCTTTTGGGCTTTTCGTGAACATTTCAGGCCCTTAAATAGTAAACTACTATGAAGAAATATACATAAATTTCAAAAAAAAAGTTTAGTGTAAAAATTTTCTAAGCCTAAAATAATTGACATGAAAATATAAAGATAAGACAGACATTTATGCTAAATATTCTCTAGTCTTATTGACCACGTCCGTTCATCTCGTTTTCCATATAATCGAAGTAAATTGAATATTTCTGAATTTATTTGTTTTTAAACTGGTTGCTATATTAAGCTAGCCCTCACTAATGAAAATTGAGCTTTATTTATTGGCATCATGGAACTGAAAGAGGGCAATCCTTAGAACTAGTTCTTATAATAGGAGTGATCATTCTATTTGAAGTTGACTAGAGCTGAATTAGTTGCCAACAGAAATTAAATTTAATTATACTAATACTATTTTTGATTAGATGGGAAAAGAATTTAATTCAGTGTGAACATATTGAAAAGTTGGTTTTTCAGAAGTTTTTAGGGGCTCTCAGGAAATCTCCAATTATATTTTCTTACCCAGACAGAAATCATGGGGCTACGAAAAGGCTTCTAGAAAAAGGCAATAATATACTTTCGTACACATATGACTATCCATGATATAGCTGGGATAGTTGAACGTTATGATTATCCTCCCCCTTTACCCCCTCTATCGTGGCATTTATATTTCTATTCAGTCTTAAACTACTTATTTGATCCATCTTTTCCTTGATTCTAAAACAAATTAACAAAAAAGTATATGTATAATTATATATATACATATATATATATATATTTTATATATATATATATATATATATATATATATATATATATATATATATATATATATATATATATATATATATATATATATATATATATATATAATATATATATATATATATATATATATATATATATGTATATATATATATATATATATATATATATATATATATATATATATATATATATATATTATATATATATATATATATATATATATATATATATATATATATATTTATTTATATATATATATATATATATATATATATATATATATATATATATATATATATATATATATATAATATATATATATATATATATATATATATATATATATATATATATATATATATATATATATATATATATATATATATTATATATATATATATATATATATATATATATATATATATATATATATATAAAATATATATATATAAAATATATATATAAAATAAATATATATATAAAATATATATATAAAATATATATATATATATATATATATATATATATATATATATATATATATATATATATATATATATATATATATATATATATTATATATATATATATATATATATATATATATATATATATATATATATATATATATATATATATATATATATATATACATATATATATATATATATTGTTAACTAACAAAAATAATATGTCAAAAGTAACTGAAAATTAAGAATTTTAAACTTATGCACGGCAGCGAAAGCACAGTAGATATTTGACAGTATTTTACTCTATTCTTCTCTAAAAATAGTACCTCTGGATTTAACTGTAGTAGATCGTCACTTTTTAGCCTGTGGGGTTGCCCCCGACTCAAAGGATGCAAGCAAAATTGCAATGTCTTTGTACGAGATACAAATTTTGTGCATCAAATGAGCATACAAGTGTAAAAACAAAACTTAGTTAAATGAATTGTCATCTAAAAAAAAAAAAACAATATGGTAATTATGCTGTACCGGCAAACAAATAACAATTGAAATATATTATTTAATTAATTATATTGATTATGATTAAGGGTTAGGTTATAACCCCTTCATGATAAGTAAGTGGTTCCCACCTTTTTCAAATCATGTACCTCTCAAAAAAGATTTTTCATCGTGGAGAACCTCCTTTCACGTGGTACTATTAACCACCTATGATACTTGTAAGAAATTAGTTTTGTTTCCATTTTCATCTTAACAAGGACTGAGTTTTAAAGGCACAAACTAAATATACAACAATTAAATATAGAAACTGAGTATTTTCATAATTTTATAAAGCAAGACTAAATCTAACTAAAATTATTTTTAAACGAAATCCTTAGAAAAATAACATTGTGTAAGAATGTTTTGCAGTGTTTTTTTTTTTTTTTTTACCAATTTAGCATGAATATTCATGAACAGAATACTAATTACATTTAGGAACAGACAGCTTTTTACTTCGCAACAAGACCCTTGAACTTGGATATTCAAGCTGAGTTGTTAAAAATCTGGACCAAATGACGACAGGTAAATATTTAAATTTAAGAATCTAAAGAAATAAATAAACTTATTTTTATGTTTGTCCTAAATAAACGCAAAGGATGAAAATGATCTTTCTACGAGCACTGAGGTTTTGAAAGACAACAGATACTTCAAGGCTTCATCATCGATGTTTTTACATTCTCTCGTTATTTGTGCCCCGGGCTGCCAACTGGACACATTTTATGTCACAGGGACACCTTCCCATGCGGCGGGACAAAATTACATAAAAGAGCAAAAAAGATGACACATTTTATAAATTCAGGAGATAAGAGGGGGAAAAGGGGACACATTTTGTAAATTTATGGCATGAAACGGAACATTTCCCACCTGGATATCAGGGCCGTAGCTACAGTATTTTATTGGGAGGGGGGAGAGAAAGAGAGGGTGCTAATGAAGTAGGTACTACTCAAGCGGTAGTGAAGAAAAGTAACTATTTAACAAACACCCTTCTTGGTGAATTTAAAAACATTACGCAATGCATTATAAACAATAAGCACACATTAAACAGTCATAAATATAAGTGTTAGTGCTCGGCTTTTACTAAAATTGTCAGCAATGAGCTTCTAAAGACGACGGTAGCATAGGGCAAACAAGCTTCCGGGTGGGCAAAGGTGGTACATATCCCTGCTCCACTTCCCCCAACCCCCACACCCATCACAGGATGCTCAATCGCATAACTGAACCAAGCTCTATTCTAATAGCCTTGGGTATCGGGCCAGTGGCGGATCCAGGTGGGGGGGGGGGGGGAGGGGGCATGCGCCCCCTCGCGTAGTCTAAAGTAGTGTAATTTACTTAATTAACTCAGGTGTGCGTTAATTAAACTTGCTCCTAACGCAAGTTTATCGGATCAACCTATTTTGTGCCCGCCCCCTAAATGTTTTTTTCGAATCAACTTATTTTGTGCCCTCCCCCCCCCATAAAAAAAATCCTGAATCCACCCCTGTATCGGGCTATTCATTTGCTCGTTATTTTGAATGGGTTTTTACTCTGTAAGTTTTAATTTGTCGTGCTAAACTTTTAATATGTGTGAAGTATTGAAATGTTATTTGTAATTTTTTTTATCAAGTTGAGTTTTTGTGGGTTCACCGATTTATATTAATAAATAGCACTGATATCAGCAGGCAACATAAAGCCGAAACAAAAATCATAGGCAGCGCAATAGCCGCTGTATAAGTAAAGATGCAAGCTTAGTCAAAGTATTACCAAAGATTATGTAACATTATATTGTGACATATTCCCCACATTTAAATTGCGACCGTATTTCAAATTTGAAAGTATTCGAAAAATGAAGTTAGAATTATTAACTTATCCGTTGGGTATTGTTTGACAATGAATATTCAGAAAGTCTGGGCAATTCTTGGCATCGTTGTGGTAGAAACCTTAAATTAATTGCAAAGCGTCAGGGATGTCAACTGGAAGGGAAAATTGGCTCCTATAATATGACAACTACCTTCCCCTTCGTATCTTTGTTTAAAAAGAAACAAATTCTATGAAAATTACACGAAAGTTTTTCTTGTGTAGATAAGGGTATGGGGGTATACATTTCCGGAGTGGGTTTTACACTGAATATAGTTGTTATGCCTACAATTCCCTTCACAGGCAAAGCTCAGTCTTCTAGTGCTGCAAGATAAAACTGATAACAATAGAAAAAAGAATGGGTTGGTACCATTTATACGTGCACACAAAATTTCTAAATTGTGAGAAAAATGTACATATTTTTTCAAAATTTATTTTATTCTATTATCAGCAGGCATTCCGTACAGCATCTCCCACAAGTAGCGTTGGCGTTATGCGACATGCTACTAATTTCAGTCATAATTCTTAGCACATTTATGTCTTTTTGGAGCTGGTTAAAAGAAAACATAGAGGCAGTTCTACATTTATGGGCTAGTATGTGAATTTAAAATGCAAGGAATCCGACGTTATCAGCGCTTATTAGGCATTTCAATTAGAAACAAGAGAATATGGAGCAATATTGGATTTTCAATTAAATACTGGGAATAACAATTAAAACAATTGCATAGTTCCTGGAGCGGATCCCCCTCTACCAAGTTCCATGAACAAACTACAACCGATTTGATCTATCTGTTTATAGTATGAATATCATTATAAAAAGCACTAAGTCTTATTTTCTTTTGCATTCTTCAACCTTCTCATTCTTAGATAATTCCATTTAAGTCTTATTTGCAGATTTAGAGGGTTTGTTCATTTCCGCTTACAAAAGATATTAAACAAAATAATCTAATCTTGAACTTGTAGATTTTAGGAAGTAAATTCACCTTAAATATTAGGGAAAAATTTAACCTGAGCAAATGAGGCGAAACAGGAAGTATAGAATATTTTTCAATTTTGCCATTAACTAGGCTGATCTTTTTAGCTGATGATAAGGTCTCAAAGGCTGTATATTCGGAAAAATGTTAATGTGGAACATAATATGAAATGAAGGATCCATATTTTAGTCCATTACTTATGTTAAAACGAGCATGGATTGATTAAAAAAAATTGTCTGTTCAAAGTAAAAAGCAAATTTGACACTTCAAACGAGCAACAGTTTTAAGGCTACTTAATAAATAATAGTTTTTTCGTTATTATTGAGGGGGCCCCTGTACCCCCACCTTGCCCCCTCCTCAGTAACGCCACTGCTGGATATATATTTTTGTAAAAAAGAAATGTCATTTCACATAAAAATAGTGCTTTTCAGAAGTATTTTTTTCGGAACATCCAGGTTTTGCCAGAGATGTCAAAGTAAAGGATTTTTATCCACAGTAATAGAATTACACGTTTAAATGAGTTAAGTGCTTTCACACTAAGTCATTTTGTATGAATGATTTATATGAATTTTTTGTTTTCACTAATTTGATGTTTTTTCCACTTTGACAGAGGTTTACAAAGAGTCTGTTGGTCAATTTTACAACTGGCAAAAAAAAATAATTAGCCTTTCGTTTTTTAGATTTCAAGATGGACCCATTTTAGCAAAAACTGACACATTTCTGGATGCTTAGGGGGCACAATTTATGGACCAAAAAGTTGGCAACCCTGTTTATACCCAGAGCTCAGTAAGATGTGTATGTGTAAACTCGGAACGCAGAGAAGAATCTAAAATTTACAAGTTGGTTACTTTCTCAAAAAAAGTCTGATCAAAAGATCTTAAATCTGGTTCTCTTTAGTATTTTTCCATGGAAAGTTTTCCCTGCATGATATTTGAAGTGCTTATAAGCAGTGGCGGATCCAGGGAGCGCGGGGGGCGCGCGCTGCCCTAGCGTAGTCTAAAGTATTGTAATTACTTAATTAACTCAAGTTTACGTTAACTAAACTGGATCGTAACGCAAGTTTATCGGATCAATCTATTTTGACACCCCCCTCGAAATTTTTTTTCGGATCAACCGTTTTCGCCCCCCCCCCCTAAAATAAAATCCTGGATCCGCCTCTGCTTATAAGTCTAACATAATAACAAGTTTCACTTCCTCTGATAGTTTGAGATTCTTCTCTATCAGGAATCTATGAAGTCTGCCAAAAATTCAAATTGGTTCTCGATGAAACAACCCTGCCAAAATTTGATTCCACAATTACTAATATTTTTTGTGCTTCCATTTACCCCTGGGGATGCGTGTACCACAGGCTGGGAGCCACTGGTTAGAAGATGGGCTGTTTTAGGGGAGGGAGGCATCTTTTAAAAGGTTGAGACACATTGAAATACATCACACTTCCAACAAAAAATTAAATTTAGCAAATTTTAGGCAATTTATGTGTTAGTATAAAGATGATAATAATGTGCTAATAATAAGGATGTGTCAAATTAATTCAAACTACATTTTTTTTTAATAATACAGGCCAATCTTTATTTTTACGAAGCTGGCTGTTTTCCTACTTAATATATCGTTAGTTGTTGATGAACATGATGACAAAAGTAAAAGCATTTGGATTTACCCCATGCTGGTTCCGAAATCAAACCGAATTAATTATTACTTTGTTTACCCTGTATGAGCTTAAAGAGCTTTCATCCCCTATATTAAAGTAATGACAGCGTAGTTCTTTTTGTTCTTCTATGAAAAGTAACAAAAAGAGCCGAGCCTGGCATGCTTTGTCACTGCGCATACACAAGCTTGTCATTCACGAGGAACATGCACACAATATACATTCATCTTTGGAAAATCATTATGCATTTTCGGCGTATAGTAATTACTGCAAGGAATTCAACTTAGCGGCTTTTTGACATCCATTGTTAACTATGGTGAAGGATCCTTGGTAAACATGGACCAAAGGATGTCTATTATAAGTCATTTAATACTTAATGCACATATTGTACGAACAGTAATCATGTTCTGGTATGAGGGTAGCTTAGCTGAAGGAATTCAAATTCAATACGTCAGATGCCACTAGGAGAAAAGAAGCACTTACGCTTATGTCACACAAGTCATCGCCTATGGTTTGTGCACTAAGTAAATCTCATTAGACACTTCCTGACAGGTTAACAATAAACCCCGTCAAAAAGTTCCATATTAGTGGTACTGTCAATCATTATGGATTAATTCCGCCTGAACATTATAATGCTACGGATCAATACGATAGATATCAATGCCTCATTTAGAAATTGGCTGGTACAGTTCATCTCTCTTTTTTATCCTATTTGATTCCTAACATGTTTAAAAGCTCAACTTTTTTTTAAATGAGTTTTGCCCAAGCAGTGTCTCATTCAGAAATAGCTGTGGCCCCTTAAAAGATATTATGTCATATTTTTGGGGAAAAGAAACATTTATACTGCTTTTCCTCAAATATAAGACGTTCTTTAGTTTTTTTTTATAATATTATGTGATATCTATTCCTATCACTCACAGAAATATTTAAAAAAAAATAATAGGAAAAATACAAAACCAAACGAGGACAATTTTCAGCCAATGAATAAAACGAAAAAAATGCAGTAGATATTTCATACGACAAAAACGAAGAAAACAAAATAATTAAGAAACCAAATAAATTAAATAATTAAGAAACCGAATAAACAAAATAAATAAGAAACAACGACGATTTTCGGTCAGTGAATAAATCGAAAAAATATTGCAGGTATTTCATACTAAAAAAAGAAGAAAAAAAGAAGAAAGAAACCAACCAATGGTATTTCAGCCAATGTAAAATAATGAAAAAACAAAACAGAGATAGTATAGATATTTTGGCAAAGATATCCACGTCTCCTCTAAATCCTCCTCAGTAGGATATAGCTACCCTATATACCCTATTTAGCTACCCTATAATTCAATAGTTACCGGAGGTCTTTGGTAAAATATATACTTTTTTTTATTCACTTGCTGAAAGATATCCTCGTTGATTTTGGTCTTTTCTTAGGTTTTTTTTTCTTTGTCTGGAATGAAGAGGGGCGGGGAGATTTTGCTTTTTTGAATGAAAAACAAAAAAAAACAAAAAAAATAAACAGAAAGTTCAATATCAGCCATACTGGCCATCGTTATGGATTAATTCCACCAAAACATTATAATGCTACGGATCAATTGCAATAATTTTCAACGCCTCATTTAAAAATCGTCTGGTTCAATTTGTTTTCTTTTTTAGTTTATTCGACTCCAAAGAATAACATTTCACCTTTTTTTTCCAAAATGTATTGTGCCCTAGCAATGTCTCATTTAGTAATCGGATGGTTCAATTTGTTTTCTTTTTTATTTTGTTTGATTCCTAAGATTAACATTTCACCTTTTGTTTTCAGTGATTCCAAGGATTAACATTTCATATTTTTTTCAAAATGTATTGTGCCCTAGAAGTGTCTCTTTTATAAATCAGCTGGTTCAATTTGTTTTATTTTTTATCTTATTTGGCTCATAGGATTAACATTTCACCTTTTTTCCGTGATTCCAAGAATTAACATTTCACATTTTGTTTCCAAAATGTATTGTGCCCTAGCAATGTCTCATTTACAAATCAGCTGGTTCAATTTGCTTTCTTATTTATCTTATTTGATTCAGATTAACATTTCACCTTCTTTTCCATAATGTATTGTGCCCTAGCAATGTCTCATTTACAAATCTGCCGGTTCAATTTATTTTCTTTTTTATCTTATTTGATTCCGAAGATTAACATTTCACCTTTTTTTCCAAAATTTGTTGTGCCATAGCAATGTCTCATTTACAAATCAGCTGGTTCAATTTGCTTTCTTGTTTATCTTATTTGATTCAGATTAACATTTCACCTTCTTTTCCAAAATGTATTGTGCCCTAACAATGTCTCATTTACAAATCTGCCGGTTCAATTTATTTTCTTTTTATCTTATTTGATTCCGAAGATTAACATTTCACCTTCTTTTCCAAAATGTATTGTGCCCTAGCAATGTTTCATTTACAAATCAGCTGGTTCAATTTGTTTTCTTTTTTATCTTATTTGATTCCGAAGATTAACATTTCAACTTTTTTCCAAAATTTGTTGTGCCATAGCAATGTCTCATTTACAAATCAGCTGGTTCAATTTGCTTTCTTGTTTATCTTATTTGATTCCGAAGATTAACATTTCACCTTCTTTTCCAAAATGTATTGTGCCCTAGCAATGTCTCATTTACAAATCTGCCGGTTCAATTTATTTTCTTTTTTATCTTATTTGATTCCGAAGATTAACATTTCACCTTTTTTTTTCAAAATTTGTTGTGCGATAGCAATGTCTCATTTACAAATCAGCTGGTTCAATTTGCTTTCTTGTTTATCTTATTTGATTCCGAAGATTAACATTTCACCTTCTTTTCCAATATGTATTGTGCCCTAGCAATGTCTCATTTACAAATCTGCCGGTTCAATTTATTTTCTTTTTTATCTTATTGGTTCCGAAGATTAACATTTCACCTTCTTTTCCAAAATTTGTTGTGCCCTAGCAATGTCTCATTTACAAATCAGCTGGTTCAATTTACTTTCTTTTTTATCTTATTGGTTCCGAAGATTAACATTTCACCTTCTTTTCAAAATGTATTATGCCCTAGCAATGTTACAAATCAGCTGGTTCAATTTGTTTTCTTTTTTATCTTATTTAATTCCTAAGATTAGCATTTCATATTGTTTTCCAAAATGTATTGTGCCCTACCAATGTCTCATTTAGAAATCAGCTGCGGCGCTTGAAAAGAGGTTGCGTCATATTTTTGGGGAAGAAACATTTAAACTGATTTTCCTCAAATAAAGAACGCTCTATTAACTGATATTTTTTCCAGTTTTAGGAATTTCCAGTCTTTTTCCAAAAATTAGGACAACTACAAAACCAAACCAGGATAATTTTCAGCGAATGAATAAAAAAAAAATATGTGCATTATTTTTTTTTAGCATTGGATGAAGGTTCATGAGATATATGCTTTGTTTTTCTTTGTATTCACTTGCTGAAAGTTATCCTCTTTGGTTTTGTATTTCATTAACATTTTTGACTTTTCATTATTTTTCTCGTAAGTAACTTATAGCCAGAGTAGTTTATTTTTTCAATATTGTTTTTTTTTTCAATGAAAATGCTAGAAAAGCCGTTTTCAATGAAAACAGCCAAAAACTGGTGTTTTATTTCAAAAACTAGAGTGAAGGGATAAAGTAATAGGGGGGATGGACAGCCACCCCCCGTAAATAGCACTGGTCTCGGAAAGTCTTTTTCAGATAAAGTTTGAAATTGGAGCTATTAATAGCATTTATTTTTACATATATCTAGAATTTCTAATAGGTTCTTCCTTTTTAAAATACTTAGCAATGGCACAAAACAACGAAATATAATTTATATGTCTTAATCTTCACCTTCACTGCATAAACAATGAAACCGTCACTAAATTAATATTGGAATAAAACTGAAGCATACTTTTAAGTAAAAAATAAGGCTAAAAAAGGTGATTATCTAAAACTAAATATTAATATAAGCGTGCCCTGAAAAACTTTAGAAGTGTACCCTGTACAGAGAAAAAAAAACTCCAAAAACGGAAGAAAAATAGGTCTAAGGTTTTCCGACTTTTGACCCACTTTTTAGCAAAGTCTGTTTTTTTTTCTTTGTCATCATTGGTAGCTTTGGCTTTAGTTCTTCTTTAGCCAGTAACTTCTAATTTTATGAGGGACAAGTAAAAATTAGAAATCTTGTATTCCGTTCTTGCGTAATTTGGCCATAAATTTAAGAAATACATTGATTTTTAGGTTCTAGTAAACTAAGCAAGTAAAGATTCAACTCTCTGTGATTATTTTTTATGGAAGCTGCTACCTGGAATGATAAATTAAAATTAGAAAAATATTCTTTATGAGATTAAATTCGCTCATTTTGATTTGCGTTCTGCAGTTTTTCTATTAGCAATCTAAATTGCACATAACCATTTGTATATAACCACATTTTCTAAATTAAGTTAAAATAGTTATTATTATAATTAATTAAATCAAACAACAGTAAAATAACAATAAAATTATTTTATGCTGCCCCTGATCGTAAAAGCAATCGTTATTTTTGCTCAGAGGGTACGTTTTTATTACAATAAGTTAAGTAATTGTTAAAATATAAATTAGCCAACCAGACAGCTTATGACAAATTAGTCGCTTGGAATTAAATAGATGCTTGCAAAGGATGCTTAAACTAAAAAAAAAAGAAGAAAAACAATTTTTTTAACTGAAAGTAAGGAGCGACATTAAAATTTAAAACGAACAGAAATGATTCCGTATATGGAAGGGGCTGTCCCCTCCTCAACGCCTTGCTCTTTATGCTAAAGTTTTTTATTGTTTTAAAAAATAAAGTTGTGAGACAGAGGCAAGCTTTAGCGTAAAGAGCGCGGCGATGAGGAGGGGACAGCCCCTTTCATATACGAAATAACTTCTGTTCGTTTTAAGTTTTAATGTCGCTCCTTACTTTCAGTTAAAAAAAAATTATTTAATTTCTAATCGTTTTTTAATTAATGCAGCTTGGATTTTGGCTCACCGTACTTGAATAATTAAAACGAAATTTGCATATTGATTTTACTTTTTTTTGGCTAAATGGTTTTCTCGAAATTTTGTTCTGACTTAACTTGCGAATTAACTTACGTAACGAATTTCTATATTCGTATATTTGTATTACGTATATTAGGGAGTTTGCCCCTTAGTCAATACCTCGCTATTTACGCTAAAGTTCAAATTTTATTCCGATTCTTTAAGAATGACCCCTTGATCACAAAGGCCGTTGATTAGAATAAATAGTTCTGATGAAAGTACAAAAAAAACTTTAGCGTAAAGAGCGATTTAATGACTTGGGGGTGAACCCAATCATATACATAATAATTTCTGTTCGTAGTTTTGATGTTGCTCCTTACTTTCAGTTAAAATTGTTGTTTTTTTTATTTAATTTCTGATCGTTTTTTAAATAATACTGGGAAATCCGGCGCCCCCTTCATAGTAATGTCCCTTCCCCCATGAAAACTTCCTCAATGGAAAGATCCTCCCACGTAACACAAGACCCCCCTCCCCCACCAAATACCAGAAAAAAACTCCCTGAAAACTTCTGTATACTTCCCAATAACCAATACTATATGTAAACATTGGGCAAAGTTCATAACTTGCAGACCTTCCCCCGGGGACTGTGGGGAATTAAGTCATCCTCAAAGGCATAGTTATTGTATTTTTCGATGATGCCGAACAAAATGGCTAACTCAAAATTTTGATCAGGTGACTTTGGGAAAAAATTAGTGCGGGAGGGGCCTAGTTGCTCTCCATTTTTTCGGTTGCTTAAAAAAGGCACTAAAACTTTTAATTTCTGTTCTAATGAGCCCTTCTGCGATATTCTAGGACCATTGGGTCGATACGATCACCCCTGGAAAAAAAAAACAAAAAAAAACAAATAAACACGCATCCGTGATCTTTCATCTGGCAAAAAATACAAAATTCCACATTTTTGCAGATAGGAGCTTGAAACTTCTATAGTAGGGTTCTCTGATACGCCGAATCTCATGGTGTGATTTTCATTAAAGTTCTATGAATTTTAGGGGGTGTTTCCTCTTTTTTTGAAAAATGAGGCAACTTTTCTCAGGCGCACAACTTTTGATGGGTAAGACTAAACCTGATGGAACTTAGTCGCTTCTTACTTACAGTTCGTTACCACGAACCTTTTAATTCAACGGTGACTGAGTAAAATAAACTATGGATACAAGCTCTTTCAGCACAAGAATCTAGAGGTGCCTACAAAATAATGGTCCTAGATCTTTACGTGAGGTAAAATATAAGGGGGGAAATACTAGCCTCCCTCAAGGCTGATTGGATTGGACGGGGGAAATGACGAGGAATTTCTTTGTAAACACGAAATATAGGTGATTTATGTTTCTGCATAGACGCAAGGGGAGACCTACCTCATTTTTAGATATTTTGGGAAAATTGTGCTACCACTGCCAACTCTAAGGGTAGGCAGCATACGACACATCCAAAAATTCTTGAAAGACTATGGATATATTTCCCTAACGTTGATATAAAATAATTAAAACATACACATTTCAAATTAGACTCATAGGCATGATTCAACCTCATTACTAACCTATAGGCTATTTTTTTTGTCCCCCTAGTCTAGATGTCACTTTTAATTTTAATAATATATGGTGTCAAATTTGCATTGAATGTGTAATCTATTAAATAAAAATGTGATGGATCAAATCCTATTGCTACTATTGCTATATACTATTGTTATATACTATATACTATTGCAACTATTAATAGTAGTAAACCTGAAAAAATTTCGTTATTATTTCCAGTCAGCAGAACAGTCGCAATTACTTGCCGAGAACAAGAATTCGGTAAAATTCTGGTAAGAACATGACGCTTCAGGTTGTCATTTAATGCTTCTTATTTATCGACTAAACTAACCTATCGGGGGGGGGGGGATAAGAAGCTTTTCAGACAATTTGAGATAGAATATGTAAATTCTAATCGGATTCTCAACAACTGATAGTGTTAAATAGCGATGCAATAAATTCCATTTTTTTTAGCATCCCCTATTATACTGTTTCAGTAAGGAGCAACATTGAAACTCAAAACAAAGAAAACATATCGAGCTTATGAGGAGAGATGTCCCGTTCTCAGCTCTTGAACTATAAGTTGTTATTAAAATTTCGCCTTTAAAATTTTGGTTATTATTGGCCGAAGTCGCTTCTTACATGCAGTTTGTTACTACGAACTGTTTGATTAAAGTGAAAAAAGTTTTTCTTTCAAAAGAAAGTATGAGGGAAATTAAGAGGGGGGCTGAGGAGGCAGGGGTGCTCGGGAACAAAAAAAAAATTGACAATAGGGGCAAAAAACCTAACAACAGGGTTAGAATTTGGTGGCATAATTTTCATCAAGATAATTCGCCTTTTGGGGTTTTATTCTCCTTTTCTCGAAAATCGGTCAAATTTTCTTAGGCTTGTAACTTTTAAGGGGGTAACTTTAAACTTGAATTTTATATATTTGAAACCACCATAAAAAGCCGATTCGTTTGATGTATACATTGTTTTCATAACTTTTTGTTTTTAGAGCTTTTGTATTGTTAGCACCAGTCACTCCTTACTTACAGATCGTTTCTAGGAACAGTCTGGGGTCATTATGAAAACTACATTTACTTTCCAAAAGGCAAATGAGCAATAGCTGTGTTGACTCTTAGACCCACAATTCAAAACTACGATATTGACTGACAAAACCTAGGTCCTTTAAAGTAACCCCTTAAAACTTAAATCGAGATCAGAGGTTGTGACAAGTGTTGAAAGGTACCCCGCTGGAGTTTAATCACACGATCACCATTAGCTGATCATAGTCATGTCATGGCGTGTCATGATAACTGTTCATGATAGACATGACTTGCACAGATAATCATCTCTTTGATTTCAATTGAATCCAAAAGGCGAATAGAAGCTGAAACGCGATTACACCGCAAATTCCGAAGTGAACAAAAGCAACGCTTTTTTAAACGATTGATCAGGGGGGTTGCGTACTAAGATACTGCATGTATAGTGGAGGCTTAGAATGGTGGATTAGAGGCTCATAGATAAGATTTGAACCCGTGTTAAGGATAGAGAGGACAAGGTTGGAGCCATAGGAAGCAGGAGAAGAGGTTAAATTAAAGGTATAATTTTTTGTATACCTAATATACATAATGCGTATATTCTTGAATATGATGCCGTCTATGCAATCTAGCAATAAATTTTCTGAGGGACTATATACAATCGAGCATTTGAATAAGAAAATAACAAATGTCAATTAAAGCATTTGTACATTTTCCGCCTTGAAATTTGATACAAAGCACAGTGAAAGTAATGCAAAAAGTGGTGTTATAACTGGGACTTTTAACTTGGAAGGAAGTATGAATAACATATTGAAAAGGTATAAATAGAAAAGAGACGGGTCCAAGAAGATTATTAATAGTTTAAAAAACATTCAAAATCAATTTAACAATGCAAGAGCTGCAAGACCAAGAAACAAAAATATTCCCCGCTTGCTGCAAAATGTAATTCAAGTGGAGTTACTATCGCCAACTGGCTTCTCACCCCTCAGTTAGTTTATAGCTAGGATACAAGATAAGAGCTATGGTGGTTTTGCACTACGCCTGGCCTACAGTAAAGAGGGCACTGTTCTATTAACCGGGCTCTTTTACATAGTGCTAGTTTGGTTAATGTCAATACTAATGCAGTACCGTAAAGAGCTATACGGCTTCAATGTATTATTTTTTTTTTCTGCGCCACTTCGTATGGAAGGATTGGTCGCATAAAGTTCGGAAGGAGGTCTTTCGATTGGAAATTAAAAGTTCTAGTAACCTTAAAAGTTCTAAGCGATCGGAAGGCAACCAGCCCTCCTTCCAGACCTTTCGCCCCGTAAATACATTTGATGAAAGTTTTGAGATAGCCATTTTCTTCAAAATAGTGCAAAGGTCGAAAAACTATGCCTCCGGGGTTGACATATCCCCACAACCCCCGAGGCAAGGGCTGTAAGTTCTGCAAATTGCCCATTGCAAATATATAGGATTTTCTATCAAACAGTTCGTGGTAACGGAATTTTGACACCAATAGATACATCAAAAGAATCAGATTTTTATGCTGATTTCAAATATATAAGTTTCATCAAGTTCAATCTGACCCATCAAAAGTTATGTGCCTGATAAAATTTGACTTATTTTCGAAAAAAAGGGGAAACACCCCTAAAAGTCATAGAACTTAAATGAAAATAACATCATCAGATTCAGCGTATCAGAGGACCCTACTATAGAAGTTTCAAGCTTGTATCTGCAAAATGTGGAATTTTGTATTTTTTGCCAGAAGAAAGATCACGGGTGTGTGTTTATTGTTTTTTTCCCCAGGGATGATTGTATCGATCTAGTTGTCCTAGAATATCGTGGGAGGGCTCATTCGAAAGGAAATAAAAGTTCTAGGGCCCTTTTTAAGTGACAAAAATATGGAGGGCAACTAGCCATTTTGTTCAGCATGGTCGAAAAATAAAATAACTATGTCTTTAAGGATGACTTATTCCCCCCAGTCCCCTGGGAAAGGTCTGTAAGTTATGAACTTTACCCAATGTTTACATATAGTATTGGTTATTGGGAAGTATACAGAAGTTTTCAGGGGAATTTTTCTGGTAGTTGCAGGGGTGGGGGTGGGTGGGTCGGGGGTTAAGTGGAAGGATCTTTCCATGGAGGAAGTTTTCATGAGGGAAGGGACATTGCTATGAAGGGGGTGCCGGATTTCCCAGCAATATTTAAAGAAACCGATCAGAAATTAAATAAAAAAAAAAACAATTTTTTCAACTGAAAGTAAGGAGCAACATCAAAACTTTAAACGAACAGAAATTATTACGTATATGATTGGGTTCGCCCCCTAGTCATTACCTCGTTCTTTACGCTAATTTTTTTTGTACTTTCATCAGAGCTATTTATTCTTATTAACGGCCTTTGTGTGCAGTTTGTCCAATTGTTACATGCTGGATTTATCATAGGCAACGCAATCGCGCTGCCTAAGCAAAGAATGATGTTGGCACATGTATTATTATTATTATTTTTTTTTGGGGGGGGGGATTAGACCAGGGCGCTTCGTATCGAAGGAGTTGTCGTAGAAAATTCGAAAAAGGTTCATTCCATTGGAATCATTCTTATAGAATTGGAACAAAATTTGAACTTTAGTGTAAAGAGCGAGGCATTGACTAGGGAGAGAACTCCCTTATATACGTAATAAAAATATACGAATATAGAAGTTCGTTACGTAAGTTAATTCGTAAGTTACGTCAGAACAAAATTTTGAGAAAGCCAGTTAGCCCAAAACAAAATAAAATTAATATGCAAATTTTGCTTTAATTATTCATGTACGTGGAGCAAAAATCCAAGCTGCATTAATTCAAAACGTTCAAAAATTAAATAAAAAAAACAATTTTATTTTAGCTGAAAGTAAGGAGCGACATTCAAACTTAAAACGAACAGACATTATTCCGTATATGAAAGGGGCTACCCCCTCCTCAACACCTCGCTCTTTACGCTAAAGTTTGACTCTATCTCACACCTTTTTTTTTTAAAACAATAAAAATGAGGGGACAGCCCCTTTCATATACGGAATAATTTCTGTTCGTTATAAGTTTTCATGTCGCTCCTTGCTTTCAGCTAAAAAATAAATTGTTTTTTTTATTTAATTGGGAAAAGGGGGTATGTTTGATCCTCGGTCTCCAAAAAGGCTTATGGTATTAAGGTGAAAATATAAGGAAACCTTGGGATGGACACCGAACACAATCAAACCCACTATGTGCAGGATGGTTGTCAAAATGGTGCATCAGCAATATCTAAGGAACGGCTGAAGGTACTAATTTGAACCTTTCAGTGTAGGTTGAGGCGGACGTTGAAGAGTAATCGGACGGCAACTCTCCTTCGCTCATTTTAGATGCTGCCTCCCTTTGACAATGATCAAAATAATAAAAAAAAGCGATTTTGCTCAAAAAAGTCTACAGGCACATTAACTATACCACCAGGGTTGGAAAACACCCTCCCCTCACAGCTCTTAGGCAAGGTTTGTAAATTATGCAGTTTGCCCAATTGTTACATGCTGGATTTATCATAGGCAGCGCAATCGCGCTGCCTAAGCAAAGAACGATGTCGGCACAATGTATTATTTTTTTTTCGGGGGGGGGGGGGGGGGGGGTTACACCAGGGCGCTTTGTATCGAAGGAGTTGTCGTAGAAACTTCGAAAAGGGTTCATTCGATAGTAGAAAGGGGTCAGGACGTCGTGACATGACCACGTGGTTTATGGTTTTCTCACTGAGAATGAAAAAACAGAATTTTTCTCACTTGAAAAAACATGAATTTTCTCACTTTTATGGATGTTTCTTGGACAATTATGGGTGTTGGTCAATTTATTTGATGTTTTTCATGGATGTCAACAGTAATTTAAGTCTGTTTTATGGTTCGTTGTCAGTGAGAATGGAAAAACAGGATTTTTCTCACTTTGATGGATGTTTTATGGTTTTTGTCAGTGAGAATGAAAAAACAGGAATTTTCTCACTTTGATGGTTGTTTCTTGGACGGTTATGTTTGTTGGTCAATTTATTTGATGTTTTTCATGTATGTCAACAGTAATTTATGTCTGTTTTATGGTTTTTGTCAGTGAGAATGGAAAAACAGTATTTTTCTCACTTGAAAAAACAGGAATTTTCTCACATTGATGGTTGTTTCATGGACGGTTATGTGTGTTGGTCAATTTATTTGACGTTTTTCATGGATGTCAACATCGATTTATGTCTGTTTTATGGTTTTTGTCAGTGAGAATGAAAAAACAGGAATTTTCTCACTTTTATGGATGTTTTTATGGTTTTTGTCAGTGAGAATGAAAAAACAGGAATTTTCTCACTTTGATGGATGTTTTATGGTTTTTGTCAGTGAGAATGAAAAAAACAGGAATTTTCTCACTTTTATGAAACAAACATGGATTCTTTGTTGTTTGGCTAACCTAACCTGAGAAATTGATTTACATAATCGGCGGGGGAATTATTGGTTCACGAATGGGGAATTAAGAAACAAACATGGCTTCTTTGATCTTTAGGCTAACCTAACCTGAGAAATTGATTTACATAATCGCTAGGAAAATGTATTGATTCACGAAAGGGGAATTAAGAAACATTATGGTTTCTTTGATCTTTAGGCTAACCTAACCTGAGAAATTGATTTACATAATCGGCGAGGAATTATTGATTCACGAAAGGGGAATTAAGAATCAAACATGGCTTCTTTGATCTTTAGGCTAACCTAACCTGAGAAAGTGATTTACATAATCGCTAGGGGAAAGTATTGATTCACGAAAGGGGAATTAAGAAACATTATGGTTTCTTTGATCTATAGGCTAACCTAACCTGAGAAATTGATTTACATAATCGGCGGGGAATTATTGATTCACGAAAGGGGAATTAAGAAACATTATGGCTTCTTTAATCTTAGGTCTGAGGGATAAACGTTCTTTAGGTCAGAGAAAAAAATTAATATTCTATTTTTAAATAGGGCTTCATTGATCTTTAGTGTCAGGAATTAGAAATGACATCACTTGTTATCTTGGAATTATGCGGGAGTCTAAAAAGATAGAAATTCTATTTTTAAATACGGCTTCACTGAGCTTTAAGTCGGAGAGATAAATTGATATTCTAACGAAACCTTAATAGTGTAGCTAGGAACATTTATGAGATGAAGAGATTAACGTAGGAAAGGGTTTCCTAGAAATTTAAAATGTGACAGCGCAGGGATGCCAAAAACAAAAGGAACACACAGAAATTACTTTTAGGGGATTATTTGGGTGAAACGGTTTTAAATATTTTAGGGAATTATTTCGGCGAAACAGTTAGAGACATTTTAAAAGATGATTTTAGAAAAGGTTTTAGAAGAGGTTTTGAGTGTGGTCGTTATAGTAATAAAGTTCTATTTGAACAGTGTCGTGAGGTCCCCTACCCCAATCCCAACGGCCCCCGGTCCCCCTAATGCCCATCGAGCCCCCAAAGACCACCGGAACCCAATCCCTCCCCATTTTTTAAAAATAATTTTTGAATTTTTTTAACATGGTATTTTCTTAACTTTTTTACGTATCTTAAAATGACATGAAATATGCTTACGGTTCTACCAATCGTACACTGTGCTTGTTCATAGACACGACGCGGCTTTCCCACTGGTACTCTATGGCAGGTTATCGACACTACCTAGTTTATTGCGTGCATTAAATCAGTATTTTTTACGCAGTGGAATGATAAACACACAATTCATATCTGTAAAAATGTGAAGATGAATTATTCGACGAAAGTATGTGCACATGAAAAAATCATCGTCGTGTTGAATGCTGACAAGGAGAAATACCTGAACTATGAAACGAGTGCAAGTGGTAACACTATTGGAAATGTATGCATGCGTTGTCATGACAGCGAGAAGTTAGATTTCTTTGGAGTACCCAAGAATTTCAATCGTGTAAACGGTGGATATGCGAGAGTAACATTACCAGAGAAATTAGTGCTCAAAGAGAATGCAAACTTAAAAATAATTGTCGATGATCGGGGACAGCTCCTTGCTACCGTTGCTGGTAACACATTACCTGTTGATACATCCTATCATCATCTTTCCGGTATTAGCATTTTAAAGAGAACAAGAAGAAGACAAGCTTACTCCTGCAATAATGTCATTAATCATATCTTGTCAATATGTCAAAACTGCTATCTTTGTAAAAATAATGTGACAATAGAAAGTGAAATCGCAGGCAGAATAAAAAGGACATTAGCAGACAATATCATCAATGAATATAAAGATGAATTGACGGAAAATGAAGCGCAAGTGTACTAATAATGTATAATAATGTATTTAACGTATTTTTATGTTAATATTCTACATGTCGTTATTTCATTAAAAATATCTTATGCATTATTTTGTTAAGTGTTCATTATTTTTAGGGTATGCTAGAACGTCAAAAGTTCAGAATATCTATTAAAAAGGTCAGAGATGTAAGAAAAAGAATTTTAGAGATAAAGATACTACTAGAAGGCTCAATTTTTCATAGAAGATAGAAAAGTTCAAGATCTCTTCTGAATTTTACCAAAGAACACAATTCAATTCTAATTTCACCAGAGAAAATAAAAAGCTTCCACTTCAGTTTTAAGTTCACCAAGACATAAAAAATTTAAAGTTAAATTCTAAATTTTTACATAGAAGATAGGAAAAGTTATACTATGATTATGATTATTTTCCATGAAGATAAAAAGTTTCACTTTAATTCTAAATTTTCTTAAATTCAATTCCGACCTTTCTCAAAGAGTCAAATTTAAAGTTCTATTCCAAATATTTTCCCGAAAGAAGAAAACTTCAACTTCGATTCTGAATTTCCTCAATGAAAATGAAATAAGTTATTGATCATTTCTATTTTCCCAAAATAATATTAAAATTTTCCACTTCAGTTCAGATTTTTCTCAAACAGATGAAAAAATTTAAAATACTGTTCCAAATTTTTCATAGAAGATAGAAAAGTTCAAGTTCTCCTCTGAATTTTACCAAAGAACATAATTCAATTCTAATTTCACCAGAGAAAATAAAAAGCTTCCACATCAGTTTTAAGTTAACCAAGACATAAAAAATTTAAGTTCAGTTCTAAATTTTTCCGTAGAAGATAGGAAAAGTTATACTATGATTGTGATTATTTTCAATGAAGATAAAAAGCTTCACTTTAATTCTAAATTTTCTTAAATTCAGTTCCGACTTTTCTCAAAGAGATGAAAAAATTTAAAGTTCTGTTCCAAATATTTTCCCGGAAGAAGAAAAGTCCCAAGACATAAAAAATTTAAAGTTCACTTCTAAATTTTTCCGTAGAAGATAGGAAAAGTTATACTATGATTGTGATTATTTTCAATGAAGATAAAAAGTTTCACTTTAATTCTAAATTTTCTTAAATCTTAAAATGACATGAAATATGCTTACGACTCTACCAATCGTACTCTGTGCTTGTTCATAGACACGACGCGGCTTTCCCACTGGTACTCTATGGCAGGTTATCGACACTAGCTAGTTTATTGCATGCATTAAATCTGTATTTTTTACGCAGTGGAAGGATAAACACACAATTCATATCTGTAAAAAAGTGAAGATGAATTATTCGACGAAAGTATGTGCACATGATAAAATCATCATCGTGTTGAATGCTGACAAGGAGAAATACCTGAACTATGAAACGAGTGCAAGTGGTAACACTATTGGAAATGTATGCATGCGTTGTCATGACAGCGAGAAGTTAGATTTCTTTGGACTATCGAAATCATTCAACATTGCTCAAGGTGGATATGCGAGAGTGAGAGCACCAGATTTGATAGTGCTAAAGGAGAATGCCAACTTAAAAATAATTGTCGATGATCGGGGACAACTCCTTGCTAATGCTTCTGGTAGCACAATACCTATTGATAGATCCTATTCCCATCGTTCTGGTATTAGCATTCAAATGAAAGCAAAGAGGAATCGAAAGGCCTACTGCTGCACCAGTGTAATAAATCATATCATGTGTACCTACCAGAACTGTTACCTGTGTAAAAATAATGTGACAATAGACAGTGAAATCGCAGGCAGAATAAAAAGGACATAAGCAGACAATATCATCAATGAATATAAAGATGAATTGATGGAAAGTGAAGCGCAAGTGTACTAATAATGTATAATAATGTATTTAACATATTTTTATATTAATATTCTATATGTCGTTATTTCATTAAAAATACCTTATGTATTATTTTGTTAAGTGTTCATTATTTTTAGGGTATGCTAGAACGTCAAACGTTCAGAATATCTATTAAAAAGGTCAGAGATGTAAGAAAAAGAATTTTAGAGATAATGATACTACTAGCAGGCTCAATTTTTCATAGAAGATAGAAAAGTTCAAGTTCTCTTCTGAATTTTACCAAAGAACACAATTCAATTCTAATTTCACCAGAGAAAATAAAAAGCTACCACTTCAGTTTTAAGTTCACCAAGACATAAAAAATTTAAGTTCACTTCTAAATTTTTCCGTAGAAGATAGGAAAAGTTATACCATGATTGTGATTATTTTCTATGAAGATAAAAAGTTTCACTTTAATTCTAAATTTTCTTAAATTCAGTTCCGGCTTTTCTCAAAGAGATGAAAAAATTTAAAGTTCTGTTCCAAATATTTTCCCGGAAGAAGAAAAGTTCAACTTCGATTCTGAAATTTCTTAATGAAAATGAAATAAGTTATTGATCAATTCTATTTTTCCAAATAATATAAAAAGTTTCCACTTCAGTTCAGATTTTTCTCAAAGAGATGAAAAAATTTAAAATACTGTTCCAAATATTTCTTAGAAGATAGAAAAGTTCAAGTTCTCTTCTGAATTTTACCAAAGAACACAATTCAATTCTAATTTCACCAGAGAAAATAAAAAGCTTCCACTTCAGTTTTAAGTTCACCAAGACATAAAAAATTTAAAGTTCAATTCTAAATTTTTCCGTAGAAGATAGGAAAAGTTATACCATGATTGTGATTATTTTCTATGAAGATAAAAAGTTTCACTTTAATTCTAAATTTTATTAAATTCAGTTCCGACCTTTTTCAAAGAGATGAAAAAATTTAAAGTTCTGTTCCAAATATTTTCCCGGAAGAAGAAAAGTTCAACTTCGATTCTGAATTTTCTTAATGAAAATGAAATAAGTTATTGATCAATTCTATTTTCCCAAAATAATATAAAAATTTTCCACTTCAGTTCAGATTTTTCCCAAAGAGATGAAAAATGTAAAATACTTCCAAATTTTTCACAGAAGATAGAAAAGTTCAAGTTCTCTTCTGAATTTTACCAACGAACACAATTCAATTCTAATTTCTCCAGAGAAAATAAAAAGCTTCCACTTCAGTTTTAAGTTCAACAAGACATAAAAAATTTAAAGTTCTGTTCTAAATTTTTCCGTAGAAGATAGGAAAAGTTATAATTGGGATTATTTTCCATGAAGATAAAAAGTTTCACTTTAATTCTGAATTTTCTTAAATTCAGTTCCGACTTTTCACATAGAGATGAAAAAAATTTAAAGTTCAGTTCCAAATTTTTCATAGAAGATTGGAAAAGTTATACTTTGATCGTGAATATTCAAGTTCTCTTCTGAATTTTACCAAAGAACACAATTCAATTCTAATTTCTCCAGAGAAAATAAAAAGCTTCCACTTCAGTTTTAAGTTCACCATGACATAAAAAATTTAAAGTTCAGTTCTAAATTTTTCCATAGAAGATAGGAAAAGTTATACTATGATTGTGATTATTTCCTATGAAGATTAAAAGTTTCACTTCAATTTTAAATTTTCTCAAAGAAGTGAAGAAAAGTTCAACTTCGATTCTGAATTTTCTCAATGAAAATGAAATAAGTTATTGATCAATTCTATTTTCCCAAAATAATATAAAAATTTTCCACTTCAGTTCAGATTTTTCTCAAACAGATGAAAAAATTTAAAATACTGTTCCAAATTTTCCATAGAAGATAGAAAAGTTCAAGTTCTCTTCTGAATTTTACCAAAGAACATAATTCAATTCTAATTTCTCCAGAGAAAATAAAAAGCTTCCACATCAGTTTTAAGTTCACCAAGACATAAAAATTTAAAGTTCAGTTCTAAATTTTTAAATAGAAGATAGGAAAAGTTATACTATGATTGTGATTATTTTCCATGAAGATAAAAAGTTTCATTTTCATTCTAAATTTTCTTAAATTCAATTCCGACCTTTCTCAAAGAGATGAAAAAATTTAAAGTTCTGTTCCAAATATTTTCCCGGGAAAGAAAAGTTCAACTTCGATTCTGAATTTTCTCAATGAAAATGAAATAAGTTATTGATCATTTCTATTTTCCCAAAATAATATAAAAATTTTCCACTTCAATTCAGATTTTTCTCAAAGAGATGACACAATTTAAAATATTGTTCCAAATTTTTCATAGAAGATAGAAAAGTTATACTTTGATTGTGAATATTCTTCATGAAGATATGGAGTTCCACTTTGATTCTAAGTTTTCTCGAAGAAGTGCAAAATGTACAAGTTCTCTTCTGAATTTTCTTAGAGAGGAGAAAAAAAAGTTAGCTCAATTCTGAAATTTACCAATGAAAATGAAAAAGCTTCCATTTCAGTTCATAATTTCTCAAAGACATAAAAATTTAAAGTTCAATTCTAAATTTTTCCATAGAAGATAGGAATGGCTTTACTATGATTGTGATTCTTTACCATGAAGATAAAAAGTTTCACTCTATTTCTAATTTTTCTTAAATTCAGTTCATTCATCTAACCACCAAAAATAATAGGTTAGGTTAGGTATAAATAAATATTAATAAATAATTAGAAACATTTCTCCATGTTTAAGTTAGGTTAGGTTAGCTTATCATGAGCGCTCATGATAAGTTAACCTAACCTAGCCTAACTTAAACATGGAGAAATGTTTCTAATTATTTATTAATATTTATTTCATTTTCATTGGTAAATTTCAGAATTGAGCTAACTTTTTTTTCTCCTCTCTAAGAAAATTCAGAAGAGAACTTGTACATTTTGTAGTTCTTCGAGAAAACTTAGAATTAAAGTGGAACTCCATATCTTCATGAAGAATATTCACAATCAAAGTATAACTTTTTCTATCTTCTATGAAAAATTTGGAACAATATTTTAAATTTTGTCATCTCTTTGAGAAAAATCTGAATTGAAGTGGAAAATTTTATATTATTTTAGGAAAATAGAATTGATCAATAACTTATTTCATTTTCATTGAGAAAATTCAGAATCGAAGTTGAACTTTTCTTTTCCGGGAAAATATTTGGAACAGAACTTTAAATTTTTTCATCTCTTTGAGAAAGGTCGGAATTGAATTTAAGAAAATTTAGAATTAAAATGAAAATTTTTATCTTCATGGAAAATAATCGAAATCATAGTATAGCTTTTCCTATCTTCTATGGAAAAATTTAGAACTGAACTTTAAATTTTTTATGTCTTGGTGAACTTAAAACTGATGTGGAAGCTTTTTATTTTCTCTGGAGAAATTAGAATTGAATTATGTTCTTTGGTAAAATTCAGTGGAGAACTTGAACTTTTCTATATATTCTATGGAAAATTTGGAACAGTATTTTAAATTTTTTCATCCCTTTGAGACAGATCTGAACTGAAGTGGAAAATTTTTATATTACTTGGAAAATAAGAAATGATCAATAACTTATTTCATTTTCATTGAGAAAATTCAGAATCGAAGTTGAACTTTTCTTCACTTCTTTGAGAAAATTTAAAATTGAAGTGAAACTTTTAATCTTCATAGGAAATAATCACAATCATAGTATAACTTTTCCTATCTTCTATGTAAAAATTTAGAACTGAGCTTTAAATTTTTTATGTCATGGTGAACTTAAAACTGAAGTGGAAGCTTTTTATTTTCTCTGGAGAAATTAGAATTGAATTGTGTTCTTTGGTAAAATTCAGAAGAGAACTTGAATATTCACGATCAAAGTACAACTTTTCCAATCTTCTATGAAAAATTTGGAACTGAACTTTAAATTTTTTTCATCTCTATGTGAAAAGTCGGAACTGAATTTAAGAAAATTTAGAATTAAAGTGAAACTTTTTATCTTCATGGAAAATAATCACAATCATAGTATAACTTTTCCTATCTTCTACGGAAAAATTTAGAACTGAACTTTAAATTTTTTATGTCTTGGTGAACTTAAAACTGAAGTGGAAGCTTTTTATTTTCTCTGGAGAAATTAGAATTGAATTGTGTTCGTTGGTAAAATTCAGAAGAGAACTTGAACTTTTCTATCTTCTATGAAAAATTTAGAAGTATTTTAAATTTTTCATCTCTTTGGGAAAAATCTGGACTGAAGTGGAAAATTTTTATATTATTTTGGGAAAATAGAATTGATCAATAACTTATTTCATTTTCATTAAGAAAATTCAGAATCGAAGTTGAACTTTTCTTCTTCCGGGAAAATATTTGGAACAGAACTTTAAATTTTTTCATCTCTTTGAAAAAGGTCGGAACTGAATTTAAGAAAATTTAGAATTAAAGTGAAACTTTTTATCTTCATAGAAAATAATCACAATCCTGGTATAACTTTTCCTATCTTCTACGGAAAAATTTAGAACTGAACTTTAAATTTTTTATGTCTTGGTGAACTTAAAGCTGAAGTGGAAGCTTTTTATTTTCTCTGATGAAATTAGAATTGAATTGTGTTCTTTGGTAAAATTCAGAAGAGAACTTGAACTTTTCTATCTTCTAAGAAATATTTGGAACAGTATTTTAAATTTTTTCATCTCTTTGAGAAAAATCTGAACTGTAGTGGAAATTTTTTATATTATTTGGAAAAATAGAATTGATCAATAGCTTATTTCATTTTCATTAAGAAAATTCAGAATCGAAGTTGAACTTTTCTTCTTCCGGGAAAATATTTGGAACAGAACTTTAAATTTTTCATCTCTATGTGAAAAGTTGGAACTGAATTTAAGAAAATTTAGAATTAAAGTGAAACTTTTTATCTTCATAGAAAATAATCACAATCATGGTATAACTTTTCCTATCTTCTACGGAAAAATTTAGAACTGAACTTTAAATTTTTTATGTCTTGGTGAACTTAAAGCTGAAGTGGAAGCTTTTTATTTTCTCTGATGAAATTAGAATTGAATTGTGTTCTTTGGTAAAATTCAGAAGAGAACTTGAACTTTTCTATCTTCTAAGAAAATTTGGAACAGAACTTTAAATTTTTTCATTTCTATGTGAAAAGTTGGAACTGAATTTAAGAAAATTTAGAATTAAAGTGAAACTTTTTATCTTCATTGAAAATAATCATAATCATAGTATAACTTTTCCTATCTTCTATGTAAAAATTTAGAACTGAACTTTAAATTTTTTGTGTCTTCGTGAACTTAAAACTGAAGTGGAAGCTTTTTATTTTCTCTGGAGAAATTAGAATTGAATTATGTTCTTTGGTAAAATTCAGATTAGAACTTGAACTTTTCTATCTTCTAAGAAAAATTTGGAACAATATTTTAAATTTTTTCATCTCTTTGAGAAAAATCTGAATTGAAGTGGAAAATTTTATAATATTTTGAGAAAATAGAATTGATCAATAACTTATTTCATTTTCATTGAGAAAATTCAGAATCGAAGTTGAACTTTTCTTCTTCCGGGGAAATGTTCAGAACAGAACTTTAAATTTGACTCTTTGAGAAAGGTCGGAATTGAATTTAAGAAAATTTAGAATTAAAGTGAAACTTTATATCTTCATGGAAAATAATCACAATCAGAGTATAACTTTTCCTATCTTCTACGGAAAAATTTAGAAGTGAACTTAAATTTTTTATGTCTTGGTGAACTTAAAACTGAAGTGGAAGCTTTTTATTTTCTCTGGTGAAATTAGAATTGAATTGTGTTCTTTGGTAAAATTCAGAAGAGAACTTGAACTTTTCTATCTTCTATGAAAAATTGAGCCTGCTAGTAGTATCATTATCTCTAAAATTCTTTTTCTTACATCTCTGACCTTTTTAATAGATATTCTGAACGTTTGACGTTCTAGCATACCCTAAAAATAATGAACACTTAACAAAATAATGCATAAGGTATTTTTAATGAAATAACGACATGTAGAATATTAATATAAAAATATGTTAAATACATTATTATACATTATTAGTACACTTGCGCTTCACTTTCCATCAATTCATCTTTATATTCATTGATGATATTGTCTGCTAATGTCCTTTTTATTCTGCCTGCGATTTCACTGTCTATTGTCAAATTATTTTCACACAGGTAACAGTTCTGGCAGGTAGACATGATATGATTTATTACACTAGTGCAGCAGTAGGCCTTTCTTTTCCTCTTTGCTTTCCTTTGAATGCTAATACCAGAACGATGGGAATAGGATCTATCAATAGGTATCGTGCTACCAGAAGCATTAGCAAGGAGTTGTCCCCAATCATCGACAATTATTTTTAAGTTGGCATTCTCCTTTAGCACTATCATCTCTGGTGCTCTCACTCTCGCATATCCACCTTGAGCAATGTTGAATGATTTCGATAGTCCAAAGAAATCTAACTTCTCGCTGTCATGACAACGCATGCATACATTTCCAATAGTGTTACCACTTGCACTCGTTTCATAGTTCAGGTATTTCTCCTTGTCAGCATTCAACATGACGATGATTTTATCATGTGCAGATACTTTCGTCGAATAATTCATCTTCACTTTTTTACAGGTATGAATTGTGTGTTTATCCTTCCATTGCATAAAAATACAGATTTAATGCATGCAATAAACTAGCTAGTGTCGATAACCTGCCATAGAGTACCAGTGGGAAAGCCGCGTCGTGTCTATGAAGAAGCACAGTGTACGATTGGTAGAGTCGTAAGCATATTTCATGCCATTTTAAGATTTAAGAAAATTTAGAATTAAAGTGAAACTTTTTATCTTCATTGAAAATAATCACAATCATAGTATAACTTTTCCTATCTTCTACGGAAAAATTTAGAAGTGAACTTTAAATTTTTTATGTCTTGGGACTTGTCTTCTTCCGGGAAAATATTTGGAACAGAACTTTAAATTTTTTCATCTGTTTGAGAAAAGTCGGAACTGGATTTAAGAAAATTTAGAATTAAAGTGAAACTTTTTATCTTCATTGAAAATAACCACAATCATAGTATAACTTTTCCTATCTTCTATGGAAAAATTTAGAACTGAACTTTAAATTTTTTATGTCTTGGTGAACTTAAAACTGAAGTGGAAGCTTTTTATTTTCTCTGGTGAAATTAGAATTGAATTATGTTCTTTAGTAAAATTCAGAGGAGAACTTGAACTTTTCTATCTTCTAAGAAATATTTGGAACAGTATTTTAAATTTTTTCATCTGTTTGAGAAAAATCTGAACTGAAGTGGAAAATTGTAATATTATTTTAGGAAAATAGAAATGATCAATAACTTATTTCAGTTTCATTGAGGAAATTCAGAATCGAAGTTGAACTTTTCTTCTTTCGGGAAAATATTTGGAATAGAGCTTTAAATTTGACTCTTTGAGAAAGGTCGGAATTGAATTTAAGAAAATTTAGAATTAAAGTGAAACTTTTTATCTTCATGGAAAATAATCATAATCATAGTATAACTTTTCCTATCTTCTATGTAAAAATTTAGAACTGAACTTTAAATTTTTTATGTCTTGGTGAACTTAAAACTGAAGTGGAAGCTTTTTATTTTCTCTGGTGAAATTAGAATTGAATTGTGTTCTTTGGTAAAATTCAGAAGAGAACTTGAACTTTTCTATCTTCTATGAAAAATTGAGCCTGCTAGTAGTATCTTTATCTCTAAAATTCTTTTTCTTACATCTCTGACCTTTTTAATAGATATTCTGAACGTTTGACGTTCTAGCATACCCTAAAAATAATGAACACTTAACAAAATAATGCATAAGATATTTTTAATGAAATAACGACATGTAGAATATTAATATAAAAATACGTTAAATACATTATTATACATTATTAGTACACTTGCGCTTCACTTTCCGTCAATTCATCTTTATATTCATTGATGATATTGTCTGCTAATGTCCTTTTATTCTGCCTGCGATTTCACTGTCTATTGTCACATTATTTTTACAAAGATAGCAGTTTTGACATATTGACAAGATATGATTAATGACATTATTGCAGGAGTATGCTTGTCTTCTTCTTGTTCTCTTTAAAATGCTAATACCGGAAAGATGATGATAGGATGTATCAACAGGTAATGTGTTACCAGCAACAGTAGCAAGGAGTTGTCCCCGATCATCGACAATTATTTTTAAGTTTGCATTCTCTTTGAGCACTAATTTCACTGGTAATGTTACTCTCGCATACCCACCGTTTACACGATTGAAATTCTTGGGTACTCCAAAGAAATCTAACTTCTCGCTGTCATGACAACGCATGCATACATTTCCAATAGTGTTACCACTTGCACTCGTTTCATAGTTCAGGTATTTCTCCTTGTCAGCATTCAACACGACGATGATTTTTTCATGTGCACATACTTTCGTCGAATAATTCATCTTCACTTTTTTACAGATATGAATTGTGTGTTTATCCTTCCACTGCGTAAAAAATACTGATTTAATGCACGCAATAAACTAGGTAGTGTCGATAACCTGCCATAGAGTACCAGTGGGAAAGCCGCGTCGTGTCTATGAACAAGCACAGTGTACGATTGGTAGAGCCGTAAGCATATTTCATGTCATTTTAAGATACGTAAAAAAGTTAAAAAAATATCATGTTAAAAAAATTCAAAAATTATTTTTAAAAAATGGGGGGATGGGGTTCCGGTGGTCTTTGTGTTCTCGATGGGCATTAGGGGGACTGGGGGCCGTTGGGATTGGGGTAGGGGACCTCACGAAACTGTTCAAATAGAACTTGTTTACTATAACGACCACACTCAAAACCTCTTCTAAAACCTTTTCTAGAATCATCTTTTAAAATGTCTCTAACTGTTTCGCCGAAATAATTCCCTAAAATTTTTAAAACCGTTTCACCCAAATAATCCCCTAAAAGTAATTTCTGTGTGTTCCTTTTGTTTTTGGCTTCCCTGCGCTGTCACATATCAAATTTCTAGGAAACCCTTTCCTACGTTAATCTCTTCATCTCATAAATGTTCCTAGCTACACTATTAAGGTTTCGTTAGAATATCAATTTATCTCTCCGACTTAAAGCTCAGTGAAGCCGTATTTAAAAATAGAATTTCTATCTCTTTAGACTCCCGCATAATTCCAAGATAACAAGTGATGTCATTTCTAATTCCTGACACTAAAGATCAATGAAGCCCTATTTAAAAATAGAATATTAATTTTTCTCTCTGACCTAAAGAACGTTTATCCCTCAGACCTAAGATTAAAGAAGCCATAATGTTTCTTAATTCCCCTTTCGTGAATCAATAATTCCCCGCCGATTATGTAAATCAATTTCTCAGGTTAGGTTAGCCTAAAGATCAAAGAGACCATAATATTTCTTAATTCCCCTTTCGTGAATCAATACATTCCCCTAACGATTATGTAAATCAATTTCTCAGGTTAGGTTAGCCTAAAGATCAAAGAAGCCATGTTTGTTTCTTAATTCCCCTTTCGTGAATCAATAATTCCCCGCCGATTATGTAAATCAATTTCTCAGGTTAGGTTAGCCTAAAGATCAAAGAGACCATAATGTTTCTTAATTCCCCTTTCGTGAATTAATACATTCCCCTAGCGATTATGTAAATCAATTTCTCAGGTTAGGTTAGCCTAAAGATCAAAGAAGCCATGTTTGTTTCTTAATTCCACTTTCGTGAATCAATAATTCCCCCGCCGATTATGTAAATCAATTTCTCATGTTAGGTTAGCCAAACAACAAAGAATCCATGTTTGTTTCAAAAAAGTGAGAAAATTCCGGTTTTTTCATTCTCACTGACAAAAACAATAAAACATCCATCAAAGTGAGAAAATTCCTGTTTTTCATTCTCACTGACAAAAACCATAAAACATCCATCACAGTGAGAAAATTCCTGTTTTTTCATTCTCACTGACAAAAACCATAAAACATCCATAAAAGTGAGAAAATTCATGTTTTTTCAAGTGAGAAAAATTCTGTTTTTTCATTCTCAGTGAGAAAACCATAAACCACGTGGTCATGTCACGACCTCCTGACCCCTTTCTACTTTCGATTGGAAATTGGAGTGGCTTGTGCCCTTTTTAATAGTCGAAAGTGATTGGAAGGCAACTAACACCCCTGCCACGCCCACCATTTCCCCAAACACATCCAATCAAAACTTTGAGATAGCCATTTTGTTCAGCATAGTTAATATCCAGATAGAAAATATGTTTTTGAGGAGGACACTCCCCCACAACCCTCAGGGCAAGGGTTTTAAGTTATGCCCTTGGGGCATATAAGGATGATGTTGGCACAATGTATTATTTATTATTATTTTTTCCTTTAGAGCAGGGAACTTTGTATTGAAGAAGTTTTTGTAGAAACTTCGAAAAGCGCTCATTCAATTGGAAGTTGAAACGGGCCTAGTGCCCCTTTTAATAACAAAAAAGTGATTGGAGGGCAACTAACCCTCCTCTCCCGCCCACCCTTTGCCCAAACACATCCAATCAAAATTTTGAGGCAACCATTATTTTCAACGTAGTAGAGAGTTAAAGAAATTAGGTCTTTAAGGATGACAACCCTTTTACACCCCTTGTAGTAAGGGTTGTAAATTTTACCCTGGGACATATAAGGTTTTTACAGAAAGCAGTGTTTTAGAAACTTAAAAAAGGGCTAATTTGATTGGAAATTTAGAGCGCTAGTGCTCTTTTTAATAGTCGAAAGTCATTGAAGGCAACAAGCCCCCCTCTTACGCCCTTTATGTTAAGCCTATCAGAAAGGTCTGGAAATTATGTCTTTGAGGATAACAAATCCCCCCAGACCTCAGGGTAAGGGTTTTAAGTTGTGCCCTGGGGACATATAGGGTTTTTATAGAAAGTTTGGTCATATAAACTTCAAAGGGGGCTCATTGGATTAGTAATCAGACGCTCTGGTGCTCTTATTAAGAGTCAAAGTGATCAGAGGGCAGCTACGTTCTCACCCCTACACACACGTCATATTGTTCCGAAATGTGTCTAATAGAAATTTTGAGAAAGCCATTCTATTCAAAATAGTGTAAATATCATATAACAAGGCTTTTGGCGTTGAAACAAACCCCAGAGATTAGGGGCAAGGGTTGTAAGTTATGCCCAGGGGGTAATAAAGGTTTTTATGGAAGGGATGCTTCTTTAACTTCAGAAGAGTCTTAGTCTTTCTCCCTCAAAAAGACTATGTCCATATAAAACGAACAGAAATTAATAAAAAAAAACTTTTTTCCACAAAATAAGTCTTTCAAAAAAAGTAAAAAACTCAATTACACCAAAAATGAGCAAAAATAGAATCAAGTAATCTACCAAGCATACAACTACGACAAATCAGTATCAGTAAATAAATGAAACCCAAATAGTTATATTCTGGCTTTTAGAAAGCATAGGGTTTAGAACCCTAGTCAGATTAATTTCTGCTCGTTTTGAGTTTGACTTATTTTAATTCCTGTTTGTTTTGGGTTTCATTTATTTATTGATACTGATTTGTGGTAGTTGTGGGCTTGGTAGATTTTTTGATTCTATTTCTACTCATATTTGGTCTAATGGAGTTCTTTACTTTTTTTTGAAAACTCATTTTGTGCAATTTTTTTTTTTTTTTGATTAATCATTAGGAAAAGGGGGAATGTTTTATTCTGGGTGTGTTCGAAAAGGCTAAGGGTATTAAGGTCAGACTTTGGGGAATGTAGACGGGTATTCTAAACTAAATCAAAAGAAACTATGTGCATCAAGTTAATCAAAAGGGTATATCCACAATATCTTAAGAACAGTTGATGGTATTAAGTTTAAACTTCTAGGTCATGTTGAGGGTATAATACAAAGTGGTTGGAGGGCAATCAGCCCCCCTCCCATGCCCCTTTTACCTGCCCTCTCCCAAAACACACCTGGTAAAGATTCTGCAATAGAAGTCTTTTTCAAAATCACCCGAAGGTCAAATAAATATGCCTCCAGGATTGCCATAACTCCCCCTCCCACAGCTCCTGGGGCAATGTGACGTATCGCTTATATATAAGGTTGGTTGTTGGAAAAAAGGGAAGATGTTTGATACTGAATCTCCAAAAAGGCTAAGGGTATTGAGATAATAGGTTTAGAAAATGTTGAGGGGACGTCAAAGAAAATCAAAACACGTTCTATGCAGGATGGTTGTCAAAAGGGTGCAACAGCAATATCTAAGAAGTGGATGAGGTTATTAAGTTGAAACTTTCAAGGCATGTTAAGAGGGATGTTAAAGAGTGATCAGAGGGCAACCATCCCCACCCACCGCCTTTTTACGTGCCTGCCTTAACAATGAGGGAAATTTTGAAAAGCCGATTCATTCAAAATACCCGAAAGGCTGCAAGATTATGCATCCTAGGATACCATGTGCCCTAGAGCCCCCGGAGCGAGGAATGTAAACTATGCAGTTTGTCCATCTTTTGCATGCAGGATTTATCTTTGGGGAAGGGGGAATATTTCATCCTATTTAAGTCCGAAAAGACAAGGGTATTGAGGTAAAGTTTTGGGGAATGTTGAGGGGTATGTTGAGCTAAATCGAAAGACACTATGTGCATCCAAGTTATCAAAAAGGCGGAACTTTAATATCTATGGAACAGGTATGGTATTAACTTGAATCTTTCAGGGCCGCTATATACTGCTACAACTCCAACCTTGACTGTGACTACTAATGACTGTGCCTGTAACTGCAACTGCTTGTGACTGTGACTGCTTTTATCTGAAATTACTTTCAGGAATTTCTGAGGGGGATATTGAAAAAAATCAAATCACACTATGTGTAAAATCAAAATAAAAAAAAATTTCTAACTACTTTCGGAAATTCTGCGGAGGATTTGAACAAAATCAGAGCACACTATTTGCGTATTGGTTGTCAAAAGAGCGTATCAGCAATATCTCAGGGACGACTTAGGGTATTAAGCTGAAACTTACAGGGAATGCTCAAGAGGATGCTCGAAAGTGATCATAGGCAAGCAATCCCCTTCCCCACTTACCCCATTTAGATGCCCCCTCCCGGAGAGTTGAATTCTAGTTCAAATTTTCAAGGAATGTTGAGGAAGATGTTGAAAAAAATCAAAGTATACGATTTGTATGCAGGTTGTCAAAAGGGTGCACCTAAAATATCTCAGATAGGGCTAAGGGCAAAAATTAACGGCTCAAGGCAGCCAGCTGAAACTTAGAGGGAATATTAGAAGAGTATCAAGTAAATTTTAAATTTTGACTTTAGCGGGGACCAAAAAGGGCCTATCAATGGTAGTGAATTCTTGAAGGAAAGTGTAGTTGGACGATTAAGCCTGAAAAATTCTCCTTAGCATACTTTTATTTGATGAAATAAAAAAAAAAACAAGTTTTTTCAACTGAAAGTAAGGAGCAACATCAAAACTTAAACTGAACAGAGCTTATTGTGTATATGAGGGAGGTAATCCCCTCTTCAATACCTCGCTCTTTACGCTAAAGCTTGACTTTTCGTCTCAATTCTTTAAGAACGGCTCCTGAAACACAAGAGCCGTTTAATTAGAATAATAAGCCTTTTTAAAAGATCTGAGAAACCTATGGCTTAAAGAGCAAGGAATCGAGGAGGGATAAACCCCCTTCATATACGTAATAATCCCCGTTCCCCTGCCTCCGTGCAAAATTCTTCCCGAAAATATCCACTTTTAAAAGCTCTGAAAAAAAGCCTTTTTAAAGGCTCTGAAAAAAAAAATTATGGCTTAAAGAGCAAGATATTGATGAGAGAGAAACCCCCTTCATATACGTAATAATCCCCACTCCCCTGTCTCCGTAGAATATCCTTCCCGTAAATATTCCTCCACCCCCTAGTAGAAAGTTACTCCCGCAGAAAATTCCCTCTTGAGAATTTATTCCATTAATCACAAAATTACAACAAAATTACCCCTTAATCACAAAGGTCGTTAGTTAGAATAAATGAATCTTATGAAAGTATTAAAAAAATTTTAGCGTAAAAAGCGAGGTATTAACCAGCGGGCGAACCCAATCATATGCGTAATAATTTCGGTTCGTTAAATTTGAACTTCAGCGTAAAGAACGAGGTATTAACTAGGGGGCGACCCCAATCGTATGCGTAATAATTTCTGGTCAATTTAATTTTTGATGTTGCTCTTTACTTTCAGTTCAAAAACTTGTTTTTTTATTTAATTTCTGATCGTTTTTTAAATAATTCTGGGAAATCCGGCGCCCCATTCATAGCAATGTCCTTTCTTCCATGAAAACTTCCTCCATGGAAAGATCCTACCACTTAAAATCCCCGACCCCCCCCCCTCCACTGCCAGAAAAAATCCCCCCTGAAAACGTCTGTATACTTCCCAATAACGAATACAATATATGTAAACATTGGGCATAGTTCATAACTTGCAGCCTATTCCCCGGGGACTGTGGGGGATTCAGTCATCCTCAAAGACATAGCTATTATATTTTTCGATCTTGCTGAACAAGATGGCTATCTCAAATTTTTGATCGGGTGACTTTGGGAAAAAAATGAGCGTGGGAGGGGGCCTAGTTCCCCTCCATTTTTTTGGGTCCCTTAAAAAAGGTACTAGAACTTTTAATTTCCATTCAAATGAGCCCTCCTTCGATATCCTAGGACCATTGGATCGATACGATCACCCCTGGGAAAAAAATAAACAAAAAAAAGAACAAAAAAAACAAATAAACACACACCCCCTATCTTTCTTCTGGCAAAAAAATACAAAATTCCACATTTTTGAAGATAAGAGCTTGAAACCTCTACAGTAGAGTTCTCTGATACGCTGAATCTGATGGTGTGATTTTTATTAATGTTCTATGAATTTTAGGGGGTGTTTTTCCCGTTTTTCGAAAATCAAGTAAATTTTCTCAGGCGTGTAACTTTTGATGGGTAGGACTAAACTTGATGAAACCTAAATATTTGAAACCAGCATAAAAATCTGATTCTTTTGATGTATGTATTGGTATCCAAATTTCGTTTTTTAGAATTTCGGTTACTATTGAGCCGGGTCGCTCCTTACTTACAGTTCGTTACCACGAACTGTTGGATTAGTTAAAGCTTCAGAACTAAGAGATCCTCAGTTAAAAGTGAATCTGATATATGTGGCTCTCTGGTTTCCTTTGGAAAGCTTCTTTTGTGTGAATGTTTATTTAAATTAATGTAGTTGAAAAGAGCACTAGATCTTCAAATATTCATTGGAATATACCCTCTTTTTGTCTACGACTAAGGACCGTGGATCTCACTCTTCCCTGAATTCCTACAAATTATTTGATCCAAGGCTCTCTTATGTTTAAGGGAGGGTACTACACCCTGCTTCAACCCTTGTTTTTAACATTCTAGTTTTATATTTTTAGGGTCGGGGTGTCTAAAATATCAAAATGAATGATGTGGTCATGATTTATACTTTTTTCGTGGGGAGTTCTTCAAAAAAATCTTTTCTTACAGAGACTTTTTCAATGGAAGCCAAAAGGGGTGCAAAGGAGGCAATGACCCTCAGGAAATAAGAAAACATTTAGAAAGTGTAGATGAATTGGGAAAGGAGAAATATCTCCATTTAAGTTCTGGTAAAAACAAACTTCCTAGTAGCACTTGCCCTGCCCTTCTGTTAAGTAATTTTTATCTGCGCTCAAGATCCCCCCCATCCCTCCACCTTTTGTGCCGGGAAGCATATGAATGTAATGTCTTATGTTACCCAGAATATATTTATTGGCAACAAGAGGGCACATATAACCCCACAGCTGTCATATTACCAGAATAGTCCAAAAACGTTCAAGGGAATCCAGGGAAACCGGAGGTTAATTTCTACCCTAGACTAACCTTTTATATTTATTCACAGGCTTACGGAGGGATAAATAATGAAGACATAAAAATACATTTTTAGGCCTCAGGCCCTCCTTCCCCACCCACACAAAGTTTCCCTGGCCCTTCTTTATAATAGCTAATGAATAGTTATACATCATTTTACAGAATTTTATCAATCCTTGAATGAATCAACTTAATTAAGCTTCAAAATAAATGTCTATATTAACCGTTTATTTTGTGGGGACTGCGTGCTTCCTTAGGAGCGAATGCGCCACCGCGTGGTTTTTACGTGTCTGAAAATATGAAGCTAATTATGTTATTTTTTGATAGTTTTAAAGGGATTGGGTATCTCACAATTTCTAATAAATAGCTTTAGGGCCCTTTTTGGGACATTATTGTTCTTCTGCGACACAAAATGGCAAAAACTGCCAATTCACTTCGCCACAACTTTTTTTGTTGCTAAACAAAGGCATCAGGACTTTTAATTTCCACTCGAATGAGCCTTATCTCAATTTTCTATGCTGGTCTGATATGATTGGTGGGTAAGTTTAAGCTTGATGGATTTTACAAATTCAGAAACATCATAAAAACCAGTTATTTTGCTCTATTATAGAAACATGGAGTATTGTGCACTACTAGCATGAATTGCTCCCTACTTAGGCTACAGTTCATTACCACAATAAAATTTGATAAACCATGCCATTTTATACCGACGTAACTAGGAATTTTCTTAGGGATGTGGGCTAGGATTTTCTAAAGAAAGATTCAGGCACTTACGCAGGAATTTTTATCGGAGGGCCCCAATCCTTCAAATCTTTTATTCTGTGAGAAGTATCAGAAAGTTATGGGAAAATAAAAAATCATGATATTTTTTGTTTTTTTTTTTTTGGGGGGGGGGGGGTCGGAGGCCCCCCTGAGTACGTGCCAGGAAGGATCATACCATCTTTATTCTTTTAATAATTTGCATGGGAAAAACATCTCATCGACATTTGTCCTAGAGGAGGAATGGTGGCAGTGAGGTTACTAAGGGACGTTGCCCATGCGCATCTTTATCCCTGCAGTCATTGTTACTAGTTCAACTATTGATGAGTGAACAATTCATACTAAGGGCAAACTTATGGTCGTTACTCAAAAACAAAATCGAGAGTAGACAGCTTTTTTAATATATTTCAAAGGGGTTAGCCTTCTGTGTCTGATTTATAACTCAATTCGTAAAGAAGCACCATTATTTGTCCACCTAAATTACTTAATCCTCGCTGTAACACTTCCTTTGATGTTGTATATAGCCCCATGACATGAAATATTTCATATTTCTTCTATATAAATACACTTCACGCTTAGTTGGAAGTGCCACATTCTGAAATTAAAAGGGTACAGCCATGTAGGAGCTAACCCTTCTGTTTATTTCATTATATAAAAGCTAGATCTTTTCAAAGGATCCTATTACCATTATATTCAACAAATAATGTTACTAAATTACATCCGTAGCGTATCGGTCTTCAATTGGCTAAAGGTAACAGTCTGGAACTACATCGATCTGCCTAGGCGTACTATTGGTACTTAGCAGTTAATGGAACAAATGTAAGCATTTCCGGTAGTTTCCCCAGGCCAATTACCAACACACAGAGGTGGTGTATCATAATATTTCCGGTAATAATATAGGCATCACCGATTGTATTGAATACACACTCCCGGAACAGAAATAAAATAGGTGGCAAATCATCTGAACTGTCAAGGATACGTACCTGGTCCATATCCTGTCCATAAATGCTATTATTTGAATTTTTTTTGCAAACTGATTGCAATTCTTTATTCATGCAGATAATTCAAATTGGCTGCAAAAAAGAAAAACAGTTTTTCCATTTTGTTGATTTCATTAATTCCGCAAAAGCCAGTTTCCACTTTTCATTTATGGGCAATATCCAGGGCCATACCATCAATACCATCTGGACCATATCCAAGATTTTTGTTAGGAGGTGTATGTGTGTGTGTGTAATTTTTTAATGGGCCAGGGGGTTTACAAAAAACTTAAAAACACACAAATATTTGTTTCTATGCATTTTATTATGTTTTTACAAATCAGACAAACATTTAAGGGGAAGCGGTCAATTCTCCTCCCCTCCTGGATACGGCCTTAATAGACATCATTGTGTTTTGGAAGTAGTCTATAAGTCTTGGGAGGGAGTATCCAAATAAAGACAACGACTTACGTGGCCATTTTGATAGGTGATTCTCCAATAGACTTCGCTGTAATATTCATATATTTTTGCAATTTTTTGAACCCCTCTCTGAATATGCTAATGTTTTCGTTTTTTCTTACTGAAATTTTTCAAATCAATTTTCTTGAAAAGATAAAATGAATAAAAGTAAATGAAACGCTGAATTAAAATTTGAAATTGTAAATGGCTAAAGATATTAACAAGTAATAGCCCACTGGAGGTGCTGAAAGTTCTCATCAAACATTTCGTGGTAAGAAACTGTAAGCAATGAGTGACTCGGCTGAATAGTAACTGAAACTCTAAAAAATTTAATTTTGATATCAATAGACACATCAAAAGAGTTGACATTTAATGCTGATTAAAACATATAAGCTTCATTAAGTTTAATGTTACCCATCAAAAGCTAAAAGCCTGGGAAAGATTGCCTGATTTTCTAAAAAGGTGGGAAAAGACTCAAAAAGTCAAAGAATCTTAATGAAAATTGCACCAACAGATTCAGCGTATCAGAGGACCCTATTGTAGAGGCTCCAAGCTGCAATCAGCGAAAATGTGGAATTTTGTATTTATTTTTTGCCTCAAGAAAGATCACGGGTCCGTGTTTATTTTTATTAATTAAAAAAAAACTTCCGAAAAAGCAGTTTTCTAAAGAAAAGTAAAGACCATATCAAACAGTTCGTGGTAACGAACTCTAAGTAAGGAGTAACCCGGCTCAATAGTAACCGAAAATCTAAAAAAGAGAATTTTGATACCAGTAGGTACATCAAAAGAATTGAATTTTTATGCTGATTTCAAATTTATAAGTTTTATTAAGTTTAGTCCTACCTATCAAAAGTTAAGCGCCTGAGAAAATTTTCCTTATTTTCGAAAAAAGGGGAAACCAACCCCTAAAAGTCATAGAACTTTAATTAAAATCGCAACATCAGATTCAGCGTATCAGCGAACCCTATTATAGAAGTTTTAAGCTTCTATCCGCAAAAATGTGGAATTTTGTATTTTTTTTGCCAGAAGAAAGATCACGGATGCGTGTTTATTTATTTTTTTTATTTCCCCAGGGGTGATTGTATCGATCCAGTAGTCCTAGAATATCGTGAGAGGGCTCATTAACGGAAATTAAAAGTTCTAGATCCCTTTTTAATTGACCAAAAAAATTGGAGGGCAACTTGGCCCCCTCCCACGGTAATTTTTTTCCCGAAGTCACCCAATTAAAACGTTGAGATATCCACTTTGTTCAGCATAGTCAAAAATATAATTAATATGTCTTTGAGGATGACTTACTCCCCCACAGTTCGCAGGGGAAGGGCTGCAAGTTATAAACTTTCCACATTGTTTACATATAGTATTGGTTATTGGGAAGTATACAGGCGTTTTCAGGAGGAGTTTTTTTCTGGTGGGGGGTGGGGACGGAGTAGGGGTTACGGGGGAGAATTTTTCCATGGATGATTGTTCCTTTGGGGAAGGGACATTTCTGTGAAGGGGGCGACGGATTTCCCAGCATTATTTAAAAAACGATCAGAAATTAAATAAAAAAAACAAGTTTTTTTCCAATTGAAACTAAGGAGCAACATTAGAACTTAAAACGAACAGAAGTTATTACGTATATGAGGGGTTCGCCCCCTAGTCAATGCCTTGCTCTTTACGCTAAAGTTTTTTTTAGTACTTTCAAAAGAGCTATCTATTCTAATTAACCGGCCTTTGTGATTCAAAGAAAATTGGGGTTTGTGGGTTTGTGATTCAAAGAAAATTGGAACTTTAGCGTAAAGAGCGAGGTATTGACTAGGTGGCGAACTCCCTAATATGGGTAATAAAAACATACGAATATAGAAATTAGTTACGTAATTTACTTCGTAAGTTACATTAGAACAAAATTTCGAGAAAGTCATTTAGTCAAAAAAAGGAAAATTAATATGCGAATTTCGTTTTAATTATTCATGTACGGTGTGCCAAAATCAAAGCTGGTTTAATTCAAAAACGTTCTGAAATTAAATAAAAAAAAGTTTTTTTTAACTGAAAGTAAGGAGTGACATTAAAACTTAAAACGAACAGAAATCATTCCGTATATGAAAAGGGCTCTCCCCTCCTCAACGCCTCACTCTTTACGCTAAAGTTTTTTATTGAATATGCAAATAAAGTTTAAAACAAATAAAAATATTTTGTTATTGAAATATAAATGATACTCAAAACGAACCGAAATTAAATAAACATTCATAGCAAACAAACATACAATAGGTATTATTGCAAATGAGTAAATAATTCTTAAAACGAGTGAAAATTAAATTGAATATGCAAATCAAGATTGAAACGAACAAAAATCTCAACAAACAAGAGTTTGGGTTTTGCCTCCTTCTCCTTCTTGGCGCTTTACTGAAAAGTATATGTGCTTTGAACAGTCTTGGGTAGGACAAATAAAATCAAACTGAATATTTGATATACAATACTTTTAATTGTTGAAAGATTATCAGCTCAAGATTTTATTTCACAGTAATTTTATTTTCATTTTCAACGCTGCAATAACTGGTAAAGAAAATATTTGTAATATGATTTGTTTTTAGTGAAGCACCAATGACGTAGTAGGCTTTAGACTTATAAAGTTAGGGAAGGGGGCAGTTTCCAAACTGTTGTTTGTAGTGAAGCTGTATTTACCTTGAAGAGTCTTGGAAAGAACTAATAAAATTAAACTGAATATTGATATATAATGATATCAATTGCTGAAAACTCATTAGTTCAAAACTTAGTTTTACTGTAATTTTTATGTTTATTTTTAATGTTGAAATAAGTACAAAAGAAAATATTTGTAAGATAATTCGTTTTCAGTAAACCGCCAATGACGCAGTAGGTTTTAGACTTTTACAGTGAGAGAAGGAGGTCATACCCAAACTCTTGTTTGTGGAGATTTTTTTTGTTTCAAGCTTGATTTGCATATTCAATTTTAAGTTTCACTCGTTTTAAGATTTATTTATTAATTTAGATTAATATCTATTGTATATTTGTTTGCATTGATTGTTCATTTAATTTCTGTTCGTTTTAAGTTTCATTTGTACTTCAATAGGAAAATATTTTTTTCGTCTTAAGCTTGATTTTCATATTCAATCTAAGCATTACTCGCTTTAAGATCTATTTATTCATTTATATTTTTGCTTTTTGTATGTTTTTCTGTGATTGTTTATTTAATTTCTGTTCGTTTTGGGTTTCATTTATTCTTTAATAGTAATTTCTGGTCGTTTTGAGTTTGAATTTAAAAAGTATTTGTATCTGCTGAGCTTAAGTTTAAAATGGCCTTTACTTTTCTTTGAAAAACCTATTTTTCAGAATTTTTTTTTAATTATTTTTTTTCGTTTTTGATTGCAAAAAATTTAAAGTCTTTAAAAATTCCTTATTTCAAAATAAAACTTTAAAAAAAAAATCAAATATTCATCAAAATATCAAAACTAACATCAGAGTAACAATATCAAAGTGAAAAAATGGGTTTGTGTCAACCTCGGAGTTTTTATTATCTGATGTTTGAACTATTTTTAACAAAATTGCTATATCAAAATTTTTAATCGGATGGGTTTGGGGAAAAATGGCGTGGGGGAACTAGATTAAGCTTCGGTCTCTTTTGATTCTTTAAAAGTGAACTAGAACTTTCTATTTTCAATCAAAATGGGCCCTCTCTGAAGTTTATACGAGTATCCCTTCTATAAGAACCATATATATCCCCAGAGTATAACTTATGACGGCTGTCCCTGGGCCCTTGGGGGTTTTGTCGGCCCTGGAGTTTTAATATCTAATGGTTGAACAATTTTTAACAAAATAGTCCCTTCAAATTTTAATCGGATGGGTTTATCCATCCGATACACCCAAAGGCTCGGAGGGCGGAAGGGGCTAGTTGCCCTCGGATCTTTCTTTACTCTGAGAAAATGAACTACAACTTGTAATTTCCATTCAAATGAACCCTCTCTGAAGTTTATACGAGCATACCTTCCACAAGAACCATATATGCCCCCAGAGCAATACTTACAACGCCTGTCCCGGCATTGAGGGGGGGGGGGCTCACACAGGAGTTTTTCTTATCTGACCTTTGAACTATTTTTAACGAAATGACCATACGTAAAGGATTTTTTGTTATATGATCTTTGAACTACTTTTAAGAAAATCGCTACCTCAAATTTTTTATCATATGTATTTGGGGAAAAAAAGCTTGGGGGGCCAGTTGCCCTCTGATCACTTTTGACTCTTAAAAAGGGCACTAGAACTCTCGATTTCCAATCGAATGATCCCCCTTTGAAGTTTATACGAGGACTCCTTCTATATAAAGTACCTCAGGGAATAAAAATGGAGTGTGGGGGGAGGCTAGCTGCCCTCCAAGCACTTTCGACTCTTAAAAAGTGAATTACAACTTTCAATTTCTAATCAAATTAGCCCTCTAGGAGGTTTATACGAGCATCCCTTCCATAACAACCATATATGCCCCAAGGCATAACTTACAACGCCTACCCGGGGCTGTGTCGACACCGGAGTTTTTTGTTATCAGAACTTTTAACTATTTTTAACAAAATGTCTATCTCAAAATTTTTATCTGATACTTTTAGGGCGTGGAGGAGGGGGGGGGGCCGCTATTTGCCCTACGATCTCTTTTGACTCGTAAAAAGTGAACAAGAATTTTCAATTCCAAATCAAATGAGCCCTCTCCAAAGTTTATACAAGCATCCCTTCCATAAGAACTATATATGCCCCTAGAGCATTACTCATAACGCCTGCCTCCGGGCCCTGGGGGCTTCCGTCGACACAGGAATTTTTTTTTATCTGACTTTTGAACTATTTTTAATAAAATGGCTATTATAAAAATTTCATCGGATGGGCTTGGGGAAAAAAGGGTGTGTGTGTGGAGGGGGGGGGGGACTAGTTGCCCTCGGATATCTTTTGACTCTTAAAATTTAAACTAGAACTTTCAATTTCCAATCAAATGAGCCCCCTCTGAAGTTTTTACGAGCATTCCTTTCATAGCAACCATATACGCCCCCAGGACAACACTTATAACACCTATCCCACGGGCTCTGGGGGAGTTTTCGCTATGAAATTTTTGAACAATTTCCAAAACACTGGCTATCTCAAAATTTGTAGCGGACGGGTTTGGGGAAAAAAGAGCGTGGGAGGGGGGGGGGGTCTAGTTTAACTCTCTTGACTCTTTAAAAGTGAACTAGAGGTTTCAATTTCCAATCAAATGAGCCCTCTATGAAGTTTATACGAGCATCCCTTTCATAAGAATCATACATGCCCTTAGGGCATAACTTAGAACGCCTTCCCCTGTGTCCTGGGGGGTTCTATTGACACTAGATTTTTTGTTATACGACCTTTGAACTATTTAAAAAAATATCTATCACAATTTTCATCAGATGGGTTTTGAAAAAGAAGGCGTGAGGGGGAGGGGCTAGCTGCCCTCGGATTTCTTTTGAATATTAAAAAGTGAGCTCGAACTTTCAATATCCAATCAAATGAGCCCTCTCTGAAGTTTATATGAGCATCCCTTTCATAAGAACCATATATGCCCCAGGGCATAACTTACAACCTCTGCCCCCGGGCCCTGTGGGGTTGTGACGACACCTGAGTTTCTATTATCTGACTTTTGAGCAATTTTTAACTTAATGGCTATATCAAAATTATTATTGGACGTATTTTCGGAAAAAGGGGCGTGGGGGGGGGCTAGTGGCCCTCCAAACTCTTTTGACTCTTAAACATTGAACTAAAACTTTCAATTTCCAATCAAATGATCCCTCTTTGAAGTTAATACGAGCATCCCTTCCATTAGACCCATATATGCCCCCAGGGCATAGCTTACAACTTCTGCCCCCGAGCCCTTGGGGGTTGTGTCGACACCGAAATTTTGTTATATAATCTTTGAACTATTTTTAACAAAATAGCTATCTCAAAATTTTTATTGGATGCATTTGGGAAAAAAGATTTGGGGAAGGGGAGCTGGTTACCCTCCAATAGCTTTTGACACTTAAAAAGTGAACTAGAACTTTCAATTTCCAATCAAATGAGCCCTCCCTGAAATTTACACGAGCATTCCTTCCATAAGAACCATATATGCCCCAGGGCTTAACTTATAACCCTTGCCCCTGAAGAATGTGGGGGGAGTGTCCTGCTCAAAAATATAATTTACAGAAATTTCAACTACGTTGAACAAAATGGTTATATCAAAATATTGAGTGGATGTGTTTGGGGAAAGGGTGGGCATGGAAGGGATGTCAGTTCCCTTAGAATCACTTTCGACTTTTAAAAAGGGAACTAGTCATTTAAATTTCTAATCAAATGAGCCCTTTTTGAAGTTTCTACATCAACGCTGTCTATAGAAAATCTTATAGGTCCTAAGGGCATAACTTACAATCCTTGACCTGAGGACTGTGGGGAGTTTTCATCCTCAAAGACCTAATTTCCAGAACTTAAGACTACGTTTAATAAAATGGCTATCTCAAAATTTTGATTAGAGGTGTTTGGGGAAAAGGTGGGCGTGAGAGGGGGTTAGTTGCCCTCCAATGCCTTTCGACTATTAAAAAGGGCACTAGCCCTTTGAATTTCCATTCGAATGAGCCTTTTTTGAAGTTTCTACGACAACGCCTTCTATAAAAAACCTTATATGCCCCTAGGGCATATCTTAAAACGCTTGCCCTCAGGGTTTTGGGGGAGTGTCCTCCTAAAAACATATTTTCATTCTGGAAATCAACTACGCTAAACAAAATGGCTATCTCAAAACTTTGAATGGATGTGTTTGGGGGAATAATGGTCTTGGGGGGGGGGGGGGCTGGTTGCCCTCCAATCACTTTCGACTATTAAAATGAGCACTAGCCCTTTGAATTTCCAATCAAATGAGCCTTTTTTGAAGTTTCTACGACAACACCTTCTATAAATACCTTATATGCCCCCAGGGCATAACTTAAAAACCTTGTCCTGAGGGTTGTGGGGGAGTGTCCTCCTAAAAACATATTTTCTATCTGGAAATCAACTACGCTGAACAAAATGGCTATCTCAAAATTTTGATTGGATGTGTTGTGGGGAATGATAGGCATGGGGGTGCTAGGTGCCCTCCAATCACAACGCTATAGCATTGCCTCTAATCATTTTTTTCCCTGAGGCACTTCATATGGAAGGGTTCGTCGTAAAAACTTCAAAGGGGGCTCATTAGATTGGAAATTGAGAGTTCTAGTGCCCTTTTTAATAGTCGAAAGTGATTGGAGGGAAAATAACCCCCCCCCCCACACTCCCATCATTCTCCCAGACACATTCAATCAAAATTCTGAGATAGCGATTTTGTTCAGCGTAGTCAATCTTCAGATAGAAAATATGTTTTTAAGAAGGAAACTCCCCCACAACTCTCAGTGCAAGGGTTTTAAGTTATTCCCTGGGGGCATATAAGGTTTTTATAGAAGGCATTGTCATAGAAACTTCAAAAAAGGCTCATTCGAATGGAAATTCAAAGGGCTAGTGAAACACATCCAATCAAAATTTTGAGAAAGCCATATTGTTCAGCGTAGTTGATTTCCAGATAAAATATATGTTTTTGAGGAGGGCACTCCCCCACATCCCTTAGGGCAAGGGTTTTAAGTTATACCCTGGGGGCTCATAAGGTTTTTATAGAAGGCGTTGTCGTAGAAACTTCAAAAAAGGCTCATTCAATTGGAAATCCAAAGGGCTAGTGCCCTTTTTAATAGTCAAAAGTGATTAGAGGGCAACTAGCCCTCCCATGCCTATCATTCCCTCAAACACATCCAATCGAAATTTTGAGATTTGTTCAGCGTAGTTTATTTCCAGGATAGATTCTAATTCAAGATTTCGACTTTTTAATAGTCAAAAGTGATTCTAAGGCAACTGACAACCCTTCCACGCCCACCATTTCCCAAAACACATCCAATCAAAATTTTGATATAGCCATTTTGTTCAACGTAGTTGAAAGTTCTGGAAATTATATGTTTGAGCAGGACGCTCCCCCCACAGTCTTCAGGGGCAAGGGTTATAAGTTATGCCCTGGGGGCATATATGGTTCTTATGGAAGGAATGCTCGTAGAAACTTCAGAGAGGGCTCATTTGATTGGAAATTGAAAGCTCTAGTTCACTTTTTAAGAGCCAAAAGATATTGGAGGGTAACAAGCTTCCCCCCAAACCCCTTTTCCCAAATGCATCCAATAGAAATTTTAAGATAACTATTCTGTTAAAAATAGTTCAAAGATCGTATATAAAAATTCCAGTGTCGACACAACCCACCAGGGCCTGGGGGCAGGCGTTGTAAGTTATGCCCTTGGGGCATATATGGGTCTTATGGAAGGGATGCCCGTATTAACTTCAAAGAGGGATCATTTGATTGTAAATTGAAAGTTCTAGTTCAATTTTTAAGGGTCAAAACAGATTGGAGGGTACCTGGCCCCTCCCCCCCCATCCACGCCCTTTTTTCCTCAAACTCATCCGATAAGAACTTTGAGATAGTTTTTTTTAAACAGTTCAAAGACCATATAACGAAAATTTAGGGGTCAACACAGCCCCCCAAAGGCTCGAGAGCAGGTGTTGTAAGTTATGCTTTGGGGGAATATATGGTTCTTATTGAAGGGATGCTCGTAAAAAATTCAGATATGGCTCAGTTGATTGTAAATTGAAAGTTCTAGTTCAGTTTTTTAGAGTCAAAAGAGATTGGAGGGTAACTAGCCACCCCCACGCCCCTTTTCCCCAAACGCACCCAATAAAAATTTTGAGATAGCCATTAAGTAAAAAATTGCTCAAAAGTTGGATAAAAAAACTCAGGTGTCGTCCCAGCCCCCCCCCCCCAGGGCCCGGGGGAAGGCATTGTAAGTTATGCCCTGGGGCATATATTGTTCGTAAGAAAGGCATGCTCGCATAAACTTCAGAGAGGGCTCATTTGTTTGGATATTGAAAGTTCGAGCTCCCTTTCTAATTGTTAAAAGAGATCTGAGGGCATCTAGCCCCCCCCCCCACACTTCTTTTTCAAAATCCGTCTGATGAAAATTTTGAGATAGACATTTTGTTAAAATTACTTCAAAGGTCGGACAAGAAAAAATCTGGTGTAAATAAAACCCCCCAGGGCACAGGGGAAGGCGTTCTAAGTTATGTCCTAAGGGCATGTATGGTTCTTATGAAAGGGATGCTCGTATAAGCTTCATAGAGGCCTCATTTGATAAGAAATTGAAAGTTCTTGTTCACTTATTAAGAGTCAAGAGAGTTAAACTAGCCCCCCCCACACTCTTTTTTCCCCAAACCCGTCCGCTACAAATTTGGAGATAGCCAATGTTTTGAAAATTGTTCAAAAATTAGGTAACAAAACGCCCCCAAATGCCCGGGGGATAGGCGCTGTAAGTGTTGTCCTGGGGACGTATATGGTTCTTATGAAAGGGATGCTCGCATAAACTTCAGAGGGGGCTCATTTGATTGGAAATTGAAAGTTCTAGTTCAATTTTTAAGAGTCAAAAGATATCCGAGGGTAACTAGCCTCCCCCACACCCTTTTTCCCCAAACCCATCCGATAAAAATTTTATAATACCCTTTTCATTAAAAATAGATCAAAGGTCAGATTAGAAAAATTCCTGTGTCGACGGAACCCGCCAGGGCCCGGTGGTCGGCGTTATGAGGAGTGTGCTCTAGGGGCATATATACTTCTTATGGAAGGGATGCTCGTAAAAACTTCGAAGAGGGCTCATTTGATTGGAAATTGAAAGTTCTTGTTCACTTTTTAAGAGTCAAAAGAGATCGGAGGGGAAATAGCCCCCCTTCTCCACGCCCTAAATGCATCAAATAAAAATTTTGAGATAGGCATTTTGTTAAAAATAGTTCAAAATTCTGATAACAAAAAACTCCGATGTCGACACAACCCCCCCCCCCCCAGGGCCCGGGGGTAGGTGTTGTAAGTTATGCCCTGCTGGCATATATGGTTGTTATGGAAGGGATGCTCGTATAAACTTCCTAGAGGGCTCATTTGCTTAGAAATTGAAAGTTGTAATTCACTTTTTAAGAGTCAAAAGTGATTGGAGGGCAGCTATCCTCCCCCCACCTTCCATTTATTTTTTTCCCAGAGCCACTTCATATAGAAGGGGTCGTCGTATAAACTTCAAAGGGGGCTCATTCGATAGGAAATCGAAAGTTTTAGTGCCCTTTTTAAGAGTCAAAAGTGATCAGAGGGTAACTGGTCCCCCCAATTTGAGGTAGCTATTTTGTTAAAAATAATTCAAAGATCATATAACCTTTACGTATGGTCATTTCGTTAAAAATAGTTCAAAGGTCAGATAAGAAAAACTGCTTTGTCAATCCCCCCCCCAAGGGCTGGGGCAGGCGTTGTAAGTATTGCTCTGGGGGCATATATTGTTCTTATGGAAGGTATGCTCGCATAAACTTCAGAGAGGGTTCATTTGAATGGAAATTAAAAGTTCTAGTTCATTTTCTCAGAGTGAAAATAGATCGGAAGGCAACTAGCCCTTCCCGTCCTCCACACCTTTGGGTGTATCGGATGGACAAACCCATCCGATAAAAATTCCAGGTGACCATTCTGTTAAAAATAGTTCAACCATCAAATATTAAAACTCCAAGGTCGACACAACCCACCAGGACCCAGGGACAGGCATTGTAAGTTATACTCTGGGGATATATATGGTTCTTATAGAAGGGATACACGTATAAACTTCAGAGAGGGCTCATTTGATTGAAAATAGAAAGTTCTAGTTCACTTTTAAAGAGTCAAAAGAGTCCGACGCTTAATCTCGTCCCCCCACGCCTTTTTTCCCCAAACCCATCCGATAAAAATTTTGAGATAGCAATTTTGTTAAAAATAGTTCAACCATCAGATAATAAAAGTCCGAGGTTAACACGAACCAATTTTTTCACTTTGATATTGTTACTTTAATATCAGTTTTTATACTTTGATGAATATTTGATTTTTTTTAAGTTTAATTTTGAAATAACGAATTTTTAAAAACTTGAAATTTCTTGCAATCAAAAACGAACAAAAATTAATTGAAAAAAGCTTTCCGAAAAAAAGTTTTTCAAAGAAAAATAAAGGCCATTTTAAACTTAAGCTATGCAGATACAAATACTTTTTTAAAATTCAAACTCAAAACGACCAGAAATTACTATTAAAGAATAAATGAAACCCAAAACGAACAGAAATTAAATAAACAATCATAGCAAAAACATACAACAAGTAATAATACAAATGAATAAATAGATCTTAAAGCGAGTAATACTTAGATTGAATATCAAAATCAAGCTTAAAATGAAAAACAGCATATTTTCCTATTGGAGTATAAATGAAACTTAAAACAAACAGAAATTAAATAAACAACCAATGCAAACAATCATACAATAGATATTAATGTAAACTAATAAATAAATCTTAAAACGAGTGAAACTTAAATTAAATATGCAAATCAAGCTTGAAACGACTCTCTTCATTTGTATTTAGTACTAATACGACTGCAGGAAATTCTCTCATAACTAACCATCAGTATGGTTTTCGTTCCACTTTCTCTACCTCCTATGCACTTTCAGATGCAACAGAGTTTGTGTGTGTTATTCTGGACAAGGGTTTGTGTGTTTTGGGTCTATTTTTGACTTTTCAAAGGCCTTTGATATGGTTGATCACTCTGTTCTTTTGTCTAAACTATCTTTATTTGGAGTGCATGAAGTCCTACTAGAATGGTTAAGGTCTTATCTGTAAGGGAGATCTCAGCATGTTTCGGTTAATGGCACTTCATCCACTACTTTGCCTATATTGAGGGGTGTCCCACAGGGCTCTGTGCTTGGACCACCTTTGTTTTTAATTTACATTAATGATATTGTTGATGGTCTTCATCCCCTTGTGCACCCTATTCTTTGTGCTGAAGACAGTAACTTTTTCATTGCTTCAGTGAACCTGCCATCTGCCACTTCCCTAGCTCAAGGTCTTCTTGATAAAGAAAAGATAGGTGCTGGTAAACTGGTATGACTCTCAACAGCCAAAAAAGTGAAATTGTACACTTCAGGACCCTTTATCGTATGAGAGACGTACAGGAGCCAATCACCCTTACTTATGGGAAAAATATATACCACAAGCTACTATGGTGAAATTTCTTGGTGTGTATCTTGACTGTTTTCTTTCTTTTAAACCTCATATAACTCACACCCTGTTCCCTCATCCTCCGCCAGTCTTCAATGTTGCACCGGGTTAACTCATTTCTTCCCCCAGATGTTATGCTTTCTTCTTTATTATGCTTTTTTTTCCTAACCTGCTATGTCTGGGGTAGTACTAATAAATCTCTTCTCTGCTCACTTCAAAGAGCCCAAAATAGGGCAGTGAAGGCTACTTTTCTTCTCCTTCGGCTTTACCCTTCCTCTAATCTTTGTAATGATATTGGAATAGCTCCGCTGGATCGTATTGTGGGTAAAAGTAATCTTTATTTAGTGCATTCTGCTTTTCTAGGTACACTTCCACCGCCTCTGCAGCAGTTTTTTCACGGACAGGTTCAGGTAGGTACTCTACTTTTTTTTACGTAGTTCTTCTCGTAGACTTATTTTAACCAAACGTTCATCTACAGTAGCCCAAAGGTCTCTTGTTTATAAATCAATTCTATTATGGAATTCCATCCCTCCGGATGTCCCTCTATTTCTGTCTGCAAAAGCATTTTTTCGTTTTTCGTCGGGTCTTTCCAGTTTAGTAATTTCTCTCTCCTTTGTTAATTTTCCCTGTTTTCTCTTTTCCTATTATTTCTCCTTTTTGGTATTTTTTAACTGATATTTCCTGTCTTTCCTGTTTTTCTACTTTTTTGGTTGTTATTTATCGTTATTATTATAATAATTCGTAGTTTTTTTTTTGTTTTTTTTTTTATTTATTGTTTGGTTTAGGGTAATATTTTTGGTTCTTTTAGTGTTTTATTATTGTGTTCTATGGCCCACAACAAGCCTAGCTTCTTGGGCCGAATAACTTTTTTACGTTTGTAAGAGTGTTCTAGTATTAATAAAATGATTTATTGATGATTGATTGATATATAACGATATTAATATCTGAAAGCTCACCAGCTCATGATTTTGTTTCACCCAGGGCTGAATTTAAAGCTTTGACGCTCCTAGGTCCAAGCGTTTTTGCCGCTCCGTTTTTGCGAAATTTTTGGGAAAATCCTAAAACTTCGGAGATGATGAAAGCCGAAGGGCCTAATGGACCTATTGGTAAATCTTGATCTGGTTTCACTGCAATTTTCATCTTATTTTCAATGTTGTAATACGCACAAAACAAAATTTTTGTAATATAATTTGTTTTAGTAAAGCGCCAAATACGCAGTAGGCCTTATGCTTTTACCGTTGGGAAAACTTGTCTTGAACAGTTTTGGGAAGAGCTAATAAAATTAAACTGAATTCCCATTATTTTTGAATAGAATATCGTTAATAATTTTTTTTGGGTGAGGGGGGGATCGGGCCATTGAAAGAGGGCCAGGGGCCAGTCCCATGATTTATCATTGAAAATTTTTGGGGGGAGGGAGGGGTATCGAGCCATAGATGACCAGGGGTCAGCTCTCATAAGTTTTGAAATAAAATATTGTTAATAAGTTATTGTTTTTTATTTGGAGGGGTTCGGGCCCTGGAGTTCCAGGGGTTGAGTTGACATAATTTTTGGAATAAAATATTGCTAAAAGTTTTTCTTTTTTTCGTGGGTGGGGGGGGGGGGTCTGGGCATGCAAAGAAGGCCAGGGGTTGGCTCGCTTAAGTTTTGGAATAAAACATGGTTCATAAGTGTTTTGAGTGGAGGTGGGGGCTTAGTTTATCCTATCTTTGAACTATTTTCAAAACCCTGGCATAGGAACCCTATATGCCCCCTGGAAATAACATACAACACTTGCCCAAGGGTTCTGGGGGGTGCGCTGACAATGGAATTTTTGTTATCCGATCTTTTGACTTATATTAACAAAATTGTTGTCTCAAAAATTCGATCAGATGGATTTGAGGTAAAGAAGGCAAGAGGGCTATTTGCCCTCCGGTCCCTTTTGACTCTTAAAAAGAGAACTAGAACTTTCAATTTCCAATAGAATGAGCCCCTGACGAGGTTATGTGATCCTTCTTTCCATAGCAACCTGATATTCCCCTGGGTTCTGGGGCCTATTTCTATATAGGGTCTATTTCGATTTCTATATATCTTTGGTCTATTTTGGACAAAATGAAAATTTCAAAAATTTGATCGGACACATTTGGAGAACAGACGGGTGGTGGGGGCTTGTTGCCATCAGATTACTTTTGACTCTCAAAAAGGGAACTAGAGCTTTAAATTTCCCGACATCTGAGTCCCCTCCGAAGTTTATGTCTTCCATAAAAAACCTTATATGCCTCTGGGCGTAATTTATAACCCTTTCTCCAGGCTCTGGGGGAGGGGTATTTTGACTCCAAATCTTTGGTTATCTGACTGATGGACTAGCCTATTTAAAAAAAAAAATATCTATCTCAAAATTTTGATTGAATTGGGGAAAAGAGGGTATTTATGAGGGGGGAGGGGGGAGATGCTTTCCATTCACTTTTAACTCTTAAAAAGATAACTAGAACTTTTTCCAATCAAATGAGCCACCTCTGAAGTTTATGCGACCACCCTTACACAAAAACTTTATATGCCCTCGGTGCATAACTTACAACACTTGCCCACTGGTTCTGGGGGGTTGTGACAAACCCAGAATTGTTGTTATTTTATCTTTAAATTATTTGAACAAAATGACTATTATAAAACTTTAATAGGATGCATTTGGGGAAAAAGGGCCTTGGAGGGGGGGCTAATTGCCCTCCTATCACTTTTGGCTCTTAACAAGGGCACTAGAAATTCCTATTTACAATCGAATGAGCCTCCTCTGAACGAATTTATACTATCATACCCTCCATAAAAACCTTATATTTCTGGGGCATAACTTGCAACACTTGACCCCGGGTTCTGGGGGGGGGGGCTGTGTTATCCCTGGAGTTTTTATTATATGTTTTTTGGTCAATTTTGAACAAAATGACTATATAAATTATTTGATCGGACGCATTTGGGGAGAAGAGTTTTGGTGAGGAGGGAGGGGGTTTCTAGTTGCCATCGTATCACTTTTAACTCTTAAAAAGGGAACTAAAACTTTGAATTTCTAAACATGTGAGTCCCCTCTGAAGTTTATACGGCCACCGTTTCCATATAACCTAATATACCCCCGGGACAAAAGTTACAACCCATAGGTCCCTAGCACTCTTGGGGGGGGGTATTTTGACCCCGAAGTTTTTTTTATTTCATCGTTGGACTACTTCAAAGAAAATGGCTATCTCAAATCCATCGGATGCATTTAAGGAAAAGAGGGTGTAGGGGAGGGGGTCTATGCTGTCCAATCAATTTTCACTCTTAAGAGGTAACTTAATTTCTAACCAAATGATCTACCTATGAACTTTATACGACCATCCTTTACATAGAAACCTCATATGCCCCTTGGGCATAACTTAAAAACACTTGGCACTGGGCTCTGGGGCGTTGGGTCGACCCTGGAATTTTTGTTATCTGATGTTTGAACTATTTTCAATAACATGGCTCAGAATTTTCATTGGATGAGTTTGGAAAAAAGAGGCACGGGACGGGGGCTAGTTGACCTCCGATCTCTTTAGATTCTGAATAGGTGAACTCGAACTTTCAATTTCCAATCAAATGAACCCCTTCTGAAGTTTCTATGAGCTGCCCTTCCATTAAAATCATATATGCCCCCTTGGCACAACTTACAACACCTGCCCCTTGTGCCCTTGGGGGGGGGGGTTCGTCCACCCCAGAGTTTTTGTTAGCTAATCCTTAAACTAAGATTGCAATTTTTATGGGATGCATTTGGGGAAAAAAAGGCTCGGAGGCTATTTGCCCTCCAATCACTTTTGACTCCTAAAAAGGGCACTATGAATTCCAATTTCCAATCGAATGATCCCTTCCGAAGTTTATACGACCATCCCTTTCATTTAAAGTGCCTTCGGAAACAAATTGGATCCTTAGACCTTGGGTTTGGTGGGGGGGGGGGGGGAGGCTAGTTGCCATCGGATCAATTTTTACTTTTAAAAAGGGAACTAGAACTTTCAACTTCTTCTCATTTGAGTCCCCTCCGAAGTTTATACGACCACCTTTTTCGTGAAACCTTATATGCCCCAGGGGCACAAGTTACAACCCTTCCCTCAAGTTTGGGGGGATGTTGACCACAAAATTTTGTCATCTGATCGTTAAACTATCAGAGGCAACGCTATAGTGTTGCCTACAGTAAAGGCCATACGGCTCCATTGTTTTATTATTATTATTATTATTACATATTATTTTTTTTCCAAGAGGCACTTCATATGGAAGGGGTTGTCGTATAAACTTCAAAGGGGGCTTATTCGATTGAAAATCGAGAGCTCTAGTTCCCTTTTTAAGGGTCAAAAGTGATTGGAAGGCAACGAACACCCCCTCTACGCCTACCTTTCCCCAAACACATCCAATCAAAATTTTGAGATAGCCATTTCGTTCTACGTAGTTAATTTATGGATAGAAATTATGTTTTTGAGGAGGACACTCCCCCCACAGCCCTCTGGGCAAGGGTTGTAAGTTATGCCCTGGGGGCATATAAGGTTTTTATAGAAAGCTTTGTCGTAGAAACTTCAAAAAGGGCTCATTCGATTGGAAATTCAAAGGCCTAGTGCCCTTTTTAATAGTCGAAAGCGACTGAAGGGCAACTAACCCCCCTCTCACGCCCACCTTTTCCCCAAACACAGCCAATGACAATTTTGAGATAGCCATTTTGTTCAACTTAGTTCAAAATTCCTAAAATTAAGTCCTTGAGGACGACACCCCCCAGCCCCCAGGGCAAGGGTTGTAAATTATGCCATGGGGACAACTAACATCCATTCCACGCCCACCATTTCCCCAAACACATCCAATCAAAATTTTGAGATAACCATTCTGTTCAGTGTAGTTGAAAGTTCTGGAAATTATATCTTTGAGCAGGACACTCCCTCCACAATCTCCTTACTCCCTCCACAGTCTCCCGGGCAAGGGTTATAAGTTATGCCTAGGGGGCATATATGGTTCTTATGGAAGTAATGATCGTATAAAGTTCAGAGAGGACTCATTTGATTGGAAAATGAAAGTTCTAGTTCACTTTTTGAGTGTCAAAAGATATCGGAGGGTAACCAGCCCCACCCCCCCCCCATATCCTTTTTTATCCGAATGAATCCAATAAAAATTTTGAGATAGCTATTTTGTTAAAAATAATTCAATGATCTTGTAAAAAAAAACTCTGGTGTCGACAAAACCAACCAGGGCCCGGGGGCAGGCGTTGTAAGTTATACCATAGGGCCATATATGGTTCTTATGGAAGGGACGCTCGTATAAACTTCAAAGAGGGCTCATTTGATTGAAAATTGAAAGTTCAAGTTCACTTTTTTAGAGTCAAAAGAGATTGGAGGGCTCCTACCCCCCCCCCTCCACGCCCTGTTTTCCTCAAACCCAGCCGATAAGAACTTTGAGATAGCCATTTTTTTAAAAATAGTTCAAAGACCATATAAAAAACTCAGGGGTCGATATAGCCCTCCAGGGCCCGAGGACAGTCGTTGTAAGTTATGCCTGGGGAATAGATGGTTCTTATGGAAGGGATGTTCAAACAAACTTCAGAGAGGGCTCGTTTGATAGGAAATTGAAAATTCTAGTTCTGTTTTGGAGAGTCAAAAGAGATGGGAGGACAACTAGCTCCCCCTTCCCATGCCTTCTTTTTCCAAACCCATCTGATGAAAATTTTGAGATAGACATTATGTTAAAAATATTTCAAAGTTCGGATAAGAAAAACTCCGGTGTCAATACACCCCCTCCCCCAGGCCCGGGGGAAGGCATTCTAAGTTATTCCCTAAAGGCATGTATGGTTCTTATGAAAGGGATGCTCGTATAAACTTTATAGAGGGCTTATTGGATTGGAAATTGAAAGTGGTAGGTCACTTTTTAAGAGTCAAAAAATTTAAGGACAGCTAGCCCCCCCCCCCTCCAAGCCCTTTTCCCCAAACCCATCCGCTACAAATTTTGAGATAGGCAGTTTTTTCTTAAAAATTGTTCGAAAATTAGACAACAAAAACTCCGTTGTCTACACAATCCCCCCCAGGGCCCGGGGGGTGGGCGTTGTAAGTTTTGTCCTGGGGGCATATGTCATTATTATGAAAAGGATGCTCGTATAAACTTCAGAGAGGGTTCATTTGATTGGAAATTGAAAGTTATAGTTCACTTTTTAAGAGTCAAAGAGATCGGAGGGCAACTAGCCCCCCCTCTCTATGCCCTAAATGCATCAGATAGAAATTTTTAGATAGACTTTTTTAAAAAAGTAGTTCGAAGTTCCGATAACAATAATTCCGGTGTCAACACATCCCCCCAGGGCCCGGGGGTAGGCGTTTTAATTTATGCCCTGGAGCCATATATGGTTGTTATGGAAGAGATGCTCGTATAAATCTCATAGAGGGCTCATTTGATTGGAATTTGAAAGTTGTAATTCACTTTTTAAGATTCAAAAGTGATCTAGCCTGGGGGGCATATATAGCTGTTGTGGAAGGGATGCTCGTATAAAGTTCAGAGATGGCTCATTTTCTTGGAAATTGAAAGTTTTAGTTCATTTTTTTAAAGTCGAAAGAGATCATGGGGCAACTATCCCCCTCCCCCGCGCCTTTTTCCCCCAAATGCATCTGATAAAAAAACATTTTTATAGTAATTTTGTAAAAACTAGTTCAAAGGTCATATGAAAAAAACTCCGGTGTCGACACAACCACCCAGGGCCCGGGGGTAGGCGTTGCAAGTTATGCCCTGGGGGCATATATGGTTCTTTCGGAAGGGCTGCTCGTATAAACTTCAAAGACGGCTGACTTGAATGGAAATTGAAAGTTCTAGTTTAATTGTTAAGGGTCAAAATAGATCGGAGGGCCCCTACCCCACGCCCCTTTTCTCCCAAATCCATCCGATACAAATTTTGAGATAGTCATTTTTTTATATAGTTCAAAGGTCAGATAACAAAAACTCCGCTGTCAACAAAACCCCCCAGGGCCCGGGGGACAGGCATTGTAAGTTAGGTTCTTGGGCCGTGTGTGGTTCTAATGAAAGGGATGCTCGTATAAACTTCAGAGAGGGATGTTCAGTTCTTATGAAAGGGCTGCTTGTATAAACTTCAGAGAGGGATCGTTTGAATAGAAATTAAAAGTTATATTTGATTTTCTCAGAGTAAAAAAGATTGGAGGGCAACTAGCCCCTCCCGCCCTCCACGCCTGTGGGTTTATCGGATGGATGAATCCATCCGATAAAAATTTGAGGTGACTATTTTGTTAAAAAATAGTTCAAACATCACATATTAAAACTCCGGGGTCAACACAATCCCCCAGGGACAGGCGTTTTAAGTTATACTCTGGGGGTATATATGGTTCTTATAGAAGGGATGCTCGTTTAAATTTCAGAGAAGGCTTATTTGACTGAAAATAGGAAGTTCTAGTTCAATTTTAAAGAGGCAAAAGAGATCGAAGGTGAATTATCCCTCACCACGCCCTTTTTTCCCCAAACTCATCCGATAAAAATTTTGAGACAGCCATTTTGTTAAAAATAATCCAAACATCAGATAACAAAAACTCCGAGGTTGACACAAACTAATTTTTTCACTTTGATATTGTCACTTTGATACCAGTTTTGATACTTTGATGAATATTTGCTTGTTTAAAAAAAAACAATTGAAATAATGAATTTTTAAAAACTTGAAACTTTTTGCAATAAAAAACGAACAAAAATTAGTTAGAAAACAACTTTCCGAAAAATAAGTTTTTCAAAGAAAATTAAAGGCCATTTTAAACTTAAGCTCAGTATATACAAATACCTGTAAGACTTTAAACTGAAAACGACCAGAAATTATTATTAAAGAATAAATGAAACCCAAAACGAACAGAAATTAAATAAACAATCATAGCTTCAAACATACAACAAGTAATAATATAAATGAATAAATAGATCTTAAAGCGATTAATGCTTAGATTGAATATGAAAATCAAGCTTAAAACGAAAAAAAATATTTTGCTATTGAAGTATAAATGAAGCTTAAACCGAACAGAAATTAAATGAACAATCAGTGAAAACAAACATACAATAGATATTAAAAATTAAAAAATAAATCCTAAAACGAGTGAAACTTTAAATTGAATATGCAAATCAAGCTTGAAACTAACAAAAATCACTACAATCAAGAGTTTGGGTATCGCCTCTTTCTCTCACTGTAAAAGTTTAAAACCTACCGCGTCATTGGCGCTTTAACAGTAATTGTTTAATAGTAATTCCTGGTCATTTTGAGTTTTAATTTTAGCAGATATTTGTATCTGCTAAGCTTAAGTTTAAAATGGCCTTTACTTTTCTTTGAAAAACTAATTTTTTGAAAAGTTTTTTTTAATTAATTTCACACAAATGGCTATTTAAAAATTTTTATCGTATGTATTTGGGGAAAAGAGGGTGGGGGAATATATACCCACTGATCACTTTTAATGACTCTTAAATAGATAAATAGAAATTTCAATTTCCAATCAAATGATCCACCTCTGATGTTTATACGACCACCCCTTACATAAAACCGTATCTGCCCCCGGGGCATAACTTACAACACTCCCCCGGGCTCTTGAGAGTAGAGATGCCCCTATTGACACGACGCGACACCCCTGCTGCCACCTATAACTTTTTTTACATAGTTTATGTCTGTTTGTTGTCAGTGAGAATGGAAAAACAGGAACTTTGTCACTTTCATGGACTATAGAGTCATTAGGGAGAACACGTGGTTAATGGGGTCAATGTTATTGTTGTTGTTTTGGGCACGCGATAGAGTCATTAGGGAGAACACGTGGTTAATGGGGTCAATGTTGTTGTTGTTGTTTTGGGCACGCGATAGAGTCATAAGGGGGAACACGTGGTTAATGGGTCAATGTTGTTGTTGTTGTTTTGGGCACGCGATAGAGTCATTAGGGAGAGCACGTGGTTAATGGGGTCAATGTTATTGTTGTTGTTTTGAGCACGCGATAGAGTCATTAGGGAGAACACGTGGTTAATGGGGTCAATGTTGTGTTGTTGTTGTTCAATGCAGATGTTATGAGTTTCCGGGAGATCGCGTGTTTCCAATATTTGTTGTTCGAGCCAAATGTTACGAGTTCCCGGAAAACAGTCAGATCGCGTGTTTCCAATATTTGTTGTTCAATGCAGATGTTATGAGTTTCCGGGAGATCGCGTGTTTCCAATATTTGTTGTTCGAGCCAAATGTTATGAGTTCCCGGGAAACAGTTAATTAATGTCTGACAGATAACGTAAAGTTAATTAATGTCTTTGGATTTCGAACAGAAATGTTTCCGATAAACAGTTAGATCACACATGATGTCATGATTGTTTGAATTGTCTCCGGCGCGAAGTTTATTAATGTCTGGAGTTCTTCCAGAAGAATCGTTTCCGAGCAAATGTTTTGATCTTAGCGCGCGAAAAGGTTTCCAAATAATTGAAATAAGCCAGCGCAGGGATGCCAATCAAAAGGAACATGCTGAAATTCCGTTTGGGGATAATTTTGGCGAAACCGTTTTAGCTATTTAATGGAACTATTTCGACGAAACCGTTAGAGACATTATAAAAGATGATTTTAGAAAGGGTTTTAGAAGAGGTTTTGAGTGTGGTCGTTATAGTAAACAAGTTCTATTTGAACAGTGTCGTGAGGTCCTCTACCCAACCCCAAAGGGCCCCGATCGCCCTACACCGATCCAAAGGGTTCCAATCCCCATACCCCAATCCAGAAGGAACCCCCGGTCCCCAAAGGTTCCCAGGGCTCCCACCGGCCCCCCAGACCCTCAAAGGCCCACCCCGGGCCCCCCAAAGGCCCATCGAGCTCCCAAAGGACCAACGGGGTCCCAAAGGCCCTCCACCGGTCCCCAAATGTCCCCCAGGCCCCCAACTGCCCCCCCGGACCCCCAAAGGCCACCCTGTGCCCCAAAGACCCTCCCCCGGCCCCCAAAGGTCCACCGGGCTCCCAAAGGACCAATCGGTCCTCAAGTGCCCCCCAGACCCCCAAAGGCCCTCCCTGTGCCCCAAAGGCCCTCCCCCGGTCCCCAAAGATCCCCAGGCCAGAGAAGTGCCGCCGGGATGCGCCGTGGGCCAGGAAGCGCCGCAGGATGTGCCGCAGGGATGCGCCGTGGGCCAGGAAAGCGCCGCAGGATGTGCCGCAGGGATGCGCCGCGGGTCAGGAAAGCGCCACAGGGGATGCGCCGCAGGGAGGTTAGGTTAGGTACCTATGATTTGGGATGGGTGGATTGCTACTTTTGACTTTTCTGAGCTGGATTTCTTAGCCTATCATAGGTTTTTGTTGTCTGAAACCTATAGTTTGGGATGACTAGTTTGCTATTTTTGACTTTTCTGAGCTAGGTTTCTTAGCCGTTCATAGGTGAGTGTTGTCTGAAACCTATGATTTGGGATATGTAATTTGCTATTTCCGACTTTTCATAACCGGATTTCTTAGTCTTTCGTAGGTGTGTGGTGTCTGAAACCTATGATTTGGGATGTGTGGGTTGCTATTTTTGACTTTTCTGAGTTGGATTTCTTAGTCTTTCATAGGTGTGTGGTGTCTGAAACCTATGATTTGGGATGTGTAGTTTGCTATTTTCGACTTTTCTGAGCTGGATTTCTTAGCCTTTCATAGGTATGTGTTGTCAGGAAATTATGATTTGGGATGTATAGTTTGCTATTTCAGGCTTTTCTGAGCTAAGGTTTTCTAGTATTTCGTAGGTGGATGTTGTCTGAAACCAATAGTTTGGGATGAGTAGTTTGCTATTTTTGACTTTTCTGAGCTAGGTTTCTTAGTCTTTCGTTGGTGTGTGTTGACTGAAACCTATGATTTGGGATATGTAGTTTGCTATTTTTGACTTTTCTGAGCTGGATTTCTTAGTCTTTCATAGGTGTGTGTTGTCTGAAACCTATGATTTGGGATGGATGGATTGCTACTTTTGACTTTTCTGAGCTGGATTTCTTAGCCTTTCATAGGTGTTTGTTGTCTGAAACCTATAGTTTGGGATGACTAGTTTGCTATTTTTGACTTTTCTGAGCTAGGTTTCTTAGCCGTTCATAGGTGAGTGTTGTCTGAAACCTATGATTTGGGATATGTAATTTGCTATTTCTGACTTTTCA
>CM051258.1:61554394-61556894 GCA_027921565.1 Artemia sinica
GTGTGTGTGTGTGTGTGTGTGTAAGTTTTTGTGTGTGTGCAAGTTTTGGCGTGTGTGTGTAAGTTTTTCGTGTGTGTGTGTGTGTGTGAGTTTTGTGTGTGTGTGTGTGTGTGTGTGTGTGTGTGTGTGTGTGTGTGTGTGTGTTGTGTGTGTGTGTGTGTGTGTGTGTGTGTGTGTGTGTGTGTGTGTGTGTGTGTGGTGTGTGTGTGTGTGTGTGTGTGTGTGTGTGTGTGTGTGTGTGTGTGTGTGTGTGTGTGTGTGTGTGTGTGTAAGTTTTTGTGTGCATGTAAGTTTTTGTGTGCATGTAAGTTTTCATGTGCATGTGTAAGTTTTTTTGTGTGTGTGTGTGTGTGTGTAAGTTTTTTTGTGTGTGTAAGTTTTGGCGTGTGTGTGTAAGTTTTCGTGTGTGTGTGTGTGTGTGAGTTTTGTGTGTGTGTGTGTGTGTGTGTGTGTGTGTGTGTGTGTGTGTGTGTGTGTGTGTGTGTGTGTGTGTGTGTGTGTGTGTGTGTGTGTGTGTGTGTGTGTGTGTGTGTGTAAGTTTTGTGTGCATGTAAGTTTTTGTGTGCATGTAAGTTTTCGTGTGCATGTGTAAGTTTTGTGTGTGTGTGTGTGTGTGTGTAAGTTTTTGTGTGCGTGTAAGTTTTGGCATGTGTGTGTAAGTTTTCGTGTGTGTGTGTGTGTAAGTTTTCATGTGTGTGTGTGTAAGTTTTTGTGTGTGTGTGTGTGTAAGTTTTCGTGTGTGTGTGTAAGTTTTCGTGTGTGTGTGTAAGTTTTTGTGTGTGCGTGTAAGATTTTGTGTGTGTGTAAGTTTTTGTGTGCATGTAAGTTTTTATGTGCATGTAAGTTTTCGTGTGCATGTGTAAGTTTTTTGTGTGTATGTGTGTGTGTGTGTGTGTGTGTGTGTGTGTGTGCATAAGTTTTCGTGTGTGTGTGTAAGTTTTTGTGTGTGCGTGTATGTTTTTGTGTGTGTGTGTAAGTTTTAGTGTGTGTGTAAGTTTTTGTGTACATGTAAGTTTTTGTGTGCATGTAAGTTTTTGCGTGTGGGTGTAAGTTTTTGCGTGTGGGTGTAAGTTTTTGTGTGTGTGTGTGTGTGTAAGTTTTTGTGTGTCTAAGCTTTTGTGTGTGTAAGTTTTGACGTGTGTGTGTGTAAGTTTTTGTGTGTGTGTGTGTGTGTGTGTGTGTGTGTGTAAGTTTTTGTGTGAAGAAAACTAGCTCAGAAAAGACAAAAATAGCAAACCACTCATCTCAATCATAGGTTTCAGTCAACACACACCTATGAAAGGCTAATAAATCCAGCTCAGAAAAGTCAAAAATAGCAAACTACATAACCCAAATCATAGGTTTCTGAAAGGACACACCTATGAAAGGCTAAGAAATCTAGCTCAGAAAAGCCTGAAATAGCAAACTAGTCATCCCAAACTATAGGTTTCAGACAACAAACACCTATGAAAGGCTAAGAAATCCAGCTCAGAAAAGTCAAAAGTAGCAATCCATCCATCCCAAATCATAGGTTTCAGACAACACACACCAACGAAAGACTAAGAAATCTAGCTTAGAAAAGCCCGAAATAGTAATTTACATATCCCAAATCATAGGTTTCAGACAACACTCACCTATGAACGGCTAAGAAACCTAGCTCAGAAAAGTCAAAAATAGCAAACTAGTCATCCCAAACTATAGGTTTCAGACAACAAACACCTATGAACGGCTAAGAAAACTAGCTCAGAAAAGACAAAAATAGCAAACCACTCATCTCAATCATAGGTTTCAGTCAACATACACCTATGAAAGGCTAATAAATCCAGCCCAGAAAAGTCAAAAATAGCAAACTACATATCCCAAATCATAGGTTTCAGTCAACACACACCAACGAAAGACTAAGAAACCTAGCTCAGAAAAGTCAAAAATAGCAAACTACTCATCCCAAACTATTGGTTTCAGACAACATCCACCTACGAAATACTAGAAAACCTTAGCTCAGAAAAGCCTGAAATAGCAAACTACACATCCCAAATCATAATTTTCTGACAACACATACCTATGAAAGGCTAAGAAACCTAGCTCAGAAAAGTCGAAAACAGCAAACTACACATTCCCAATCATATGTTTCAGACATCACACACCTATGAAAGACTAAGAAATCCAACTCAGAAAAGCCCGAAATAGTAATTTACATATCCCAAATCATAAGTTTCAGACAACATTCACCTACGAAATACTAAGAAACCTTAGCTCAGAAAAGTCTGAAAAAGCCAACTACTCATCCCAAACTCGAAGTTTCAGAGAGCAAACACCTATGAGTGACTAAGAATTCTACCTCTGAAAAGTCCAAAAAACAAACTATACCTCCCAAATCATAATTTTCTGAAAGGCCACACCTATGAAAGGCTAAGAAATCTAGCTCAGAAAAGTCAAAAATAGCAAATTAACCATCCCAAATTATAGGTTTCAGTCAACACACGCCTACGAATGGCTAAGAAATCCTGCTCAGAAAAGTCAA
>CM051258.1:61561894-61571894 GCA_027921565.1 Artemia sinica
TCACTGAAAGCCACATTAAAACTCAGAACGAACGAAAACTATTACGTAAATGAGGGGATTGTCCCCCTCCTCGATACCTTGCTCCTTACGTAATAATTTGACTTTCGTTCAATTAGAATAAGAAGCTTTTAAGTGTTAAAAGCTTTAAAGGGTATTAAATAAAACAGGTTTTTTCAACTGAAATTAAGGAGCAACATTAAAACTTAAAGCGAACAGAAACTATTAAGTATATAAAGGGGGTTCCCCCCTCCTCTATACCTCGCTCTTTACGCTCTTTATCATAAAGGGTGAGGTGTTGAGGAGGGGGGCAACCCTCTTTATATACGTATCAATTTCTGTTCGTTTTAAGTTTTAATGTTGCTCCTTACTTTCAGTTGAAAAAACTTGTTTTTTTATTTGATTTCTGATTGTTTTTTTAAATAATGCCAGGAAATCTGGCCCCACCTCCACGAAGAAACCCCCTCCCCACGGAAATATCCTCTATACAATTCAATCCCGGTGAAAATTTACCCCGAATAATTATTCTTAACCCCTCTGCGCGTAAAATTGAGACGGAAAGAGAAAGCAAAACATATAAAAATAATTTTTTATAAGAATTCTGGCTAATTCCCCCAGTGTATAATTTCCCCTGAAAAATTCACTCCCTGGAAACTTCCCTCCCCATGGAAAATTCCCCAGGGGGAAAACCCCCAGAAAAAATATATGTCTACATCCCAATAACAAATACTATGCGCAAATAATGGGCAAATTTTATAACTTCAAGACCTTTCCCCTGGGGCTGTGGGGGGGGGGGGGCATTTTATGCCCAAAGGCATAGTTATAGGGCCTTTCATCTATGACGAACAAAATGGATATCTCAAAATTTTGATCGAGCCATTTTGTGAAAAAAGGGGCGTGGAGGGGGCCTAGTTTCCCTCCAATTATTTTGGTCACTTAAAAAGGCCACTAGAACTTTAAATTTCCGTTCAAATGAGCCCTCTACTGATATTCTAGGACCACTGGGCCGATACGACCACCCCTGGGGAAAAAAAGAAAAAAAACAACAACAAACAAATAAACACGCATCCGTGATTTTTCTTCTGGCAAAAAATACAAAATTCCACATTTTTACTAATATGAGCTTCAAACCTACACAGCAGGGTTCTCTGATAAGCTGAATCTGAAGGTGCGATTTTCATTGAAATCACTTGACTTTTAGGGGCTGTTCCCCCTTTTTTTCGAAAATCAGTAAATTTTCTCAGGCTCTTAACCTTTGATAGGTAAGATTAAACTTAATGAAATTTATACATTTGAAATCAGCATAAAAAGTTAGACTCTTTCTCACAATTTTTTTTTAATAATTAAAAATTTTACCGTAAAGAGTAAGGCGCTGAGGAGGGGACAGCCCCTTTCATATACGGAATAATTTCTGTTCGTTTTAAGTTTTAGTGTCACTCCTTACTTTCAGTTAAAAAAGCTTGTTTTTCTTAATTTAATTTTTGAACAATTTTGAATATCACGAATTGTTTGATCTGGCGGACAGACGAACTTAAAAACAGTGAAGTAGGCGCCGTGGCACTACCGTCCTGTGAAAATGCGTACTCTCGTTTTCCCTTTACCTACTGCTCTGCGAATGGTCTCGTCATTTTATTTTGCATAAACTTCAGAGCTTACGCTGATATAAAATAAACTGGTTCAACACCTCAGATTTATTTTTGCCTAATGTAAAGCCACCTCTAAGCGTTTTTTGTGATTTTCGTTGACCAACATAGATCATTTTGAGAGTTCATCCGCAGTACGATTTTGGAAATCACGCGAAATGAATTAGCAAAAGTTTCCTGGAATATGTTGAGGCGTGCTAAATTGTGCATCAAAATTCACGGTGAATACTTTCATCACTAACAGTGAGCTGTTAAATGGTCAATGTTGATTTTGTGTTTTAATACTTAAAAACAAAAATTGTAACACATGTTAGTAAATACTTTCCTAAAAGTACTTGCGCTTCTGTTTTGACACCCGGGGCTCTTCTATTGTGGCCGCTCTGTCACATTTATAATATCTAATACTGACTTGTCTAGGATTAAAAATCACGAGTATTTTTAAGAGGATGATTGGTAACTCAAAATGAATCATTTTAGAAGAGTGATGTCTATTTTTCGATTTTGAACATTCTCACGTCGTTCAACCAACAATGCTTTCAAGTGTGAGTCAGTTTTTCCAAAGATTTTTGGCTACAACCATCTTGTTGGTTACTACAACTTATTTACGAACAAAACAATTCTGGCAATATAATTCTATTCTTCCATGGTCGCCAAGAATCAGTTTTCCTAATGTTTCTCACAAGTGTTCATTTTTATGTGACTTTATCCTTACAACCATTCAGGACGATTGTCTGGTCTTAAAAAAAAATTGTCTGATCTTGAAATATATATATATATATATATATATAATATATATATATATATATATATATATATATATATATATATATATATATATATATATAAGTAGTAACCGTCCAATGCATTGAAAACCTAAATTCAAACTTACGCCTGAAGGCATAGATATGTGTTTAGGTTTTCAACGAATTGGGGTTACCAGGGTCATTTGCAAAGAGGTATCATTTCAACGAGTATAACTTGATTGGTGATTAGGATTTGAATATTTTTTAGGTTAAATCCGTGGTCATTCATCTGTAAGTTGATTAGTAGGTTTTTTTTTTTTTTAACTTGGCTAATAGGTTTTTAAACCTATTACTACGAAATTATAGGCATGCAAATAGCATGTAGTTTCAAAACGTGTTTAATCACTTTTCTTGAATGAAGTATCTGTACTATATATTCAAGAGGTGAAATCAATAAAGAGCTTGGAATTGAGTTTTATGGATGATATGGAAAAATGGCACATGTTAAATATTCGGGTAAACATACGAATATAAATAAGGCTATTGTGTCTTTCTGAACTTTCTGTGCGAGGCAGGGGTTACTATTTAGTTTAAATAATTCTAGGAGGAATTGAGTTTTGTGGTTGGTGTTGAAAAATGGTACTTGTTAAATATTCGGGTAAACATACGACTAAGAAACGCTTCACTATAAATAAGGCTATCGTGTCTTTCTGAACTTTCTGTGCGAGGCAGGGGTTACTATTTAGTTTAAATAATTCTAGGAGGAATTGAGTTTTGTGGATGGTGTTGAAAAATGGTACTTGTTAAATATTCGGGTAAACATACGACTAAGAAACGCTTCACTATAAATAAGGCTATCGTGTTTTTCCGAACTTTCTAGGGCGGTGGTAACTATTTAGTTTAAATAATTCTAGGAGGAATTGAGTTTTATGGATGGTATGGAAAAATGGTACTTGTTAAATATTCGGGTAAACATACGACTAAGAAACGCTTCACTATAAATAAGGCTATCGTGTTTTTCCGAACTTTCTAGGGCGGTGGTAACTATTTAGTTTAAATAATTCTAGGAGGAATTGAGTTTTATGGATGGTATGGAAAAATGGTACTTGTTAAATATTCGGGTAAACATACGACTAAGAAACGCTTCACTATAAATAAGGCTATCGTGTTTTTCCGAACTTTCTAGGGCTGTGGTAACTATTTAGTTTAAATAATTCTAGGAGGAATTGAGTTTTGTGGCTGGTGTGGAAAAATGGTACTTGTTAAATATTCGGGTAAACATACGACTAAGAAACGCTTCACTATAAATAAGGCTATCGTGTTTTTCCGAAGTTTCTAGGGCGGTGGTAACTATTTAGTTTAAATAATTCTAGGAGGAATTGAGTTTTATGGATGGTATGGAAAAATGGTACTTGTTAAATATTCGGGTAAACATACGACTAAGAAACGCTTCACTATAAATAAGGCTATCGTGTTTTTCCGAACTTTCTAGGGCGGTGGTAACTATTTAGTTTAAATAATTCTAGGAGGAATTGAGTTTTATGGATGGTATGGTAAAATGGTACTTGTTAAATATTCGGGTAAACATACGACTAAGAAACGCTTCACTATAAATAAGGCTATCGTGTTTTTCCGAACTTTCTAGGGTGGTGGTAACTATTTAGTTTAAATAATTCTAGGAGGAATTGAGTTTTGTGGCTGGTGTGGAAAAATGGTACTTGTTAAATATTCGGGTAAACATACGACTAAGAAACGCTTCACTATAAATAAGGCTATCATGTTTTTCCGAACTTTCTAGGGCGGTGGTAACTATTTAGTTTAAATAATTCTAGGAGGAATTGAGTTTTATGGATGGTATGGAAAAATGGTACTTGTTAAATATTCGGGTAAACATACGACTAAGAAACGCTTCACTATAAATAAGGCTATCGTGTCTTTCCGAACTTTCTAGGGCGGTGGTAACTATTTAGTTTAAATAATTCTAGGAGGAATTGAGTTTTATGGATGGTATGGAAAAATGGTACTTGTTAAATATTCGGGTAAACATACGACTAAGAAACGCTTCACTATAAATAAGGCTATCGTGTTTTTCCGATTTTTCTAGGCGGGTGTAACTATTTAGTTTAAATAATTCTAGGAGGAATTGAGTTTTATGGATGGTATGGAAAAATGGTACTTGTTAAATATTCGGGTAAACATACGACTAAGAAACGCTTCACTATAAATAGGCTATCGTGTTTTTCCGAACTTTCTAGGGCGGGGGTAACTATTTAGTTTAAATAATTCTAGGAGGAATTGAGTTTTATGGATGGTGTTGAAAAATGGTATGTGTTGAATATTTGGGTAAACATACGACTAAGAAACGCTTCACTATAAATAAGGCTATTGTGTTTTTCTGAACTTTCTAGGGCGGTGGTAAGTATTTAGTTTAAATAATTCTAGGAGGAATTGATTTTTGTGGCTGGCGTGGAAAAATGGTAACTTGTTAAAATTTAGACTAGGTTACGTGCGCGCACGTAACCTCGTCTAAATTAACCTTAAAAAATGAAATAAAGCTATGTCGACTTTGCATGTCTCTCCTGATTGGTCCCTAAAAAACCAGTCTGGTTGAAAACGTGGAGTTTTCGTACTGCTCACTTTTTGCAATGTGTAGGAACCAGTGGGGGATCCCCGCTCGTTTGGATAGGTGCCAAGGAAAGGCAAGCAAATAGCATGTAGTTTCAAAACGTGTTTAATCACGTTTCTTGAATGAAGTATCTGTACTGTATATTCAAGAGGAGTTCAATGACTCCTCCCCGCAAAGACTGCTCTATGGCCGGTTATCAACACTACCTAGTTTATTGCATGTATTAAATCAGTATTTTTTACACAGTGGAACGATAAACACATAACTAATATCTCTAAAAAAGTGAAGATGAAGCATTTTAAGAAAGTGTGTTCACATGATAGTGTTATTGTAGCATTGAATGCTGACAAGGAGAAGTATTTAAACTATGAAATAAGTACAAGTGGTAGTACTATCGGAAACGTATGCGTGCGTTGTCATGACAGTAAGGAATTGAATTTCTTTGGAGTACCAAAAAAATTCAACTCTTATGATGGTGGATATGCGAGATTGAGATCTCCGGAGATGATTACACTCAAAGAGAATGCCAACATAAAAATAATAGTTGATAAAGAGGGGCATCTTCTTGCTAGTGCTTGTGGTAACATGTTACCCAGTGTTAAACCATATCGTCAGCTTTCGGGTATTAGCATTCAAACGAAAGCAAAGACGAAAAGAAAGGCCTACTCTTCTACTAATATCATAAACCATATCCTGTCTACGTGCCGGAACTGTTACCTGGGTAAAAATAGTGTGATAATAGACATTGAAATTGCTAGAAAAATAAAAAGGGCATTGGCAGAAAATATCACCAAGGAATATAAAGATGAATCGATGAAAAACAAAGTACCAGCAAACGTTACTGCCATTGATCAAACAGTCAATGAATCAAATAATACCAAAGACGAAAAGCATATTGACCCTGTCGATGACACACCTATAAAAATTGTGTATGAGTCAAAATGGAATAATGATTATTCTACTGATTACGAACATATTTTTGAAAGAATTTGCTACTTACTTACAATTTTTGATAATTTCTTAAATGAAATTTCTGCATTGTGTATCCATGAGGTAACTTCAAGAAAGAGTTTGTTGCTTACTTAGAATTTCGTCATAATTTCTTGAATGAAATGTCTTTTTTTATTTATCCAGGAGGCGAATTCAAGAAAGAATTTGCTACTTACTTACAATTTTTGATAATTTCTTAAATGAAATTTCTGCATTGTGTATACAAGAGGTGACTTCAAGAATGAGTGTGTTACCTATTTACAATTTCTTCATAATTTCTTGAATGAAATTTCAGTATTGTGTATCCAATAGGTGAAAACAATAAAGACTTTATTACTTACTTGCGATTTTATTATGATCTCTTGAATTAAATATCTGTATTACCTATTTACAATTCCTTCATAATTTCTTGAATGAAATTTCAGTATTGTGTATCCAATAGGTGAAAACAATAAAGACTTTATTACTTACTTGCGATTTTATTATGATCTCTTGAATTAAATATCTGTATTGTGTCCAGGAAGTGAATTCAAGAAAGCTATTGTTACTTACTTACAATTTCTTCATAATTTAATGAAATGAATAAAACTATTCTAAAGAATAAAGACGGGTTAAGCTTAAAGATATTTATTGCCTAAACGTATTAACATATTTTTTTTGAGAGAAAAAAAATACAACACCACATATTTACATAAAAATAGTACTTAGAGTTCACACTTAAACATCCAGAAACGATGATCCCATGATATAGAATAGTTTTTTTTTTAACCATGTCTTATGGATTTATCACGATCAGGTATGTTCCTAGGTATCCACTGTGCGAAGAACCTAACCTCGTCTTCAGGACGGTGATAACCCCCTTCAAATTTAGGACACTTAAACTCTTCTAGATTGAAAAGTGGAATCCTAGGATCACACTTTTGAATTAAAACTTTATCTGTAGGTACATTGCCCTTTACGTAGAGTGCTTCAACCCCGAAAAAGCTGCAAATTTCACTGACTTCCTCCTGAACATTTCTCAGTTCCTGACCAGCATTATTAAGTGGTGTAATCACTCTATCATAGAATCCTAGTCTGTTTATATAACGTAATGTAGTACTCCACAAGCTTTTATCATACTCAAACAGATTATAGTTCACTATCCAATGATAACAGTCAATTTCTTCGAGATCCATAGACAATAATAAAAAAGCACATTCAAATATAACACCACAAGATGATTTTTTTAATCCGATAAATTCGGTGTCATACAGTCCTATCATCTTGGAGGCTATTAATGTACTTGTTAAGTAGAGAAATACTTCATCAAACTTTTATACCTTCGCTCAAGGTTGAATGGAGTTATGGCTAGTGAGATGAGTCCTAAAACCATCTGAATTCATAGTGGGGAGGAGTCATAAAACCTCCAGTGGGAATTTCTTAAGAAAAACATATACATTTGAAAAAATACTAAATGTTCCATTATTACCTAAGTAGGCACGTCAAGAAAAACACAATAGCCTTATTTATAGTGAAGCGTTTCTTAGTCGTATGTTTACTCAAATATTCCACACGTACCATTTTTCCACACCTGCCACAAAACTCAATTCCTCCTAGAATTATTTCAACTAAATACTTACCCCCGCCTCATACGTACCATTTTTCCGTACCACCCACAAAAATGAATTCCTCCAATTTTTCTATACCATCCATAAAACTCAATTCCTCCTAGAATTATTTAAACTAAATAGTTACCCCCGCCCTAGAAAGTTCGGAAAAACACGATTGCCTTATTTATAATGAAGCGTTTCCTAGTCGTATGTTTACCCGAATATTTAACAAGTATCATTTTTCCATACCATCCATAAAACTCAATTCCTCCTAGAATTATTTACACTAAATAGTTACCCTCGCCCTAGAAAGTTCAGAAAAACACAATAGCCTTATTTATAGTGAAGCGTTTCTTAGTCGTATGTTTATCCGAATATTTAACAAGTACCATTTTTCCACACCAGCCACAAAAATCAATTCCTCCTAGAATTATTTAAACTAAATACTTGCCCCCGCCCTAGAAAGTTCAGAAAAACACAATAGCCTTATTTATAGTGAAGCGTTTCTTAGTCGTATGTTTACCCGAATATTTAACAAGTACCATTTTTCAACACCATCCACAAAACTCAATTCCTCCTAGAATTATTTAAACTAAATAGTTACACCCGCCTAGAAAAATCGGAAAAGCGTTTCTTAGTCGTATGTTTACCCGAATATTTAACAAGTACCATTTTTCAACACCATCCACAAAACTCAATTCCTCCTAGAATTATTTAAACTAAATAGTTACACCCGCCTAGAAAAATCGGAAAAACACGATAGCCTTATTTATAGTGAAGCGTTTCTTAGTCGTATGTTTACCCGAATATTTAACAAGTACCATTTTTCTATACCATCCATAAAACTCAATTCCTCCTAGAATTATTTAAACTAAATAGTTATCCCCCGCCCTAGAAAGTTCGGAAAAACACGATTGCCTTATTTATAGTGAAGCGTTTCTTAGTCGTATGTTTACCCGAATATTTAACAAGTACCATTTTTCCATACCATCCATAAAACTCAATTCCTCCTAGAATTATTTAAACTAAATAGTTACCTCCGCCCTAGAAAGTTCAGAAAAACACAATAGCCTTATTTATAGTGAAGCGTTTTTTAGTCGTATGTTTACCCGAATATTTAACAAGTACCATTTTTCCACGCCAGCCACAAAAATCAATTCCTCCTAGAATTATTTAAACTAAATACTTACCACCGCCCTAGAAAGTTCAGAAAAACACAATAGCCTTATTTATAGTGAAGCGTTTCTTAGTCGTATGTTTACCCAAATATTCAACACATACCATTTTTCAACACCATCCATAAAACTCAATTCCTCCTAGAATTATTTAAACTAAATAGTTACCCCCGCCCTAGAAAGTTCGGAAAAACACGATAGCCTATTTATAGTGAAGCGTTTCTTAGTCGTATGTTTACCCGAATATTTAACAAGTACCATTTTTCCATACCATCCATAAAACTCAATTCCTCCTAGAATTATTTAAACTAAATAGTTACACCCGCCTAGAAAAATCGGAAAAACACGATAGCCTTATTTATAGTGAAGCGTTTCTTAGTCGTATGTTTACCCGAATATTTAACAAGTACCATTTTTCCATACCATCCATAAAACTCAATTCCTCCTAGAATTATTTAAACTAAATAGTTACCACCGCCCTAGAAAGTTCGGAAAGACACGATAGCCTTATTTATAGTGAAGCGTTTCTTAGTCGTATGTTTACCCGAATATTTAACAAGTACCATTTTTCCATACCATCCATAAAACTCAATTCCTCCTAGAATTATTTAAACTAAATAGTTACCACCGCCCTAGAAAGTTCGGAAAAACATGATAGCCTTATTTATAGTGAAGCGTTTCTTAGTCGTATGTTTACCCGAATATTTAACAAGTACCATTTTTCCACACCAGCCACAAAACTCAATTCCTCCTAGAATTATTTAAACTAAATAGTTACCACCACCCTAGAAAGTTCGGAAAAACACGATAGCCTTATTTATAGTGAAGCGTTTCTTAGTCGTATGTTTACCCGAATATTTAACAAGTACCATTTTACCATACCATCCATAAAACTCAATTCCTCCTAGAATTATTTAAACTAAATAGTTACCACCGCCCTAGAAAGTTCGGAAAAACACGATAGCCTTATTTATAGTGAAGCGTTTCTTAGTCGTATGTTTACCCGAATATTTAACAAGTACCATTTTTCCATACCATCCATAAAACTCAATTCCTCCTAGAATTATTTAAACTAAATAGTTACCACCGCCCTAGAAACTTCGGAAAAACACGATAGCCTTATTTATAGTGAAGCGTTTCTTAGTCGTATGTTTACCCGAATATTTAACAAGTACCATTTTTCCACACCAGCCACAAAACTCAATTCCTCCTAGAATTATTTAAACTAAATAGTTAC
>CM051258.1:61576894-61844394 GCA_027921565.1 Artemia sinica
CATGTTTTATTTTGTTCAATTTAACATCCCCCCTCGTGACGCCCCAGTAGTTTCATCTTGATACGGTAAGCCATTCCAAAGATGTTGCTGATACGCCTGTATCACAATCTGTATGCACATTTTATATTTTTATTTAGTTCAGCTTTCCCCTGAACGTTTCCTCGGATGTTCCGTTCAATATCCTCAGCCTTGGCAGTACTCGCTACAGAAGCAGTAATTGGTACTTTCCCATTATGCGGGCCTCTCTAAAAAGTCAAGTTTGGTTAATACTAATGAAATAAAATAAAATAGGATGAATATATAATAGTTTATAAGCAAATTTGGGCTATATATTTGCACATTAGGGGGGGGGGAGGTAAAGCATTGCATATATTAAATACGTAACCTAAACTAACCTAACCTAGGTACCTTCCCCCCCCCCCTAAACCCCAAAAATCCACAGTTTAATATCGTATACCCAATGAAAACCACGTTATCATTGTCTACTCTATGGTAATAGTGGTAACAGTAGTAGTAGTGGTAGCTGTAGGTGTAGTAGCGTGCAAATATTGCCTTTATGGTCAATTGATCATCTCCCTATCACTCCCTGAAAGTTCAAAATTAATATGCTCAGTTATTCCTGAGTTACGCCCATTTTGACAACCCGTTCGCACACAACGTGTTTTGATTTTGTTCCACATTCCCCTCAACGTTCTGTGAAAAGACCTCCTGAATGCCATTCGTTTGTTTCGAAAGTAAAGGACAAACATGCCCATCTTTAAGAACTACATATACTATATGTAAACCACAGTTCATATATTATCCAGTATGATCATTCTCTATCTCATCCATTATAAAAACCCGGACCAGGGTGCGAGTGCTCCGGAGAACGTTTTAGCAGATATAAACATGTTAGACATGCTAGACAGGTTAGTCTGGTGAAGTCTGGTTTCCGACTGTTTCCATCAAAGTGCATTGAAACAAACGGAAATAAAGCTAATGCAGAAACAGGCTAAACAAGCTAAGGCAGAAATAAGTGGGAGGAGCTTTTTGTTCACGAAGACCAGAAATGATCTGCGATAAGCTTACTGGTATATTCTGTCTACTGTGATGTAAACAATGAACGAATTGCATGAATGGACGAAAGGATAATTATTTTAATTTACCAACACTTCGAGGTGTTAGACTTCAAATTTCTTATTGAGTATTCCACAAAAGAAAAAATCCATCGGGGTCAAGCCTGATTAACGTACCGGCTAATCAATTGAACCTCTTAGTCAATCCGTTTCTCATGAAATGTTTCTTCAAAATACTCACAGACTGCTTTTGAATATTGTGAAGGGGTCCCATTCTGCTGAAAATCAAGGTCACATGAATTGGGATGTTCCTGTAACTGCGAGCGTCTTTTAGCATGAATTGTTACTGAGTAGTAATAACCAAAAAGACTTGTGAAGAAAATTTTTATCGAAGGATAAGAGGCAGACTCTAAAACTGTGTGAACTGTGATAGAAAACAAGGAACACAATTGAAAAACGTCGATAAAATTTAAAGGCTTTTGTACTATGGTTCATAATAAAAACTAATTGTCAGATTGATAATCGTGTCAGTAAATATAGTTGTGTGTAAATATAAGCCCCAAACTAATATTATTATTTACTGCCCAAATATTTTAGCACCACCTGTGTATGTGACTGGATACTTTGAGCAGTTATTAAGGGTTATGAGAATTTATGGTGGTGACGATACTTCAGCAGCCTCAATGTGAAGCGGATTTAATTGGAAAGCACAAGAAATTGAACTAGAGAGGGAAAGGTGATAAAAATAATGTAAAGCTTTAACTACTATAACGATTTATAAACAACATCTGTCAGGTTGTGACGGTAGTCAGGTTGTGTCAGGTTGTCAGGTTGTGACGGTATATGATGATGGTGCCCTGAAATCTGAAAAGAACGGTAAAAGTCATATAAAGATGCTTTGACAGCCATATGCTTTCTGAAAGCAAGCTAATTTAAAATGAACACCAATGTTGCATCAAAAAATCTATTGTATCCTAAAAAGAAGTAAAAAATATACCACTTATTTACTTGAATGCACCATGACGCTTGATATAAAGTTTCTTAGTTGTAAAAGCGTCGAAACCATCAAAGGTAGGAATACAAAACCAGTGATTATGATCACACTATTCAACTTCAATGATCTGAAAAATATATCTAGAGACAGGTGGATTTACCTTTGTGTATTATGAAATTTAACCCCGTGTGAATCCTATGTAGCATGCTGATTTTTTACCTGCTGTAAAGAAAAGATTGGAGATGTATATACTTCGTTTTATATAACAATTCATCTTATTTGATAAAAATTTTGACATAAATTAAACCAGGACCTTGAATATCTATAAATCAGTTCAATTTTCTATAACTCAAATTTAAATGTAGTATTTAATAAAGAAAGTGCTTAATTTACCAAAGAAACAAAGGCTCGTCCATTTTCAGACATTTTCCACGTATTTTCCATTGGTTGGTACGTTTCTGTCATTGATAGAATATTTACATGTGAATTGATTGCGCTTTCTTGCTATGTGTTGCAATAAAAAAAAGGACAAAATCGGGAAAGAAAATTTATTTTAGACAAAGAAAAAAAATGGCTAGATTTTCTTTCTATCAACAAAACTCATTTGTTCGAGAAAATAAAGCTTATATGTTTTTCAATTGATCGTAAATCTCAATGTACTGTTGGTTTCATTTTGCCGGCTGTATAAAACTAAAAATTACTTCCCAGAATCTAGTATTGGTCTAAAAAATGCAGGTAAAAAGTCATTATTTGAGACCGTCAGACAAAGTTCACAATAGGTGAACCCCTTTCTTCATCGATCTTTAGTAACCCGCCACAAAAAAAGAACTTCAATTAACCTGCTTCCATCCAAAACAAATATTCTGAATACAACCCTAGTTGTACATAACCATTTCAAAGAGCCCATTTCGGAAATGATGCAGAAATAGGCATCACTTAACAATTATTAATTAAAAAAACTTTTCCCAAAAAATAAGTTTTTCAAAGAAAAGTAAAGTACTCCATTAAACAAAAAATGACCAAAAATAAAATCAAATAATCTACCAAACGTGAAACTACCACAAATCAGCATCGATAAATAAAAAACCTAATATGTCCCCAGGGCATAACTTAAAATCCTTGTCCTGAGGGCTCTGGGGTGAGGGGTTGTAATCATTGAAGACCTAATTTCCAAAACTTTCAACTACGTAGAATAAAATGGCTATCAAAAAATTTTGATTGGATGTATTTGGGGAAAAGGTGGGCATGAGAGGGGGGTTAGTTACCCTCAAATCACTTTCGACTATAAAAAGGGCACTAGCTCTCTGCATTTCCAATCGAATGAGCCCTTTTTCAAGTTTTTACGGCAAAGATTTCAATAGAAACCTTATATGCCCCCAGGGCATAACTTATACCCTTGCTCTGAAGACTCTGGGGGGAGTGTCCTGCGCAAAGGTATAATTTCCTGAACTTTAAACTGCGTGGAACAAAATGGCTATCTCAAAATGTTGATTGGATGTGTTTGGGGAAATAGTAGGCGTGGAAGGGGTGTTAGTTGCCTTCCAATCACTTTCGACTATTAAAAAGGGCACTAGCCATTTCAATTTCTAATCGAATGAGCCCTTTTTGAAGTTTCTACGACAACGCGTTCTATAAAAACCTTATATGTCCCAGGGGCATAACTTACAACCCTTGCCCCGAGGGCTCGGGGGGGGGGGGGTTGTCATCCTCTAAGACATAATTTCCAGAACTTAAAACTACGTTGAACAAAATGGCTATCTAAAAATTTTGATTGGATGTGTTTGGGGAAAAGGTGGGCGTGAGAGGGGTGTTAGTTGCCCTCCAATAACTTTCGACTATTAAAAAGGGCACTAGCCCTTTGAATTTCCATTCAAATGAGCCTTTTTTCAAGTTTTTACGACAACGACTTCTATAAATGCCTGATATACCCCCAGGGCATAACTTACAACCCTTGCCCTGAGGGCTATGGGGGAGTGTCTTCCTCAAAAACATAATTTATATCTTGAAATCAACTACGCTGAAGAAAATGGCTATCTCAAAATTTTGATTGGATGTGTTTCGGGAAAACGGTGGGCGTGGAAGGGTGTTAGTTGCTTTCCAATCACTTTCGACTCTTAAAGAGGGCACAAGCCACTCCAATTTCCAATTGAATGAGCCCTTTTCGAAGTCTTTACGACAGCTTCTTTGATACGAAGTGCCGTGGTCTAAAGGAAAAAAAATAATACATTGTGCCAATATCGGTCTTATATGCCCCCAGGGCATAACTTAAAACCCTTGCTCTGAGGGTTGTGGGGGAGTTTTATCCTCAAAAATATATTTTCTAGCTTGAAATCAACTACGCTGAAAAAAATGGCTATCTCAAAATTTTGATTGGATGTGTTTCGGGAAACGGTGGGCGCGGAAGGGGTGTTAGTTACCTTCCATTCACTTTCGACTATTAAAAAGGGCACAAGCCACTCCGATTTCCAATCGAATGAGCCCTTTCCGAAGTTTCTACGACAACTCCTTCGATCCTAAGCGCCCTGGTCTAAAACCAAGAAAAAAAAAATAACAATATATTTTGCCAACATCTTTCTTTACTTAGGCGGCGCTATTGCGCTGCCTATGGTTTTGTTGTCTGAATATCGCAAAAAAAATTTTCTTGCACACACAATTTTAACTCTAAGGTCATTTTGCATTATGTTTCTCTGAAAGTATTCAGTGACTTCAATTAGAAGGGGTGACGGGTGTTGGCTAGGTCTATAGTACTCCTGATTTTAGGAGTGGCCAAGAATCAGTTGTCGCAATTTCTATTGATTTGATGTGTGAAAAAATTCTTATGCAAAAAAAAAATCCAATTAAAAAAAGTGGTACTTTTGTCTTATAGCCACCGCACTCAAGATTCTGTATCGCGAACATGAGACAATAACCGGTTTTCATGGTCTTATTACCAAACAATGTTAGCTTCGGATCGGTGGGAAACTGCATTGTGGCTATACTTTAATTAAATATGTAGTTGGTATTTTGGTTAGGTTACGTATTTAATATAATGTGGTCTGGGCGACCCCTCTTCCATAATGTTTTGTTATAGTTTTCATAATTTTGTTTATAAAGTATTATATTTTCATTATTTTTTGTTTTATTTCATGAGCATTAACCGAACTTCACTTCTCGACAGAACTTGAGTGTGATGGCTATAAGACACAAGTACCAAAAAAGTCCGTATCTAATAGGGCTATACTTCACAACAATCTATCATAAAAATTGTTAGTCGTCAGATTAATGAGTCATAGCCCAGAGCAGTTGTGCTCCATATCATTTCCTGTCTGCGTTAATAAAGAGTGTACACGACCTGATCAGTCAGTTACTGGATAAATAAGTCACCCATATAATTTGATTTAGGGAATATTAATTGGGGGCCCATTATCTCACTTTCCCATGAGTTTTCATCTAGCTGGCGCACAAGAACGGAAACAAAACAGCAACAAAGACAGTCGAAGCTTCGGGAATTTTTTGGGAAGTCAGACTCCACGAAAATCAGTGAAGTAAGTATTTTTCTACGTAAAAAAAATTCAATAGAAAGCATTGAACACTTTTTCTCCTCCAGCCTACTTTTGCTTCTAACTCGTAGACTACTACAATATAACTTTACGTATTACCATAGACTCGAAATGCTTATTTAATGGAATAACAGAAGAAAAAAATTGTTTTGTAATGAAAGTAAAGAGCGAAATTCAAACTTAAAACAAACAAAAATTATCACTATCGAATCCTTGCCATTGTAAAATTGACCAGCGCCTTATTGAAAGTGCTAGGCCAAAATTAACGCTATACATACAATAAGTCTAATTTCAAAAGCATAATTTGCCTTTTTGCTTTGTTGGCTTTCAGTAAAGCGCTTTTTAATTTTACAACGGCAAGGATTGAGGAGCGAAATTTTATTTTCGTTTTTAGTTTCAATATCGCTCTTTACTTTCAATACAAAACAGTGTTTTTTCTGTTAAATTTTGCTTGTATTAGTAGAGATGGGGGTGCTACTCCCACGCCCACACCATATATGGGCATAAAGCCACGTGGTTTATGGTTTTTGTCAGTGAGAATTTGAAAAACAGGAATTTTGTCACATTTATGTCTGTTTTCATGGATGGTTATGTGTGTTGATTATTTGACGGTTTTATGGATTTTGTCAGTGAGAATGGAAAAACAGGAACTTTGTCACTTCCTTCTTGTTGTTGTTTTGGGCACGCGATAGAGTCATAAGGGGAACACGTGGTTAATGGGGTCAATGTTGTTGTTGTTGTTTTGGACACGCGATAGAGTCATTAGGGAGAACACGTGGTTAATGGGGTCAATGTTGTTGTTGTTGTTTTGGGCACGCGATAGAGTCATAAGGGGGAACACCTGGTTAATGGGGTCAATGCTATTGTTGTTGTTTTGGGCACGCGATAGAGTCATAAGGGGGAACACCTGGTTAATGGGGTCAATGCTATTGTTGTTGTTTTGGGCACGCTCTCAGCGAATGTTATGATCCAGGAATAGATCCAAGTCATTAATGTCTTTGCCTTGGAAACAACTCTTTTGATCGAACTCCAAAGGATATTAATAGCCAAAGGCCATGGAAACAATTCTCCAAGAAACATCTTAGCGATGAATTGTTTTAGCGCGGGAATCAGGTTTCTTATTAATTTGAAATGCATTAGCGCAGAGATGCCAAAAACAAAAGGAACACGCTGAGATTACTTTTAGGGGATTATTTGGGTGAAACTGTTTTAGACATTTTAGGGAATTATTTCGGCGAAACAGTTAGAGATATTTTAAAAGATGATTTTAGAAAAGGTTTTAGAACAGGTTTTGAGTGTGGTCGTTATAGTAAACAAGTTCTATTTGAACAGTGTCGTGAGGTCCTCTACCCCAACCCCAAAGGGCCCCGATCGCCCTACCCCGATCCAAAGGGTTCCAATCCCCATACCCCAATCCAGAAGGAACCCCCCGGTCCCCAAAGGTTCCCAGGGCTCCCACCGGCCCCCCAGACCCTCAAAGGCCCACCCCGGGCCCCCAAAGGCCCATCGAGCTCCCAAAGGACCAACGGGGTCCCAAAGGCCCTCCACCGGTCCCAAAATGTCCCCCAGGCCCCCAACTGCCCCCCCGGACACCCAAAGGCCCTACCTGTGCCCCAAAGACCCTCCCCCGGCCCCCAAAGGTCCACCGGGCTCCCAAAGGACCAATCGGTCCTCAAGTGCCCCCCAGACCCCCAAAGGCCCTCCCTGTGCCCCAAAGGCCCTCCCCCGGTCCCCAAAGATCCCCCGGGCCAGAGAAGCGCCGCCGGGATGTGCCGTGGGCCAGGAAAGCGCCGCAGGATGTGCCGCAGGGATGCGCCGCGGGTCAGGAAAGCGCCACAGGGGATGCGCCGCAGGGAGGTTAGGTTAGGTACCTATGATTTGGGATGGGTGGATTGCTACTTTTGACTTTTCTGAGCTGGATTTCTTAGCCTATCATAGGTTTTTGTTGTCTGAAACCTATAGTTTGGGATGACTAGTTTGCTATTTTTGACTTTTCTGAGCTAGGTTTCTTAGCCGTTCATAGGTGTGTGGTGTCTGAAACCTATGATTTGGGATGTGTAGTTTGCTATTTTCGACTTTTCTGAGCTGGATTTCTTAGCCTTTCATAGGTATGTGTTGTCAGAACATTATGATTTGGGATGTATAGTTTGCTATTTCAGGCTTTTCTGAGCTAAGGTTTTCTAGTATTTCGTAGGTGAATGTTGTCTGAAACCAATAGTTTGGGATGAGTAGTTTGCTATTTTTGACTTTTCTGAGCTAGGTTTCTTAGTCTTTCGTTGGTGTGTGTTGACTGAAACCTATGATTTGGGATATGTAGTTTGCTATTTTTGACTTTTCTGAGCTGGATTTCTTAGTCTTTCATAGGTGTGTGTTGTCTGAAACCTATGATTTGGGATGGGTGGATTGCTACTTTTGACTTTTCTGAGCTGGATTTCTTAGCCTTTCATAGGTGTTTTTTGTCTGAAACCTATAGTTTGGGATGACTAGTTTGCTATTTTTGACTTTTCTGAGCTAGGTTTCTTAGCCGTTCATATGTGAGTGTTGTCTGAAACCTATGATTTGGGATGGTTAATTTGCTATTTTTGACTTTTCTGAGCTAGATTTCTTAGCCTTTCATAGGTGTGTCCTTTCAGAAAATTATGATTTGGGAGGTATAGTTTGCTTTTTGGACTTTTCAGAGCTAGGATTCTTAGTCACTCATAGGTGTTTGTTCTCTGAAACTTCGAGTTTGGGATGAGTAGTTGGCTATTTCAGACTTTTCTGAGCTAAGGTTTCTTAGTATTTCGTAGGTGAATGTTGTCTGAAACTTATGATTTGGGATATGTAAATTACTATTTCGGGCTTTTCTGAGTTGGATTTCTTAGTCTTTCATAGGTGTGTGATGTCTGAAACCTATGATTGGGAATGTGTAGTTTGCTATTTTCGACTTTTCTGAGCTAGGTTTCTTAGCCTTTCATAGGTATGTGTTGTCAGAAAATTATGATTTGGGATGTGTAGTTTGCTATTTCAGGCTTTTCTGAGCTAAGGTTTTCTAGTCTTTCGTAGGTGTGTGGTGTCTGAAACCTATGATTTGGGGTGTGGGTTGCTATTTTTGACTTTTCTGAGCTAGGTTTCTTAGTCTTTCGTTGGTTTGTGTTGACTGAAACCTATGATTTGGGATATGTAGTTTGCTATTTTTGACTTTTCTGAGCTAGATTTATTAGCCTTTCATAGGTGTGGCCTTTCAGAAAATTATGATTTGGGAGGTATAGTTTGCTTTTTGGACTTTTCAGAGCTAGGATTCTTAGTCACTCATAGGTCTTTGTTCTCTGAAACTTCGAGTTTGGGATGAGTAGTTGGCTATTTCAGACTTTTCTGAGCTAAGGTTTCTTAGTATTTCGTAGGTGAATGTTGTCTGAAACTTATGATTTGGGATATGTAAATTACTATTTCGGGCTTTTCTGAGTTGGATTTCTTAGTCTTTCATAGGTGTGTGATGTCTGAAACATATGATTGGGAATGTGTAGTTTGCTATTTTCGACTTTTCTGAGCTAGGTTTCTTAGCCTTTCATAGGTATGTGTTGTCAGAAAATTATGATTTGGGATGTGTAGTTTGCTATTTCAGGCTTTTCTGAGCTAAGGTTTTCTAGTATTTCGTAGGTGGATGTTGTCTGAAACCAATAGTTTGGGATGAGTAGTTTGCTATTTTTGACTTTTCTGAGCTAGGTTTCTTAGTCTTTCGTTGGTGTGTGTTGACTGAAACCTATGATTTGGGATATGTAGTTTGCTATTTTTAACTTTTCTGGGCTGAATTTATTAGCCTTTCATAGGTGTGTGTTGACTGAAACCTATGATTGAGATGAGTGGTTTGCTATTTTTGTCTTTTCTGAGCTAGTTTTCTTAGCCGTTCATAGGTGTGTGTTGTCTGAAACTTATGATTTGGGATGTGTAGTTTGATATTTGAACTTTTCAGAGCTATGATTCTTAGTCCGTCATAGGCGTTTGTTGTCTGAAACTTCTACTTTGGGATGAGTAGTTTCGCTATTTCAGGCTTTTCTGAGCTAAGGTTTCTTAGTCTTTCATAGGTGAATGATGTCTGAAACCTATGATTTGGGATATGTAAATTACTATTTCGGGCTTTTCTGAGTGGGATTTCTTAGTCTTTCATAGATGTGTGTTGTCTGAAACCTATGGTTTGGGATGGGTGGATTGCTACTTTTGACTTTTCTGAGCTGAATTTCTTAGCCTTTCATAGGTGTTTGTTGTCTGAAACCTATAGTTTGGGATGACTAGTTTGCTATTTTTTACTTTTCTGAGCTAGGTTTCTTAGCCGTTCATAGGTGAGTGTTGTCTGAAACCTATGATTTGGGATATGTAAATTACTATTTCGGGCTTTTCTAAGCTAGATTTCTTAGTCTTTCGTTGGTGTGTGTTGTCTGAAACCTATGATTTGGGATGGATGGATTGCTACTTTTGACTTTTCTGAGCTGGATTTCTTAGCCTTTCATAGGTGTTTGTTGTCTGAAACCTATAGTTTGGGATGACTAGTTTGCTATTTTTGACTTTTCTGAGCTAGATTTCTTAGCCTTTCATAGGTGTGTCCTTTCAGAAACCTATGATTTGGGTTATGTAGTTTGCTATTTTTGACTTTTCTGGGCTGGATTTATTAGCCTTTCATAGGTGTGTGTTGACTGAAACCTATGATTGAGATGAGTGGTTTGCTATTTTTGTCTTTTCTGAGCTAGTTTTCTTCACACAAAAACTTACACACACACACACACACACACACACACACGAAAACTTACACACACACACACACGTCAAAACTTACACACACAAAAGCTTAGACACACAAAAACTTACACACACACACACACACACACAAAAAATTACACCCACACGCAAAAACTTACACCCACACGCAAAAACTTACATGCACACAAAAACTTACATGTACACATAAACTTACACACACACTAAAACTTACACACACACACAAAAACTTACACACACACACAAAAACTTACACACACACACGAAAACTTATGCACACACACACACACACACACACACACACACACACACACACACACACACACACACACACACACACACACACATACACACAAAAAACTTACACATGCACACGAAAACTTACATGCACATAAAAACTTACATGCACACAAAAACTTACACACACACAAAATCTTACACGCACACACAAAAACTTACACACACACACGAAAACTTACACACACACACGAAAACTTACACACACACACACACACAAAAACTTCACACACACACACATGAAAACTTACACACACACACACACACGAAAACTTACACACACATGCCAAAACTTACACGCACACAAAAACTTACACACACACACACACACACACACACAAAACTTACACATGCACACGAAAACTTACATGCACACAAAAACTTACATGCACACAAAAACTTACACACAGACACACACACACACACACACACACACACACACACACACACACACACACACACACACACACACACACACAACACACACACACACACACACACACACACACACACACACACACACACACACACACACACACAAAACTCACACACACACACACACACTCACACACATATAAGTTTTCATGTGCATGTGTAAGTCTGGGTGTGTGTGTGTGTGTGTGTGTGTGTTGTGTGTGTGTGTGTGTGTGTGTGGTGTGTGTGTGTGTGTGTGTGTGTGTGTGTGTGTGTGTGTGTGTGTGTGTGTGTGTGTGTGTGTGTGTGTGTGTGTGTGTGTGGTGTGTGTGTGTGTGTGTGTGTGTGTGTGTGTGTGTGTGTGTGTGTGTGTGTGTAAGTTTTTTGTGTGTGTGTGTGTAAGTTTTTGTGTGTGTGTAAGTTTTTGTGTGCATGTAAGTTTTTGTGTTCATGTAAGTTTTTGCATGTGGGTGTAAGTTTTTGTGTGTGTGTGTAAGTTTTTGTGTGTCTAAGCTTTTGTGTGTGGGTGTAAGTTTTTGTGTGTGTGTTTGTAAGTTTGTGTGTGTGTTTGTGTGTGTGTGTAAGTTTTTTTTTTGTGTGTGTGTGTGTGTGTGTTTGTGTGTGTGTGTGTGTGTGTGTGTGTGTAAGTTTTTGTGTGTGTAAGTTTTGGCGTGTGTGTGTGAGTTTTCGTGTGTGTGTGTGTGTAAGTTTTGTGTGTGTGTGTGTGTGTTTGTAAGTTTTTGTGCGTGTGTGTGTGAGTTTTTGTTGTGTTCATGTGTAAGTTTTTTTTTTGTGTGTGTGTGCGTGTGTAAGTATTTGTGTGTGTGCAAGTTTTGGCGTGTGTGTGTAAGTTTTCGTGTGTGTGTGTGTGTGTGAGTTTTGTGTGTGTGTGTGTGTGTGTGTGTGTGTGTGTGTGTGTGTGTGTGTGTGTGTGTGTGTGTGTGTGTGTGTGTGTGTGTGTGTGTGTGTGTGTGTGTGTGTGTGTGTGTGTGTGTGTGTGTGTGTGTGTGTGTGTGTGTGTGTGTGTAAGTTTTTGTGTGCATGTAAGTTTTTGTGTGCATGTAAGTTTTCATGTGCATGTGTAAGTTTTTTTTTGTGTGTGTGTGTGTGTGTGTAAGTTTTTGTGTGTGTGTAAGTTTTGGCGTGTGTGTGTAAGTTTTCGTGTGTGTGTGTGTGTGTGTGTGTGTGTGTGTGTGTGAGTTTTGTGTGTGGTGTGTGTGTGTGTGTGTGTGTGTGTGTGTGTGTGTGTGTGTGTGTGTGTGTGTGGTGTGTGTGTGTGTGTGTGTGTGTGTGTGTGTGTGTGTGTGTGTGTGTGTGTGTGTGTGTGTTGTGTGTGTGTGTGTGTGTGTGTGTGTGTGTGTGTGTGTGTGTGGTGTGTGTGTGTGTGTGTGTGTGTGTGTGTGTGTGTGTGTGTGTGTGTCTGTGTGTAAGTTTTTGTCTGCATGTAAGTTTTTGTGTGCATGTAAGTTTTCGTGTGCATGTGTAAGTTTTTGTGTGTGTGTGTGTGTGTGTGTGTGTAAGTTTTTGTGTGCGTGTAAGTTTTGGCATGTGTGTGTAAGTTTTCGTGTGTGTGTGTGTGTGTAAGTTTTCATGTGTGTGTGTGTAAGTTTTTTTGTGTGTGTGTGTGTGTGTAAGTTTTCGTGTGTGTGTGTAAGTTTTCGTGTGTGTGTGTGTAAGTTTTTGTGTGTGCGTGTAAGATTTTGTGTGTGTGTAAGTTTTTGTGTGCATGTAAGTTTTTATGTGCATGTAAGTTTTCGTGTGCATGTGTAAGTTTTTTGTGTGTATGTGTGTGTGTGTGTGTGGTGTGTGTGTGTGTGTGTGTGTGTGTGTGTGTGTGTGTGTGTGTGTGTGTGTGTGTGTGTGTGTGTGCATAAGTTTTCGTGTGTGTGTGTAAGTTTTTGTGTGTGTGTGTAAGTTTTTGTGTGTGTGTGTGTAAGTTTTAGTGTGTGTGTAAGTTTATGTGTACATGTAAGTTTTTGTGTGCATGTAAGTTTTTGCGTGTGGGTGTAAGTTTTTGCGTGTGGGTGTAATTTTTTGTGTGTGTGTGTGTGTGTGTAAGTTTTTGTGTGTCTAAGCTTTTGTGTGTGTAAGTTTTGACGTGTGTGTGTGTGTGTAAGTTTTCGTGTGTGTGTGTGTGTGTGTGTGTGTGTGTGTGTGTGTGTGTGTGTGTGTAAGTTTTTGTGTGAAGAAAACTAGCTCAGAAAAGACAAAAATAGCAAACCACTCATCTCAATCATAGGTTTCAGTCAACACACACCTATGAAAGGCTAATAAATCCAGCCCAGAAAAGTCAAAAATAGCAAACTACATAACCCAAATCATAGGTTTCTGAAAGGACACACCTATGAAAGGCTAAGAAATCTAGCTCAGAAAAGTCAAAAATAGCAAACTAGTCATCCCAAACTATAGGTTTCAGACAACACACACCAACGAAAGACTAAGAAATCTAGCTTAGAAAAGCCCGAAATAGTAATTTACATATCCCAAATCATAGGTTTCAGACAACACTCACCTATGAACGGCTAAGAAACCTAGCTCAGAAAAGTAAAAAATAGCAAACTAGTCATCCCAAACTATAGGTTTCAGACAACAAACACCTATGAAAGGCTAAGAAATTCAGCTCAGAAAAGTCAAAAGTAGCAATCCACCCATCCCAAACCATAGGTTTCAGACAACACACATCTATGAAAGACTAAGAAATCCCACTCAGAAAAGCCCGAAATAGTAATTTACATATCCCAAATCATAGGTTTCAGACATCAATCACCTATGAAAGACTAAGAAACCTTAGCTCAGAAAAGCCTGAAATAGCGAAACTACTCATCCCAAAGTAGAAGTTTCAGACAATAAACGCCTATGACGGACTAAGAATCATAGCTCTGAAAAGTTCAAATATCAAACTACACATCCCAAATCATAAGTTTCAGACAACACACACCTATGAACGGCTAAGAAAACTAGCTCAGAAAAGACAAAAATAGCAAACCACTCATCTCAATCATAGGTTTCAGTCAACACACACCTATGAAAGGCTAATAAATTCAGCCCAGAAAAGTTAAAAATAGCAAACTACATGTCCCAAATCATAGGTTTCAGTCAACACACGCCAACGAAAGACTAAGAAACCTAGCTCAGAAAAGTCAAAAATAGCAAACTACTCATCCCAAACTATTGGTTTCAGACAACATCCACCTACGAAATACTAGAAAACCTTAGCTCAGAAAAGCCTGAAATAGCAAACTACACATCCCAAATCATAATTTTCTGACAACACATACCTATGAAAGGCTAAGAAACCTAGCTCAGAAAGCCTGAAATAGCAAACTACACATCCCAAATCATAATTTTCTGACAACACATACCTATGAAAGGCTAAGAAACCTAGCTCAGAAAAGTCGAAAATAGCAAACTACACATTCCCAATCATATGTTTCAGACATCACACACCTATGAAAGACTAAGAAATCCAACTCAGAAAAGCCCGAAATAGTAATTTACATATCCCAAATCATAAGTTTCAGACAACATTCACCTACGAAATACTAAGAAACCTTAGCTCAGAAAAGTCTGAAATAGCCAACTACTCATCCCAAACTTGAAGTTTCAGAGAACAAAGACCTATGAGTGACTAAGAATCCTAGCTCTGAAAAGTCCAAAAAGCAAACTATACCTCCCAAATCATAATTTTCTGAAAGGCCACACCTATGAAAGGCTAATAAATCTAGCTCAGAAAAGTCAAAAATAGCAAACTACATATCCCAAATCATAGGTTTCAGTCAACACAAACCAACGAAAGACTAAGAAACCTAGCTCAGAAAAGTCAAAAATAGCAACCCACACCCCAAATCATAGGTTTCAGACACCACACACCTACGAAAGACTAGAAAACCTTAGCTCAGAAAAGCCTGAAATAGCAAACTACACATCCCAAATCATAATTTTCTGACAACACATACCTATGAAAGGCTAAGAAACCTAGCTCAGAAAAGTCGAAAATAGCAAACTACACATTCCCAATCATAGGTTTCAGACATCACACACCTATGAAAGACTAAGAAATCCAACTCAGAAAAGCCCGAAATAGTAATTTACATATCCCAAATCATAAGTTTCAGACAACATTCACCTACGAAATACTAAGAAACCTTAGCTCAGAAAAGTCTGAAATAGCCAACTACTCATCCCAAACTCGAAGTTTCGGAGAACAAACACCTATGAGTGACTAAGAATCCTAGCTCTGAAAAGTCCAAAAAGCAAACTATTCCTCCCAAATCATAATTTTCTGAAAGGACACACCTATGAAAGGCTAAGAAATCTAGCTCAGAAAAGTCAAAAATAGCAAATTAACCATCCCAAATCATAGGTTTCAGTCAACACACGCCTACGAATGGCTAAGAAATCCTGCTCAGAAAAGTCAAAAAATAGCAACCCACACACCCCAAATCATAGGTTTCAGACACCACACACCTACGAAAGACTAAGAAATCCGGTTATGAAAAGTCGGAAATAGCAAATTACATATCCCAAATCATAGGTTTCAGACAACACTCACATATGAATGGCTAAGAAACCTAGCTCAGAAAAGTCAAAAATAGCAAACTATTCATCCCAAACTATAGGTTTCAGACAAAAAACACCTATGAAAGGCTAAGAAATCCAGCTCAGAAAAGTCAAAAGTAGCAATCCACCCATCCCAAATCATAGGTTTCAGACAACACACACCTATGAAAGACTAAGAAATCCAGCTCAGAAAAGTCAAAAATAGCAAACTACATATCCCAAATCATAGGTTTCAGTCAACACACACCAACGAAAGACTAAGAAACCTAGCTCAGAAAAGTCAAAAATAGCAAACTACTCATCCCAAAACTATTGGTTTCAGACAACATTCACCTACGAAATACTAGAAAACCTTAGCTCAGAAAAGCCTGAAATAGCAAACTATACATCCCAAATCATAATGTTCTGACAACACATACCTATGAAAAGCTAAGAAATCCAGCTCAGAAAAGTCGAAAATAGCAAACTACATATCCCAAATCATAGGTTTCAGACAACACACACCTATGAACGGCTAAGAAACCTAGCTCAGAAAAGTCAAAAATAGCAAACTAGTCATCCCAAACTATAGGTTTCAGACAACAAAAACCTATGATAGGCTAAGAAATCCAGCTCCGAAAAGTCAAAAGTAGCAATCCACCCATCCCAAATCATAGGTACCTAACCTAACCTCCCTGCGGCGCATCCCCTGTGGCGCTTTCCTGACCCGTGGCGCATCCCTGCGGCACATCCTGCGGCGCTTTCCTGGCCCACGGCACATCCCGGCGGCGCTTCTCTGGCCCAGGGGATCTTTGGGGACCGGGGGAGGGACTTTGGGGCACAGGGAGGGCCTTTGGGGGTCTGGGGGGCACTTGAGGACCGATTGGTCCTTTGGGAGCCCGGTGGACCTTTGGGGGCCGGGGGAGGGTCTTTGGGGCACAGGTAGGGTCTTTGGGTGTCCGGGGGGGCAGTTGGGGGCCTGGGGGACATTTTGGGACCGGTGGAGGGCCTTTGGGACCCGTTGGTCCTTTGGGAGCTCGATGGGTCTTTGGGGGGCCCGGGGTGGGCCTTTGAGGGTGTGGGGGGTCGGTGGGAGCCCTGGGAACCTTTGGGGACCGGGGGGTTCCTTCTGGATTGGGGTATGGGGATTGGAACCCTTTGGATCGGGGTAGGGCGATCGGGGCCCTTTGGGGTTGGGGTAGAGGACCTCACGACACTGTTCAAATAGAACTTGTTTACTATAACGACCACACTCAAAACCTGTTCTAAAACCTTTTCTAAAATCATCTTTTAAAATATCTCTAACTGTTTCGCCGAAATAATTCCCTAAAATGTCTAAAACAGTTTCACCCAAATAATCCCCTAAAAGTAATCTCAGCGTGTTCCTTTTGTTTTTGGCATCTCTGCGCTAATGCATTTCAAATTAATAAGAAACCTGATTCCCGCGCTAAAACAATTCATCGCTAAGATGTTTCTTGGAGAATTGTTTCCATGGCCTTTGGCTATTAATATCCTTTGGAGTTCGATCAAAAGAGTTGTTTCCAAGGCAAAGACATAAATGACTTGGATCTATTCCTGGATCATAACATTCGCTGAGAGCGTGCCGAAAACAACAACAATAGCATTGACCCCATTAACCAGGTGTTCCCCCTTATGACTCTATCGCGTGCCCAAAACAACAACAATAGCATTGACCCCATTAACCAGGTGTTCCCCCTTATGACTCTATCGCGTGCCCAAAACAACAACAACAACATTGACCCCATTAACCACGTGTTCTCCCTAATGACTCTATCGCGTGTCCAAAACAACAACAACAACATTGACCCCATTAACCACGTGTTCCCCTTATGACTCTATCGCGTGCCCAAAACAACAACAAGAAGGAAGTGACAAAGTTCCTGTTTTTCCATTCTCACTGACAAAATCCATAAAACCGTCAAATAATCAACACACATAACCATCCATGAAAACAGACATAAATGTGACAAAATTCCTGTTTTTCAAATTCTCACTGACAAAAACCATAAACTACGTGGTTTTATGCCCATATATGGTGTGGGCGTGGGAGTAGCATCCCCATCTCTACTTGTATTTTATTCTCTTCATAGCTCTTTTCTTCAATTTGTTACTTATAACCTTCAAATTCGTGCAGAATTTGGGTATTTTCCAGACTGATCAAAAAGTCAGTAAAAGTGTATTTCCATGTAACTACAGCAGACGTCCGGAATTAAGCTTTTCAAACAGTTCGTAGTAACAAAGTTTAAGTAAGGAGTGATGCGGCTCAATAGTAACCGAAACTCTAAGAAACACAGTCTTGATAGCAATAGACGCCTCCAAAGAATTGTATTTTGATGCTTATTCAAAATATACGAAATTCATCAAGTTTAATCTTACCCATAAGAAGTTACGACCCTAAGAAAATTTACCCAACTTCTGTAAAAGAGCGAGGGGAGTACCTCCAAAACATCAAGTGATCTAATGAAAACCCAACCATCAGATTCAGCTTATCAAAGATCCCTACTGTGAAGGTTTCAAGCTCCTATATATTCAAAAATGTGGAATTTTGCATTTTTTTTTTGCCAGAAGAAAGATAACAGATGCGTCTTTATTTATTTTTTTTTTTCCCAAGGGGTGATCGTACCAAATCAGTGATCCTAGAAGATAGGGAGAGTGCTCATTTGATCGAAAATCAAAAGTTCTAGTTGATTAACCTTTGTTTGAAGAAAGCTGAATTTCCTACTCGGCTGAATGAGAAGTTATTCCACCTCACAAAGTAGGTTCAAAGACAGATCCGTTTAATTGGAGGCCAATTTCAATATTGACCCCATTTGCCAAGCTGTAGGAGAAAGTGATGCATCGAAGACTTTATAACCATCTTACTACTTACGGTTTTCTTAGTGATACCCAGTTTGGATTCAGGAAAAACCACTCTGCAATACATGCAGTCCAGCACATAACAAATTTCATTAATAGTGCTCTAGAAAAAAGTGTATTGTTATTTTCAGTATTTATAGACTTTAGAAAGGCTTTTGACACGGGGGTTTATAAAAATTTATTGCGTAGGCTAAGCCGTTTAGGGATCCAGGTGCTATTCTGAAAGGGTTTGAATCATATCTTGACCAGCGTATTATTCGAGTCTGTATTCAAAATTCTATTTCATAAACTTTTATCGTTAATTCTGGAATGCCTCAGGGTTCCGTGATTGGACCACTTCTTTATCTAATCTACGTTGATACCATGCGTTTTTATATATCAGATGCACTGATAACGTCTTTTGCTGATGACACGGTGTTTACGATTACAGCTACTTGTCTGAACCAGTTAATTGAGAAGACAAATAAGGCCCTCGCTGAATTGATAAGTTTTACAAGTTCTAGTTATTTGGCAGTGAATATTTCAAAAATAAATTTCATGACATTTTGTAGAAATGGAGTTTCATGTGTTTTAGATCATAAAATTGTTTTTAATGGGAAATTTTTAAAGCATGTTAATGGTGTTAAATACTTAGGCTTTAGTCTTGATTTTAATTCCAAGTTTTTTATTCCAAGTTGATTTTATTCCAAGTTTTAGAAAGGTCCAAATTTGAAATAATAAAATAGTTGGTATTTTAGGTAATTATATTCGGTTTGAAAATAGCACGTTGAATTGCTTTACAAGTTTGAAAATTTTAAATATTTATCAGTTCGGGATTACCAGTTAGGAATTTTTATATATCAATGTTGAATAAGTGTTCACCGGAGGTATTTTGGGAAATTTTTAGAGCTAATTCATCTTACCACTGTTATGATACTAGAAATGCAAATCACCATGCATCTGAGCTCCGGAGTACTCAGCGTGCTGCGTTTCTGCCACGTTTTTCGGGAATGGGGGGGTGGAATTCCCTCCCGGATAGTATTAGACAAGCTGAAAATGTAAGCCAGCTCAAGAGTAGATTGAAGCGTTATCTTTTGGCTGATATTTGAGAAAGTTGAATATTATTAGAAAGTTCAATGTTATTTCTCTTCATTTATTTTTTTATATAATAGCTGTAAAGCTGTATAATAATGAATTTGCAGCCATCGTAAACAAACCTAAGGGTTTTTGTAAATGGCCGCTGTAAATTAGCTTGTATTTTTTACGTTAAATAAATTAATTTGATCTGATTTTGATCTAGTGTCCTTTTTAAGTGAATAAAATTATGGGAGGGCATCTAGACCCATCCCACGCCCCTTTTTCCCCCAAAGTCACCAAGTACTAACTTTTAGTTAACCATTTTGTTCAGCATAGTCGAAAGATTTGACAACTATGTCTTTGAGGATCACTTGATCCCCCAAAGCCTCCGGAGGAAGGACTGCAATCTATGAACTTTGCCCATTGTTTACATACAGTATTAGCTATTCTGAGCTATACAGATATTTTAGGGGAAGGGGGAGGGGTATATTTTTCTTGGAGTGGGCGTACGTGGGAGGATCTTTTCGTTAAGGAATCTTTCGTGAAGGAAGGGACTTTTCCGTGGTGGGGCAGCCAGTTTTACCGGCATTATTTAAATACCGATAAGGAATTAAACTAAAAAAATCAAGTTTTGTCAACTGAAAGTAAGGAACAGTATTAAAATTTAAAACGAACAGAAATTATTACGTATATGATGGGTTTGCCCTCTCCTCAATACCTCACTATTTACGTTAAAGTTTTTGAACTTTTAAAAAAGCTTATAATTCTAATCAAACGGCCCTTTTGCTTCAGAAGTCATTCTTGAATAATTGGAACTAAAATCGCAGAGAGTGAGGTATTGAGGAGGGGACAGCCCCTCTTATATACGTAATAATGTATGTGTGTCTTATGTTTAGTGTTGCTCCTTACTTTCTGTTGAATTTTTTTTATTTAATAGTTAGAAGGACTATGGCTACAGTTGCTTTGAATTGACGCTATATTTTCAAACAATACGACAGTGGGAGCTCCTCCACCTTTCACTGAGTTTCACTTCAAAAGCGGAGAAGAAAGGGGCCTCCAAGTCCTCCCCTTGAGGCAGATCTAATTTGTTTCTTATTCCGATTAATTTCTTAGTTTTCCTAAAAAATAAATGCCCTCCCCAGTAACACCCTCTATTGACTTTTGTTACTTTTTGACCGAGCTAGATAGAAGCCTATGGGCGTGTATAATAATTGTCTGTGTCATCAAACTTGACTGACTGAATGAGAGGAACTTGAACATTGACTCAAACTGAAACATAAAATAAGAGTTAGCATTTCTGAATGAGTCTCGGCTTAGCATTTTTTTCCCAAAAACTAATTTTTTTAAACACATTTTTATTTTCAGATACTATGGGCCGAGGTTCACTATTTACTTGTTGGCAGCTACCGCTGAACCCATGAGAAATACGCATCCACTGTATGATACGAGAAAAAATCCGTCGAGGTGTTTGTTAAAAGTGACGTTTTCACACACACAAAAAAGTAAAGCATAAATGGCCAACAGGCCTTAAAAAGCTCACCCTGAGCCGGGGCAAGTTTCTGTGTGCCTCCTACTTACCATTACTAGGTACAAACTAGCTTTTACAACCAGATAATCTCAATATTTTTTTTTATCTATTCAATCCTACAGCATGAGATATTATATCAGAGGCAACGCCATAGTGTTGGAGTCATACATTGAAGTCATACGGCTCCAGTGTTTTATTATCATTTATTTTTTTCCTCAGAGGCACTTCACATGGAAGGGATCGTCACAAAAATTCAAAAAGGGCTGATTCGATTGAAAATCGGAAGTTCTAGTGCACCTTTTAAGAATCAAAAGAGATCGGAGGGCACCTGGACCCCCCCACCCTTTTTTTCCAAATGCATCCAATAAAAATGTTGAGATAGCCGTTTTGTTAAAAATAGGCCCTGGGGCAGGTGTTGTAAGTTATGCCCTGGGGGTATATACGGTTCTTATGGAAGAAATGCCCGTATAAACTTCAGAAAGGACTCATTTGCTTCGAAACTGAAAGTTCCAGCTCACTTTTTAAGAGTCAAAATAATCAGAGGGCAACTAGCCCCCCCCCCCTCACGCTTTTGTTTACTAGATGCATCCGATAAAAATTTTGAGAGAGCCATTTTGTTAAAAATAGTTCAAAGATCATATAACAAACACTCCGGTGTCGACACAACCCCCCAGGACCTGGGGGCAGGCCTTGTAAGTTATGTCCTGGGGGTATATATGGTTCTTATGGAAGGAATGCTCGTATAACTTCAGAGAGGACTCTTTTGATCGGAAATTGAAAGTTCCCTTTCACTTTTTGAGAGTTAAAATACATCGAAGAGCAACTAGCCTCCCCCCCTCCCCACGACCTTGTTTCCTTAATGCATCCGATAAAAAAAAATTGAGAGAGCCACTTTGTTAAAAATAGTTCAAAGATCATATAACAAAAACTCCGGTGTTAACACAACCCTCCAAGGGCCCAGTGGCAGGCGTTGTAACTTATGCCCTGGGAGCATATATGGTTCTTATGGAAGAGATGATCGTATAAACTTCAGAGAGGGCTCATTTGATTGAAAATTGAAAGTTCTAGCCCACTTTTTAATAATCAAAAGAGACTGGAAGGCAACGAGCCCCCCCCCCCACCCTCCACGGCCTTTTTTCCTCAAACCCATCTGATTAGAAATTTGATATAGCCATTTTGTTAAAAATAGTCCAAAGATCATATAACGAAAACTCCGGGGTCAAAACAACCCCCCAGGGCCCGAGGGCAGGCGTTAGTTATGCACTGGGGGCATATATGGTTCCTATGGAAGGGTTGTTCGTAAAAACTTCAAAGAGGGCTCACTTGATTGAAAAGTGAAAGTTTTAGTTCAGGTTTGGAGAGTAAAAAGAAATTGGAGGGTAACTAGCCCCCACCATGCCCCATTTTCCCCAAATGCATCCGATGAAAATTTTGAGATATCCATTCTGTTAAATATAGTTCGAAGGCCAGATAACAAAAACTAAGGTGTTGACTCAGGTGTGTACCTCTTCCCACTGGGGTTGTAGTCATGTGTGAGCACTGCGTAGATCACGATCGTACGTGCGTCTGAGCGTGTTTTTCGGTCTTCCCCTCTGTCGACGTCCACACGGCTGCCATTGTTGAACCTGGTTCGGGATTCTTGAGTCCTCCATCCGAAGGACGTGGCCAAGATAGCTCCATCTCTTCTTCTTAATCACTTCAGTAATAAGTGCCTGGCCAGTTCTTCTGCGGACCTCAATGTTGCTGACTCTTTGACCCCAACCGATATTCAGCTCGCGTCTCAAGCACATATTTTCGAAAGCTGTGAGTCTTTTTTCTGTCCCAACATCTAGTTTCCAGCACTCACTGGCATACAATAGCACGGACAAAACGTTGCTATTAAGAAGTCGCAGCTTTAGTGCAAGCGAGTACTTCTTTGATTTCCATACTGGCTTAAGTTTGTTGAAAGCAGCGTTTGCCATGCCAATTCTTCTCTTGACCTCATTTTGCACTTTTCCTGTGCAATCAACCCATCTTCCAAGGTATTTAAATTCATGGACTTGTTCGACTCTACGATTTTTGTGCAGGAGCTCGACTGAGGAGCCTGATGTTGCCATTGATTTAGTCTTGTCTATGTTGATGTTTAGGCCAACTTTCTCCGCTTTAACGCTCACTTTATTAAGGAGCTCCTGGAGTCGCTGCTTTGTCATTTTCAGAAGTGCCACATCATCCGCAAAGTCAAGGTCCGAGAGGATTTTATTTCCGACTGTAATTCCGAAGCCAGCCGCTTCTCTCAAAATATAATCCATTAAAATTACAAATAAAAAGGGTGATAAAACGCATCCCTGTCGCACTCCTGACATAATTTTGAAGTAGCTAGTTGTTCCATTCTCTGTCTTTGTGCAACATTCCGTATTTTCATAAAAGGCCATGATCAGACTTATTATTTTCTTGGGGACACCATAATACTGTAGAATTTCCCAGAGTGCGTCACGGTCCACGGAATCGAAGGACTTTTCAAAATCAATGAAGAGCATGTATACTTTGTTGGACCACTCATTCGCTTCTTCTATCAGAGTCCTGAGCGTGAATATGAGATCTAAACAAGATCTACCTGTCCGAAAGCCATGTTGCTCTTCTCTCATGTACGAATCAAGTGCTTTTTTTAGTCATTCGAGTATTACAAGCGCTACAACCTTACTTAGTACTGATATTCGGTTTATACCTCGCCAGTTATCGCAGTTAAGAGCATCACCTTTCTTAAATATCTTAGAAATTATCCCTTTGGTTCAGTCGCCATGGACCTTTTCAAACTGCCAGACTGTTTCAATCAGTGTTATCCACACTGAGAGGCATGTCCTCATTGATGCCTTGATCGTTTCCGAAGTTATGCAGTCTTCACCAAGTGATCTTCCATTCTTGAGTTTCTTCACTGCAACAAGTATTTCCGCAGATGTTGGGTGATTTTCGTCAATCTTAAGGTTAAGAAAGGGCATTAAAGGGATGCTTTCTCGGTTAGTTGATCTTGGTCTGTTTAAAACCTTTTCGAAGTGGGATACCCATCTCTCGTCAATTTTCTCAGTTTCGGTGAGAACATTTCCGCTCTCATCTTTGACTTGGCTGGATCTGCTGGGAAGCTTTCCTATCATTTCATTTGTGAGCCTGTAAACTGCTTTAAAGTCTCTTTTTCTAGCTGCTTCCTCTGCTAGTCTAGCCTTCTCTTCTACACACCTCCGCTTGTCAGCTTTTTCCGAATTCTTGATTTCTTTGTCCTCCATTCTGTATAGGACCTTTGCGAAGACCGAAGTTCTGTCGCCGCTAGCAGAGAAAATTTGCTGTCTCAAGTCATTGCGCTCGTCGATTAGTTTCCAAGTTTCTTGTGATATCGATCTTTCTTTCGGTTTCTTCTTATACCCAAGCACATCCCTAGCAACTTGTTTGTGAGTTGTCTTCATTTTTTGCCATGCTGTTTCCGGACTGTCTGCGCCGTTTTTTATTTCAAGTGGAGCAACTGAGTTCTTCAACTCTATACAAAATTTTCTTAGGGTTTCTTGGACATGTAACTTATCCACATCATAAAGCTTCGTAGAGTTCTACTTTGCGTTTTTGGGCACTTGCAGCTTGATTTCCAATTTTGCTACCATCAGGATGTGGTCCGACTGGGTATCTGCCCCTCTGAAGCCACGTACGTCCAGAAGACTTGTCCGCCATCTCCTTGACATTAGGAAATGATCTATTTAGCTCTTCGTCCTGCCGTTTGGCGAGATCCATGACTGTTTGTGGATGGTTTTATGTTTAAACTGAGTTGTGCCGACCATAAGATCATTACTCAGATCATAATCTACCAGGAGGGCTCCGTTTTCATTCATTTCACCAAGACCATGTATCCCTAGGACTTGTGGAAAGTAGTCTCTTTCTGCTCCCACCTTTTCATTGAAATCCCCATCCACACATAGAAGGTCATGTGATCGGACTTCTGATGTCAATGACTGAGGAGCTTGGTAGAATGACTCCCTATCAATATCATCTGCATCATTTGTAGGAGCATAACATGCAATGATTGAAATTTTCAGATGGTTAGTTACAAATTTTCCAAGAAAGCATCTCTCACTTACTGGCTTCCATTCAACTAGTACTTTACCGGCCTGGTCAGACAGCATTATCCCAACTCCAGCCTGGTGCCGGGATTCATTTCCGCTGTAAATTAGTGAGTAACCCTCTCCTAGTTGTTCATGTCCAGATCCAATCCACCTGACTTCGCTTAAATCAAGGAGATCTAGCTTATACTTCTTCATCTCTCTCAGTACTTATTCAGGTTTTGTCAGCTGGTTTAGTGTCCTTACATTCCATAATCCAAATTTCGTATTAGTTTTTGCTGTCATAAATCGTGTCCGTGGGCGTGCTGAGGTTGTCGTCAAATGGTGTAGTGGGGTATCTGAGGCTATCATCGATGTTTTTTTTGCAATTTGGAACTTTACGGGGATAGGTCGCAAGCCCATCGTCCAACCCTCCTCATTTTACGGACTTGGGACCGTCATTTTTGACCGTGTTGAACAAAATGGCTAACTCAAAATTTTTATCGTGTGACTTTGAGAAAATATGAGCGTGGGAGGGGCCTAGTTGCCCTCCATTTTTTGTCACTTAAAAAGGGCACTAGAACTTTTAATTTCCGTTCCAATGAGCCCTCCAGTAGAAAGGCTTCTTGCCATACTAACTATACAAGATCACAGCTACTCAGACGGCTACAATACTAACTATACAAGACCATATCCTCTTTCTAAGCCAATCAGAGGGCTGCAATACTAATGGGACAAGATCACACCACCAATCACGGGAGTCAGAAATACTAACGGGAAGTGACGCAACAGATATAAGGAATCATGCGGGACTCTAAAGAGATAGAAATTATATATTAATAAGGCTTCGTTTTCTTTAGGCTTAGCGATAAATTCAGGAATTATTATTAATTCGAAGCCTTTATAACTCATCTTGAATTCATCTCTTGGATAACCTAGATTTAAGATGTTTCTAAGTGCAACAGATTCAGAGGGGAATGATTATGGCTTCACTTGGGGGAAAGATGAAACAGACAAGGATATTAATAGAGATTGAATATATTTAAAGCGGGAATGGTTTTATAAAAATTTTAAATGTGACAGTGCACAGTTGCCAAAAATAGGAACCGATAGAGATTAATCGACATTTTAGGTGATTATTTGTGCGAAACAGATTGAGAGGGATTGAGAGAGATTAAGAGAGACTTAGAGATTAAGAGAGATTGAGAGATTAAGAGAGATTGAGAGATTAAGAGAGATTGAGAGATTAAGAGAGATTGAGAAAAATGAAGAGAATGTTGGACAAATTTAGTAACTAGATTTATTGATTTGATGAGCTTGGGCTTATAAATAACGCCTAAAAGGTCTTATGTTTCTCTTAATGTAAATTTCGGCTAACGACATGACTTTTTTTTTAATATTCTCGTTTATTTGATTGAAACTGTTTAATAATAATAAAAATAGGGGTACTATTTTCCTCCACTAGGTATAGTTTCGGAGAGCTGTTAAGGAAGTTTGGTATACGTGAATCATATATTATTGAGATATCTTTAGCTAGGAAATATATATTTTAGAGAATACAGCTCAGAGGTCTGAGGCAGCATTTTGGGCTTTTTTATTGTATTTGAAGCATCTTTAGAATAGATACATGTAAGTAATATTTTAGATAATTCTTCGTATATATTTTAATTTGTTTATTTTTGTTACAAGTAGTCGTTTTTTTTTAAATATTTTATTGAGGTATCTGAAACATCTTTAAAATAGATACATATAAGTAATGTTTAAGATAATTCTTCGCATATATTTTATTTTTTTTTTTTACAAGTAGTCATTTTTTAAAATTTATTTTATTAAGGTATCTGAAGCATCTTTAGAATAGATAAATGTAGGTAATATTTATGATAATTCTTCCCATTTATTTAATTTACTTACTTTTAAAAAATGCATACAAATACATAGATTCAGATATACAACCTGAGAAAGACATGCATTGGGATAAGCTAACACCAGCCCAGACACACTGGCAAAAAGAGGGAGAGACACATACAAATACATAGATTCAGACATACAAACCGACTGAGACAGGCACCGGGATAAGCAAACACCTGCCCAGACGCACACAGGCAAAGAGAGTGAGAAACACATACAAATACATAGATTGAGACATACAATCTGAGAAAGACTTGCACTGGAATAAGCAAACACCCACCCAGACACACAGTCAAAGAGAGTGAGAGACAATACAAATAAATAGATTCAGACCAACAATAAGAGAAAGACAGGCACTTTAGACATACAAACCAACAAAGACAACCCAGTCCAACAATATAAACTGACAAAGACAGACACTATGACAAGCGAGTACCCACCCAAACACACAGGCTTAGGAAGTGAGACAGAACAACAACACATACAAATACATAGATTCAGACATACAAACCGAGAAAAACAGGCACTTTTGACTTACAGACCAACAAAGACAAACACTGGGACTTGCAAATACCAACCCTGACAAACAGACAAAGAGAGTGTCAAACACATACAAATATATAGATTCAGACATACAAACCGACAGAGAAAGGCACTGTGACATGCAAACACCAGCCCTGACACATAGGCAAAGAGAGTGGGAGGGACAAAAACACATAGAAATACATAGATTCCGACATACATACATACAAACTAACACACCAACCCAGACAAACAGACAAAGAATTTGAAAAACACATACAAATAAATAGATTCAGACACACAAACCGACAAAGACAGGCAGTGTAACAAACAAACACCCGCTCAAACACACAGGCAAAGAGATTAAGAGACAAAAATGCATACAAACACATAGATTCAGACATACAGCCCGAGAAAGACATGCATTGGCATAAGCTAACACCAGCCCAGACACACAGGCAAAAAGAGGGAGAGACATATACAAATAAATAGATTCAGACATACAAACCGACAGAGACAGGCACAGGGATAAGCAAACACCTGCCCAGACACACACAGGCAAAGAGAGTGAGAAACACATACAAATACATAGATTCAGACATACAAACTGAGAAAGATTTGCACTGGAATAAGCAAACACCCACCCAGACACACTGTCAAAGAGAGTGAGAGACAAACACAAATAAATAGATTCAGACATACAATAACAGAAAGACAGGCACTTTAAAAATACATACCAACAAAGACAACCAAGTCAAACAATATAAACCGACAAAGACAGACACTATGACAAGCGAGTACCCACCCAAACACACAGGCTTAGAGAGTGAGAGAGAGACAAAAACACATACATATACATAGATTCAGACATACAAACCGAGAAAAACAAGTACTTCAGATTTACAGACTAACAAAGACAAACACTGGGACTTGCAAACACCAACCCTGACAAACAGACAAAGAGAGTGCCAATCACATACAAATATATAGATTCAGACATACAAACCGACAGAGACAGGCACTGTGACATGCAAACACCAGCCCTAACACATAGGCAAGGAGAGTGGGAGGGACAAAAACACATAGAAATACATAGATTCCGACATACAAACATACAAACTGACACACCAAACCAAACAAGCAGACGAAGAATGTGAAAAACACATACAAATACATAGATTCAGACATACAAGCCGACAAAGACAGGCAGTGGAACAAACATACACCCGCTCAGGCACACATGCAAAGAGATTAAGAGACAAAAAATGCATACAAACACATAGATTCAGACATACAACCCGAGAAAGACATGCATTTGGATAAGCTAACCAGCCTGTGTGTCTGGAACTTATATATTCATATATTTTTAATACGTATATTAGGGGGTTTGCCCCCTAGTCAATACCTTGCTCTTTAAGCTAAAGTTCGAATTTTTTTCCAATTCTTTAAAAATGACCCCTTAATCACAATCAGTTGATCGGTTGAAATCAGTTGAAAAACTTGTTTTTTTTTTGTTTAATTTCTGATCTTTTTATTTAATAATGCTGTGAAATCCGGCGCCCCCTTCATAGCAATGTCTCTTCCCCCATGAAAACTTCCTTCATGGAAAGATCCTCCCATATAACCCCCGATCCACACACACCCCACCTACCAGAAAAAATCCCCCCTGAAAACGTCTGTATACTTCCCAATAACCAATCCTATATGTTAACATTGAGTAAAGTTCATAACTTTCAGCCCTCCCCCCGGGAACTTCGGGGATTAAGTCATTCTAAAAGACGTTTTTATCATATTTTCGACCATGCTGAACAAAATATTTATCTCAAAATTTTAATCGGGTGACTTTGGGAAAAAATGAGCGTGGGAGAGGGCCTAGTTGCTCTCCATTTTTTTGGTCACTTAAAAAAGGCACTAGAACTTTTAATTTCCGTTCCAATGAGCCTTCTCAAGATATTCTAGGACCACTGGGTCGACACGATCACCCCTGGGGAAAAAAAAAACAAAAAAAAAACAAATAAACACGCATCCGTGATCTTTCTTCTGGCAAAAAATGCAAAATTCCACATTTGTATAGATAGGTGCTTGAAAACTCTACAGTAGGGTTTTCTGATACGCTGAATATGATGGTGTGATTTTCATTAAGGTTCTATAACTTTTAAGGGGTCTTTCCCCCTTTTTTCTAAAATCAGCCAAATTTTCTCAGGCGCGTAACTTTTGATGGGTAAGACTAAACTTGATGAAACTTATATATTTTGAATCAGCATTAAAATTTGATTCTTTTGATGCATCTATTGGTGTAAATATTCCGTTTTGGTTACCATTGAGCCGGGTCGCTCCTTACTAACAGTTCGTTACCACGAACTGTTTGACTAGAACTTTTGGAGAGTAGGCCAAATCTCACAAGTTTTTCCTTGTGCAATTCACCAGCGATTCTATTAATAAACTTTGTAGGAAAATTTGGAAACGGTTTCATAATTTATTGTGCTAATATCGTTTTCCTACAGACGTGAGCAACAGCTGCTTCACAAACATATGTATAAAAACGCGTTTTTTTTGTTTAAGTATATAATAAAAGTTACTCTGTACACCAGAAGGCCTTCAAGGCTAATAAGAGAATGAAACAGTTCGTGGTAACGAACCGTAAGTAAGGAGCGACCCGGCTCAATAGTAACCGAAACTCTAAAAACGAAATTTTGATACCGATAGATACATAAAAAAAATTTGATTTTAATGCTGATTTTAAATATATAAGTTTGACCAAGCTTAATCTTACCCATCAAAAGTTACGAGCCTGAGAAAATTTGTCTTATTTTCAAAAAAAGTGGTAAACACCCCCTGTAATTCATAGAATCTTAATGAAAATCACAGCATCAGATTCAGCGTATCAGAGAGCCCTACTGCAGAGGTTTCAAGCTCCTATCTGCAAAAATGTGTTTTTTTTTTAATTATTTTGTGAGAAGAAGTATCATGGATGCGTGTTTATTTGTTGTTTATTTATGTTTTCCCCACGGGTGATCGTATCGATCCAGTGGTCCTAGAATGTCGCGAGAGGTCTTATTTGAACGAAAATCAAAAGTCTAAGTGCACTTTTTAATTAATAAAAAATTGGAGGGCAACAAGGGTCCTTCCCACTCTCATTTTTTCCCAAAGTTACCAGATCAAAATTCTGAGCGATTTTGTTCAACATAGTCGAAACATCTAATAACTATGTCTTCGACGACGAATTAATCCCCCACAGTCCCCGGGGGAAGTGCTGCAAGTTATGAGCTTTACCATTTGGCAAACACTTCGTGGTAACGAACTGTAATTAAGGAGCGACCCGGCTCAATAGTAACCGAAAGTCTAAAAAACGAAAAACGATACATCAATAAATTGGATTTTTATGCTGATTTCAAATATATAAGTTTCATCAGGTTTAGTCCTAACAATCAGAAGTTACGCACCTTAGAAAATTTGCCTAATTTTTGAAAAAAGGGGAAATACCCCCTAAAGGTCATAGAATCTAAATGAAAATCACACTATCAGATTCAGTGTGTCACAGAAACCTACTACAGAGGTTTCAATCTCCTATCTGTAAAAATGTGGAATTTTGTATTTTTTGCCAGAAAAAAGATCACGGATGCATCTTTATTTTTTTTTTATTATTTTTTTTTTTTAGTCAACGCTAAAGTTAGACTCTTTCTCGCAGCTCTATATTTTAAAGCAATAAAAACCTTTAGCGTAAAGAGTGAGGCGTTGAGGAGGGGACAGCCCCTTTCATATACAGAAAAATTTCTGTTCGTTTTAAGTTGTAATGTCGCTCCTTACTTTCAGTTAAAAAAACTTGTTTTTTTTATTTAATGTTTACATATAGCATTGGTTATTGGAAAGTATACAGACGTTTTCAGGGGGATTTTTCTGGTAGTTGGGGGTGGGGGGATTTGGGGATTACGTGGGAGGGTCTTTCCATGGAGGAAAATTTTGTGGGGGAAGGGACATTGCTATGAAAGCGGCGCCAGATTTCCCAGCATTATTTAAAAAACGCCCAGAAACTAAATAAAAAAAAAGTTTTTCAAGTGAAAGTAAGGAGCAACATCAAGAATTGAAACAAACAGAAATTATTATGCATACGATTGGGTTTGCTCCCTAGTCAATACCTCGCTTTTTGCGCTAAAGTTTTTTTTAATACTTTCATAAGAGCTATTTATTCTAATTAACGGCCTTAGTGATTAAGAGGTTATTTTTAAAGAATTGGAACAAAATTCGAACTTTAGCGTAAAGAGCGAGGTATTGACTAGCGGGCGAACCCCTAATATACGTATTAAAAATATATGAATATAGAAGTCCGTTACATACATTTATTACTAATAAAAACGTTCGTAAATAAAACTAAACAACATTCGAGAAAGCCATTTAACAAAAAAAAGTAAAATTAATATGCAAATTTCGTTCTAATTATTCATGTACGGTGAGCCAAAATCAAAACCTGCATTAATTCCAAAACGTTCAGAAGTTAAATAAAAAAAAAGTTTTTTTAAACTGAAAGTAAGGAGCGACATTAAAACTTAAAACGAACAGAAATTGTTCTGTACATGAAAGGAACTGTCCCCTCCTCAACGCCTCGCTCTTTACGCTAAAGTTTGACTCTATCTCACAACTCTATTTTTAAAACAATAAAACTTTAGCGTAAAGAGCAAGGCGTTGAGGAGGGGACAGCCGCTTTCATATACAGAATAATTTCTGTTCGTTTTAAGTTTTAATGTCGTTCCTTACTTTCAGAAAAAAAACTTGTTTTTTTTATTGAATTTACATGTGGTATTGATTATTGGGAAGAATACAGACGTTTTCAGGGGGGATTTTTATGGTGGGTGAGGTGGTTCAGGGGAGGGGGTTACAGTCTAGGATTTTTTCATGGAGGAATTTTTCATGGGGGAAGAGACATTCTATCAAGGAGGCGCTGGATTTTTCAGTATTTTTTAAAAACAATCAGAAATTAAACTAAAAAAACAGTGTTTTCAACTGAAAAAAAAGAAGCAACATTAAAACTTAAAACGAACAGAAATTATTGCGTATATGAGGGGGTTCGTCCCCTCCTCAATGCCTCTCTCTTTACTCTAAAGTATTCTTAGTAATTTCAGAAGGTTCAGAGCCATGATTAAGGGGCCATTCTTAAAGAATTGGAACAAAACGCCAACATTAGCGTAAAGAGCGAAGTATTCACGAGGGGGCAAACCACCTCATGTACATAATAAAATTATACAAATATAGAAGTCCGAAACGTAAGTTAAATTTTTCATATACTAATAGGCCCTGATTAGCAGTTAAAAATCAAGGATTTTCGCATATTTAACCCCAGTACTCCAAGGATTCCAACTTTCATACCTACATGCAAGAGAATGGAATTTCGCCTTCACAAAAATTTTCCAGAAAAGCCAATCTAAGCTGTGCTAACAATTTAACATAAAGAGCCAAGGGTGTTAGATTCAGACCATCCCCCTTGTATAATTTCTGGAAATACAAGACTGTCGTGGTTGTAGAGGCAGCCAAAAGCCTGGTAAAGACCAAACCCTGGCCCAAAGTAACCGAAAAGACCACCTGTACATTTTGTACTTTAAGATGTCTTTGGGAAAGCCCTGAGACTTTAGTGCAAAACGCAGAAGGTCTTACATGACGACCATTCCTTTGTACAATTTCAGGAAATATAAGGTCATCATGGCTACAGAGGCAGCTGCAACCTAGTAAAAATCAACCCCTGGCCGATAGAAATCAAAAAGACAACCAATCGGATGAGCTTTTTGCATTTTAAGATGCTATTGGGGAAACGAGCAAGCCTCCGTGCTATCTCAAGACCGAGCATAATTTACACTTTACTGAAAACAAAATACATTTTAAATGTTTTTAACTTTTTACTATAACAAATGGAAAAATTGTCAAAACTTTAAGGAATAAATATCAGTGTATGCATATTAAACTTACAATCCACGGTCAGTTGTTTTTTTTTTTTTTTTTTTTTTTTTTTTAGTGAAGTGCAAATTACGTTCTGGTTTTCCGAAGGCATGGGGGTTGTCAGCCCTACTTATGCTAAATTTTGTTCGTTTTGAGTTTGATTCGGTTATTTATTGTAATATCTGTTCGTTTTGGGTTTCGCTATTGATGGTGATTTGTTGTAGTTTTACGCTTGGAAAATTATTTGATTTTATTTCTGCTTATTTTTGACTTAATGGAGCTCTTTACTTTTTTTGAAAAACTTGTTTTGTGGATTTTTTTTTCTTTTCCTTCTTTATTCGTTAGTTTTTTCGTTTTGCTTTTTATAACTTTAAGACCTTTCTAGTTCTGAGGAGCAGGAAGGGGAATCTGGACCCTCCCCCTGTCCTCAACCTTGATGTTACTTCTTCGTGCAGGCGTATCTATGTTATTTTCATTTCTCCTTGTCACTCTTTGCCGTCTTCTTATTTTCCCCTTTTTTAAGTTTCTCTCTCCTGCGTCCCAGAGATTGGGGGGGGGGGGTAGATTTTGTCAATTCTCTACCAAATATAAATTGCTTCTCTATTGCTTTTTATTTTTTATTCATTGGTCCAAGTAATTGAGGATACATCTTTCAGGCCGGTTTGAAAGAAATATTCTGGTCCATTTTTTAGCCCTATTCTCGGAAGGCCTATGAATAAAACCTTAAGTTTTTCTCACCCGTTAGAGTCCACATCCCACGCACTTAAGACTCAAGCAACTTTATTACCTTTTGGAAAATTTATTTTGGTCCCACTTTTGGGTGAATTAATACATATTTTAATTTTCTTCTGCACTGGGGGTCCCTTAACTCAAGGCCTGGCAAAATTCTACTTTAGCTACTTTTCGCTATGCTGGTAAGGGGATAGGTTAGGAAAATGAAACTTTCAGGGATGGATTTAAAGGCTAAAGTATGTCCTGGGAAGGTATTTTGAAGTACCTACCTCCACTCCTTCTCCCTCTTGAGTGTCCTGAAACTTGCCTACATGACCTATTCCTGTTATTTGAGTAAAATTTAAAGCCATATTAATTATTTTTTTTTTTTCAAAATTTAGCAAATGTATTTGCATATCTTTAAAACCTTATAAATTGGGATGGAGCAAAGTTGTGAAGCTGGAAAAAATTTTGTTGCACTTCATTTAAGCAGAAGATCTATTTTGCAAGGTTTCACTTTTATAACACACAGATTTTTAAAGGTCAGGACCCTCTAGAGAGAGAAGGAGTTGAAGCAGGTACTTCAAAATACCTTCGCGGAACATACTTTAGCCTGTAGACCCATCCCTGAAAGTTTCAGTTTCCTAGCCTAACCCCTTTACACGATAGCCAAAAGTAGCTAAAATAGAATTTTACCCAAGACTTAAGGATGAAAGTTTCAACTCAAAAAAGACAAAAAGTCCATTGGCCAATTATCGGCCCCTTATCATCTTTATTCCTCCAACACACTAATTTGAGTCCCTTCGGTCGAGAGAACAATCTATGATAGTTTCAAGATATTCAGATTGCCAAGGCAAACAGCTACTGGGGAAAATAACAATATCACTAGGGAGACAAATCACCCTTTGTAAGAGTCGTAGCTTCAGCATTTTAATTGTGGGGTAGGGGCAAGAGGCGTACACGTCTACATATTCAAGGGGCATGGGCTATATAATACTTTTTTCTCCAAATTATTGAGGGGGCAACTGACCCCTGCCCCTCCCCCTCCCAATTAAACCCCTTCCCTTTCCCTTTGCTATGTGTGTGCTAGTGAACGGGCACTGAGCTGTTTTACAAATAACAGCTGTGATGGTTGCGAAATTATGAAGATACTTCTGTCTGACAATATAATTATTGAGCAAGTGTTGCAAGCTGTAACTAATCATAAAAATGAATTTAGCTCTTAAAAATGCAAATATTATAAAACACAAAAAATTATATTGCTCGTAAAATGTATTATTATTGGAAGATACAAAACTTAGCTTCAAAACAGCTGTGTTCATCTTTTCTAAAGTGACATATCAGTGAATACAGACTATACAGCTGCTTTTCAGCCTAGACCACCCCGCCCAGACACCTGTCTTTAATCTGGTAAGCTACATAGGGAACCTCCTATTTTTTGCCTTATTAGTAATAAAAAGTGCAAAAGACGACCCATTTTTGTATATTTTCCCTTCTCCTTGATTCATTTTCAAATCTTTTCCCCATATTTTATTTTGGACAGCTGTGAAGTTGTATAAAGGCTGTATCAAAGCGTATGAGTAACCTATGAGAGATAGAACTTGGACTAGTGTCGACAAAACCTATCAGCGCCATCTAGCGCTTGGTGCCATTTGCCTCTTTCCCAGTAAAATAATAAGAATATTTGCTTTGTTTAGTGGGACTGGTTAAAATTAAGGTATTAATTAGTGTCTGAAACTCGGTTCCTGACAAAAAAAAAAAGATTACGTAGCTTAAAAAATGCCAAGTTACGTTGAACGTTAGATGGCGTTGATAGCATTTTTGTCGACGCTACCGCCAGTTTCTACTCATTTAAGTTACTCATACTCCTTGGGCTGTATTAGTTGACTCGACCTCTCTCGTTATCTTAAATATTTGAAACTGTCTTCTATGTGCTTCAGCTTTTTTTCTACCTTACAGCTACTGTGAATTCAAAACATATTTTCTATAGACGCATTCCATCCTTGTCAATGGCAACACATCTAGCAATCTAAACATCATATAGGCGGTATTATTCTTACCGTTCATAATATAATTATTCTTGACATATGCTAACAACTTATTAGCAATATCTAAACTAACTCCTTAAAATAAGTTCTAAGGTCCCGTCCTCATCAGCATCAAAGTCGAAACTCAGACATTCATAATTTTTGACCAATTAGTAATATTACTGTCTACCGGTCAATCCTTTTCTTTTTTTCAAATTAGCCTTTTAGGTGCACACATGTTTTTTTTTCAAATGAAAGTTATGAGTGACACTAAAGCTTACAATGTCTATAAAGGGAATATCTTCCCCTCGACCATTTGCTCTTTAGACTAAGGTATTACGGTACTTGTCTAGAATCCAGAAAACATGCGACAATTGTATTCAAAATCAGATAGACATTTTACCGGGTAATGCCTAGACGCTGTATAAACAAAAGGTTTCTCACTCCGGGAACTATAGTTAAACTTTAGTTTATTGGGGTTAGGGTGAATAAAACATACCTAGGTTGGGTTAAGTTAGATTACATATTTAATATATGCTATGTTTTACCCCCCCCCCCCCCCCTCCCCCTAATTTGTAAATATATAGCCAAAATTTGTTCTAAAACTATTATATTTTCATCCTATTTTGTATTATTTCATTAGTATTAAGAAAACTTCACTTATCACGTATTTTTTGGATTCTAGACGAATACCGGAATTACTGGTGCTTTACTGACAGTATTTTTGAGTACATCAAATATAGCAGGTTATCAATTAAATGCGTTTTATTTACCAACAATATTTAGAAACTTGAGCTGAAAATCATTTTTGATCAAAGCAATGATGAATCATTAAGTACTTAAATCCTGCAGGCATTGTGAAAAATATTTTCCATTGCAATTATCCTTGCTATCTCATTTCTATTTCCTTTGTGTTAGAACATTTGCTATAGAAATATATGGGAACGAACTGAAACCTTAATGGAAATACTAGGAGGAGGGGCTACCCTCTTCCAAACAGGATAATTTTTTTCATTTTAGGTTTTAGTGATGTTCCTTGATTTCATTTAAAAAGAAGTCGATTTTTATTGGTGAATGTAATTTCTGTTTGTTTTTAATATCATATTAAATAAAAAAAACAAGTTTTCTAAACTGAAAGTAAGGAGCGACATTAAACTTAAAACGAACAGAAATTATTCCGTATATGAAAGGGACTGTCCCCTCCTCAACGCCTCGCTCTTTACGCTAAAGTTTTTTATTGTTTTAAAAAATAAAGTTGTGAGACAGAGTCAAACTTTAGCGTAAAGAGCGAGGCGTTGAGGAGGGGACAGTCCCTTTCATATACGGAATAATTTCTGTTCGTTTTAAGTTTTAATGTCGCTCCTTACTTTCAGTTTAAAAAACTTGTTTTTTTTATTTAATTTTTGAACGTTTTTGAATAAATGCAGGTTTTGATCTTGGCTCACCGTACATGAATAATTAAAACAAAATTTTCATATTAATTTACTTTTATTTAGTTAAATGGCTTTCTCGAAACTTGTTTAATTTTATTTACGAACGTTTTTATTAGTAATAAATATACGTAACCTACGAATTAACTTACGTAACGAACTTCTATATTCATATATTTTTAATTTGTTTATTAGGGGGTTCGCCCCCTAGTCAATACCTTGCTCTTTAAGCGAAAGTTCGAATTTTGTTCCAATTCTTTAAAAATGACCGCTTAATCACAAAGGCCGTTAATTAGAATAAACAGCTCTTATGAAAGTACTAAAAAATCTTTGGCTTAAAGAGCGAGGTATTGACTACGGGGTGAATACAATCATATATGTAATATTTTCTGTCCGTTTCAAGTTTCGATGTTGCTGCTATTGCAGTTGAAATACTCGTTTTTTATATTAAATTTCTTATCTTTTTTTAAATAATGCTGGGAAGTCCGGCGTCCCCTTCATAGCAATGTCCCTTCCCCCATGAAAACTTCCTTCATGGATATATCCTCCCACATAACCCCCGACCCCCCCCCCCCCCCACTACCAGGAAAAATCTCCCCTGAAAACGTCTGTATACTTCCAAATAACCAATACTATATGTTAACATTGGGTAAAGTTCATAACGTTCAGCCCTCCCCCCGGGAACTTCGGGGGATTAAGTCATCCTAAAAGACATACTTATTATATTTTCGAACATGCTGAACAAAATGGCTATCTCAAATTTTGATCAGGTGACTTTGGAAAAAAATGAGCGTGGGAGGGGGCCTAGTTGCCCTCCATTTTTTTTGGTCACTTAAAAAGGGCACTAGAACTTTTAGTTTCCATTCCAATGAGCCCTCCCACGATATTCTAGGACAACTGGGTCGATACGATCACCCCTGGGAAAAAAAAACAACAAAAAAACAAACAAACAAATAAACACGCACCCGTGATCTTTCTTCTGGCAAAAAATGCAAAATTCCACATTTTTGTAGATGGGAGCTTGAAACCTCTACAGTAGGGTTCTCTGATACGCTGAATATGATGGTGTGATTTTCATTAAGGTTCTATAACCTTTAGGGGATCTTTCCTCCTTTTTTCGAAAATCAGCCAAATTTTCTCAGGCGCCTAACTTTTGATGGGTAGGATTAAACTTGATGAAACTTACATATTTGAAATCAGCATTAAAATCTGATTGTTTTGGTGTGTCTATTTGTATCAAAATACCGTTTTCTAGAGTTTCGGTTACCATTGAGCCGGGTCGCTCCTTACTTACAGTTCGTTACCACGAACTGTTGGATATAGGTTCATCGTAAATTTGAGGGCGGAGGGGCTAACGCCCCCGCAACCTTCATCCTTTACATCAAAGTTTAGTTTTGCATAGCAGTTGTGGATAAATAGTCTGCTTGCTTTTTAAAATTAATTTAAAAAAAAAAAAACTTTCCGAAAAAGAAGTTTATCAAAGAAAAGTAAAGAGCCATATTAAGCTTGAGACCAGTATAAATAAACTCCCATTATAATTCAAAGTGAGAACGACCAGAAATTATTATTAAAGAATAAATGAAACACAAACCAAACAGAAATTAAATAAACAATAGTCGCAAACAAACATACAACAGGTGCTTATATATGAATAAGTTGGTATGAATAAGTTATGAATAGCTTATATATTTATTTACATATAAATGAATAAGTAAATCGTAATATCAGTAACACTTAAAATGAATAACCTAATCAAACTTAAAACGAGCAAAATTAGTAAAAACAAGAGTCTGGAAGTTTGGCTGCTTTCCCTCCCTAACTGTAAAAGTATAAAGTCTGCTGTGTCATTTGCGTTTTATTAAAAACCAAATGTGTCTTGAACAGTCCCTGGAAAGAACTAATAAAATTAAACGGATCGGAATGTTTGACACAAAGGCCTAATGATATTAGTTGCTGAAAGCTGAGTAGTTCAAGGTTTTATTTAGAGGTTATTTTATTTTATTTTGAATGCGGTATACCTTGAATGCTGTAGGTATAAAAGAAACTATTTGCCATATAATACGTTTTCAGTAAAGCACAAATGACACAGTATGCTTGAAACTGTCGACTTTAGACTCTACGAAACTCAAAGCGGCATTTGCATCATACTTTAGAACTGTTTTAAAGATGTGGACCTCAAAACCTCCTAGCTTGTTTTGGACCAAGAACAACCAAATTTTTACCCTAGACTTTGGATTCCCCGGTATTTTACCATCTTTAGACACAAACTGACATTTTTGTGGCATAAAATGGCAGAAAAAGTCGCTTCAACGTTGATTGTCGAAATGGAGGCTCAAAACCAACTGTTTAGGTTTTCAAATCACGAGAAATCAATTTACCATCTTCAAATTTGTATTCTCCGGCATTCAAAACCTCTTTGGGACACCTTTTTGGGCTATTTTAGAGTTTACGCTTCCGAGCATTTGGCTTCCTTTGGGCCATAATTGACACTTTTTGGTACAAAACGACAGAAAATACCACTTTGGTGTGACACGGTCTTTTGCCACTGAAAAGGACACTAGATATGGCATAACATCTAAGTAAGCCCCCTTCTAAAACTTTACAGCCATTAATGTTAATTACGGTAATTAACGTATAAGTTAACCCTCTTCTAATATTCTACGGCAACTGGTATAGAATTCTACGATCACCGAAAAAAGAACAAGAAGAAGAAGAAAAGAAGACGCATAAGTGCCTCCAATGCAAAATAGGGATTTTTCTTGTTGTTTAAAATGTAATTCTCCTGTGTTGTGAAAGTGAATTTAATTATAACTGTGATTTCCCTATGTAGGGGTTTTTGATTATGTGCTTCCAAAGGTGTGCTTTACATTTTAATCTAACACCATCTTTGTGGCGCTTCAGGCTGTTTTTTGTAATTCACTAAATTTATTATCGCAATTTATTTTTGCTATTGAGATTATCTTAAATAAAAGTTACCATTACCGAATCACGTTCAAGAGAAATTCTTTTTCAATAGTATATTTTTAAACTTTTGGTTGTTATGAACTGCGGTTCGCTCTTTGCTATGTTTCAGCCATCGCTCGGTTTTGGTTTTCTGGTTTCCGAAAGCCAGATTTGGTCTCAGCCTTTTGGTTTTCAGCCTTTTCGAACCAGTCAGTTCTCAAATATGAGAATTCTAATTTATCCAAGAAACTAACTTTGATTATGATAGCACCTCCAGTGGCGCAGGGTAGATAAATAATTGTTTTTAATTAACCAATTTTACACATTATTAACTGAATTTTGACCCCAAACTGGCTCTTTCAAATGGTGCATATATGAAAATTTTCTACAGACAAGTAGGGAAAGGGAATGTTTGAAATGAAAGCCCCTGTATCTTTCTTTTTTTTTTGAAAGACTAAATAGGAGGAAGAAAAGAAAAAATTAAAGAAACATCGAATTTACAAATTCTTTATTTATGGTGAGAATTCAAGCATTTTATATTTGAAAATTAAATAAAAAAAAAACAAGTTCTTTTTTTAACTGAAAGTAAGGAACGACGTTCAAACTTAAAACGAACATAAATTATTCCGTATATGAAAGGGGCTGTCCCCTCCTCAACGCCTCGCTCTTTACGCTAAAGTTTTTATTGTTTTAAATAAATAGAGTTGTGAGAAAGTCAAACTTTAGCGGAAAGAGCGAGGCGTTGAGGAAGGGACAGCCCCTTTCATATACGGAATAATTTCTGTTCGTTGTAAGTTTTAACGTCGTTCCTTACTTTCAGTTAAAAAAAAAAAAAAACTTGTTTTTTTTATTTAATTTTTAAACGTTTTTGAATTAATGCAGGGTTTGATTTTGGCTCACGGTACATGAATAATTAAAACAAAACTTGCATATTAATTTTACTTTTATTTGGTTAAATGGCTTCCTCGAAACTTGTTTAATTTTATTTACGAACGTTTTTATTAGTAATAAATATTCGTAACTTACGAGTTAACTTACGTAACGAACTTCTATATTCATATATTTTTAATACGTATATTAGGGGGTTTGCCCCCTAGTCAATAGCTCACTCTTTAAGCTAAAGTTCGAATTTTGTTTCAATTCTTTAAAAATGACCCCTTAATCACAAAGGCCGTTATTTAGAATAAATGGCTCTTATGAAAGCACAAAAAAAATCTTTGGCTTAAAGAGCGAGGTATTGACTAGGGGGTGAACCCAATCATATACGTAATATTTTCTGTTCGTTTTAATTTTTGATGTTGCTCCTTACTTTCAGTTGAAAAACTTGTTTTTTTTATTTAATTTCTGATCTTTTTTTTTAATAATGCTGGGAAATCCGGCACCCCACTTCATAGCAATGTTCCTTCCCCCATGACATATTCCTTCATGGAAAGATCCTCCCACTTAAACCCTCGACCCCCCCCCCACCCCCCACTTCCACTACCAGAAAGAATCCTTATCTGATAACGTCTGTATACTTCCCAATAACCAATACTATATGTTAACATTGGGTAAAGAACATAACTTTCAGCCCTCCCCCCAGGGACTTCGGGGGATTAAGTCATCCTAAAAGACATATTTATTATATTTTCAACCATGCTGAACAAAATGGCTATCTCAAAATTTTGATCGGGTGACTTTGGGAAAAAATGAGCATGGGAGGGGGCCTAGTTGCCCTCCGTTTTTTTGGTCACTTAAAAAGGGCAAAAAACAAATAAACACGCATCCGTGATCTTTCTTCTCGCAAAAAAATGCAAAATTCCACATTTTTGTAGATAGGAGCGTGAAACCTCTACAGTAGGGTTCTCTGATACGCTGAATATGATCCCCCTTTTTTCGAAAATCAGTCAAATTTTTTCAGGCGCGTAACTTTTGATGGATAGGACTAAACTCGATGAAACTTATATATTTGAAATCAGCATTAAAATCTGATTCTTTTGATGCATCTATTGGTATCCAAAACCCGTTTTCTAGAGTTTCGGTTACCATTGAGCCGGGTCGCTCCTTACTTACAGTTCGTTACCACGAACTGTTTGATTGGGGAACTGTTCTTTTGTTCTTTAGCAGAACACTACTTAGAGCCGTCTATAGCGATGAAGCTAAGATGATGGCTGATTTTCCTATAAAGTTTTTTATTAATAATTTGTAAAGAACATTAAGTAAATACCGATGATTTCAAAATTCAACCCTAAGGTTCAGGTTCAGGCTCATTTTTTTCAATCATATATATACATAACATGCTAAATATACAAATATCTGGCAGAGAGATAAGCTCGTTTTGCCACAGATAAAATAACTAAAGTAATAAATAACGAATGCATGGATATTTAATCAAAGGAAGAAGAAAAAATGATAATAAAAATAATATTAATTACTCACCCGCCACAGCAGAAACCCCACACGACGATATTGTATAGAACTTAGCCTCTGAATAGGGTATAAGGTGAACTTAGGCAAGAACAGTTAAGCATGGGGTGAAAAACTGGCTCAATGTCTTCTAGGTTATCAGAAGTGCATAAGGGTACTTTTTGGAGAAGAAAGGGTGAAATATTTAGTAAAATGTAGGGAGGAGGAAATGATTGCTCAGCAGAGGGAACTTTCAGGATCGTACCCTACAAAATACAGAGATTTTTTAATTCTTCTGAATATTTCTTGTATTTTGGCGTAATCTACCAACTATTGGTAATTTTTAAAGTTATATTCTTTCCCCAAAATTTCAGCTTCGCCTGCTCGAGCCAAATGTTAGCCTTGACAGATTTACTTCTCTGTGTATCTGTGTACGTGTGTCTCGAAACATAGCTTGAAATTTAGCTTAACAGCAGATCGCGGAGTAACAAAAATGTCCCATGTGACGCTATTTTGGAAGGGGTAATTTTCATTAAATGAACAGCAGTTTCCACTTCCGTGAAGAAATTTTAAAAAGCTTTGAAAAGAGCCTATAACCCCTGTAATGTCCAAAGTAAAAAGTACACTATTGAAATCTCCATTGATGAAACCTTTGACTAAAGTTTTACAAATCTTAATGGCGACGAGGGAAACTACATTTTGTATGGGTGGCATGTTATGGCATGTTTGTACGGGTGGCATGTATGGGTGGCACTGATAGATCTCGTTTTGTTTTTCCACGAATGATTGTATCAAACTACCTTTGTGATTGTAGAATGTCGAGAAGGGACTCATTTGATAGGAGGTGAAAATCTACTTCCCTTTTTAGGCAATGAACTAGATCACACCACCCCAAAGTGCCGCTTTCTGGCTTTTTGTAAGGCGAAACATCAACCTTGGTCAAGGGCATATCCATTCGGGGAAGGCTACCAGATTTGAGCCCCCACAGAGAAAAAACACTCCTGGGAATGTTTTTTATTCCAGCCCGAAATGCCTGAGAATGCGAATCCGGCAAGATCCAACCATTTTTTCAGGGTCTAAATCCTTCTTTGGAGGTTTGCAGTTTCTCTCCTAGAAAACCGAGGAAAACCACATTTTACATTTTAAGAAAGAAAGCATGACTGTTGGGTCTCCAATGATTATTCTGAAGGAATTTTCAGAGTTATTTTAAGGAAACATTTCCCCAAGAACGCTCTATGCAAAGTTGGAATGCAGTGTGAAATGAAGCTATTACTTTTATTCCAGGGGAAAATAAATCTTCTCTTGGCGTCCTCTTGTTATTCGGCCCTCTCATTGGCATTCATTTATTTTATTCTAGCTCGACTTTCACAGCTACAATCCATCCACTAATTGAAGCTATTGGTGTGAATATACATTATTAAGTCTATTCATTTGTTTTTTCGAATTGTATGGAAGTTGGTATTTGTCGTACCTTGGGCACCGTCTTTAAGAAATCTGAACATTAGTATGGGCACCAAAGAGTATGAATAACTTATAAGGATGGGGACTGGCACTAGTGTCGACAAAAAAAAACTATCAACGCTATCTAGCGTTTGACAACACTTGGCATTTTTTCAGTCCTCGTAATCGTTTTTTTTTGTCAGAAACGGAGTTCAGACAGTATTTAATAACCTAATTTTACTATCATACTAAAAAAAACCGGTTATTCTTACTCTTGTACTGGAAAAAGTGTCGCCAGACTCTAGATGGCGTTGACATTTTTTTTTGTCGATACTAGCACCAATTCCCACTTTTATAAGTTACCAATACTCTTTCGAGTTTGCAATAGCTGTAGGTTGTAGCGTAGAAATTGATTTGTTGAAAAACTACCTATTAAACATGCAAAAAAGATGTAGAAAGGGTAGGGAACAGAAACAGAAGAATTAGTTGATAAGAAAGGTAAAGTGACAAGAAAGGTAAAGCCTAAAATATTCCATTACTTTTGGACCTGACTCGTGAAAAAGGCTGTCCCAGAGGGGGATTTCCTCGTTCCAGTCCAATTCCGTAAACAGAAGCAATATCATTAATCATGCATCAATATGAATCGTTTATTATTATTATTTTTTTTTGGGGGGGGGGGGGGTTAGAAAGAAATCAACATTGCTACATATTGTTTACCTGGCACACACGCGACAAGAACGGCATATAAAATCTCAAAGATCCTATTGAAAAAGAGGTTTCCTCTGCCTAGTGAGGTATTGCCCACTCCGTGAAAAATATTGAAACTCTAGCTTTTTTGTGGTTGAAGGGGCAAAAAAAGACGTATTTGATATATGCTATTATTTACACCACCCCCCTAATGTGCAAATATATAGCCCAAATTTGTTTCAAAACCATTATATTTTCATCGTATTTTCTTTTTATTTCATTAGCATTAACCAAACTTCACTTCTCGCGTGTGTTCCAGCTAACCGATAAGTATCAAAATATTTTATAAATTGAACAGGAACTGCCAAGATTTTCGAGAAACCTTAGGATCTGGGGGTGGGGGGCAGGCCCCGAAGCCCATCCCCTGTGTACGACGCGGTTCTCAATAATTATTCTGACACTACTTTTAAGAAACTTTCAAAAACTGATTTCTCGCCTCATCCAAAATTTGGTTCCTAAAAATTTTCCTTCCGTCTATGAGTCTTGACACGCCATTTACCTTCAATCCAATGACATGTGGAAGTTACAAAATTTGTCACATCCCTTTTACCCGTATTACATTTAGTAAGCCAATGTTACTGTACATTCAGTCATTTTGACACGCGTACAATTTTTCAAGTGTCGATAATGAAGGGTAATCATTCAACTACCCATAAGAATAGTTTTGGAGCTGAATAACTCCTCCTCCTGCTACCGACGCTATCTGTTTAGCCGTACCTGACTCGCACCTGGATCAGTGAATGGGCGGACCATAGTCACTTTTAGTAATTTAACTTAGGATAGTCAACGGCCTGTCAGTTGCTCAACAGTCAATGATGTTAGTTTCTCATGATTCAGTAGGCAGAGAAAAACTGAAGAAGATGGATTTGAGCTTACCTGGGATTGCTGGATTTCCAGGAATACCAAATGGTAAGTTGCCATTGCTTTAGCACGAATTTGGTATTTATTTAAATAACATACCACATCAGTGCTTGAGGAGGCAAGGTCGGTACAATGTTCTTCTATGCTTATCTTTTCCTGATGTCTTGGTACTGTTATTTCAAGACTTTTGACCAAATTTTTGTTGTTGCAACAAATGTGAAATTATACTCAGTTTTAACGTATACTTTCAATATCACTAAACTAATGACACATTTTCTATCTCCTATTAACAATATTGTCCCTAATAATAATAAGGTATATTTGTAGGGACAACCATTGGAATCTCATTTTTATGGAGTTTATAAACCCGAGTACATTTTATTTTGTCACTACTGGAAACCCCTGGCTTCACTCTGCTAATTCTGAATAATAAAATTGTCTTAGGTTTAAGCGTATTTTGCATGTTAAGGACAAGTGCAAATGTCCCCACAATCACATAATTTTGAAATTTATTTGTGCTTTGAATTGAATGTTGTTTACCCAAAGGAACCGCAATGAAGCGTCCCTGCTTGGAAAATTCCCTTGAATATAACAATTGGTTGTTGATGAATCCTGACTTACTGTCTGAAGGACACCCCAGACGGTCAATCATTTTGATCAAAAGATTCCGTCAATCGATTGATTAAAGCATGATTGACCGTTTAGGAACCTGTTTGACGCTTGATTCAAGCGTTGATGGTGATTGATAGAAAGTTTGAATGACCCAATCGGTTCCTAGACGGTCAGTCACACTTTAATCAATTGATTGACGGAACCTTTTGATCAAAATGATTGGACCGTCTAGGGTGTCCTTTACCACCTTGATGTAGAGATTAACAATGCATTGTTAAAATAACATTGTGAAAATGAGGTAATGCATGAATAAGAAATAATTTAAGTATTCTAAGCATTCCTTCAGTAAAGATATGTAAGAAATTCTTTATAGAAACTCTTTCTATCATTTAGAGAACGATTTTTATTGATTTGATTCTAAATGAAAGAACAAGGCTTTGAACTTCAAGAGTTTTTGATCCTTGAGTTCATTTTCAAACTAAGAACAAGCTATGTCTTTCTTTTCCTTTTTTCAGAATCAAACAGATCGTGGTAACGAACTGTAAGTAAGGAGCGACCCGGCTCAATCGTAACCAAAACTCTAGAAAACGGGATTTTGATACCAATAGATACATCAAAAGAATCAGATTTCAATGCTGAATTCAAATATATAACTTTCATCAAGTGCTACCCATCAAAAGTTATGCGCCTGAGAAAATTTGGCTGATTTTCGATAAAAGGAGGAAAGACCCCCTAAGAGCTATAGAGCCTTAATGAAAATCACACCATCATATTCATCGTATCAGAGAACCCTACTGTAGAGGTTTCAAGCTCCTATCTACAAAAATGTGGAATTTTGCTTTTTTTGCCAGAAGAAAGATCACGGATGCGTGTTTATTTGTTTTTTTGTTTTTTTTTTACCAGGGATGATCGTATCGACCCAGTGGTCCTTGAATATCGTGGGAGGACTCATTGGAACGGAAATTAAAAGCTCTAGTGTCCTTTTTAAATGACCAAAAAAATGGAGGGCAACTAGGCCCCCTCCCACGCTCGTTTTTTTCCCAAAGTCACCTGATCAAAATTTTGAGATCGCCATTTTGTTCAGCATGGTTGAAAATATGATAACTATGTGCTTTTGGATGACTTAATCTCCTGAAGTCCCCGAGGGGAGGGCTGAAAGTTATTAACTTTACCCAATGTTAACATATAGCCTAGTATTGGTTATTAGGAAGTATTCAGACGTTTTTCAGTGGGGATTTTTTCTGGTAGTAGGGGGGTGGGTGGGTCTGGGGTTATGTGGGAAGATATTTCCATGAAAGAAGTTTTCATGGGGGAAGGGTCATTGCTATGAAGGGGGTCCCGGTTTTCCCAGCATTATTTAAAAAAAAGATCAGAAATTATATGTAAAAAAACAAGTTTTCCAACTGAAAATAAGGAGTAATATCAAACCTTAAAACGAACAGAAAATATTACGTGCATGATTGGATTTACCCCCTAGTCAATACCTCGCTCTTTAAGCCAAAGTTTTTTTTGTACTTTAATAAAAGCTATTTATTCTAAATACCGGCCTTTGTGATTATGGGGTCATTTTTAAAGAATTGAAACAAAATTCGAACTTTAGTTTAAAGAGCGAGCTATTGACTAGGGGGCGAACCCCCTAATACACGTATTAAAAATATATGAATATAGAAGTTCGTTACGTAAGTTAATTCTTAAGTTGCGTATATTTATTACTAATAAAAACGTTCGCAAATAAAATAAAACAAGTTTCGAGAAAGCCATTTAACCAAATAAAAGTAAAATTTATATGCAAATTTTGTTTTAATTATTCATGTACGGTGAGCCAAAATCAAAACCTGCATTAATTCAAAAATGTTCTAAAATTAAATAAAAAAAACAAGTTTTTTTTTAACTGAAAGTAAGGAACGACGTTAAAACTTAAAACGAACAGAAATTATTCCGTATATGAAAGGGGCTGTCCACTCCTCAACGCCTCGCTTTTTACGCTAAAGTTTGACTTTCTCACAACTCTTATTTTTTTTAAACAATAAAAAACTTAAAAAGATCTAAATAGATCTTTTTTTTAATGATGCAACGTTTTCGTTTACAAGTTAAATCTTACTTCTCCTTCTGGGTGAAATCACTCCAGGAAATCCCCTTCTGTCACATAAATTTTTGTGGTCTCATACTGAGGAAATGGTAGTTTTAATGCCACAGTTAGAGTTTGAAAAACAAGGGATACCCATCGCAACACTGTTCGTATCTTCACTAGGAAAGGCGAATGGAGAAATGATTATCAAAGAGCACCAGTACCGGAATCGGTACTTGTGTATTATACCCCACTCACTCCAGATTATACGCTGTGTAAAACTCGAGAATAAACCGGTTTCTTCGATAGTTTCATCGGTTTATTTAGAAACAAATTTGGGCTATATATTTGTACACTAGGGGGGAGGGGAAGGGTGGAGGTAAAATCAAGTGGGTCTGATGCAAAACGTGTTAGGTACAATTGTTCTGCATATTATGAAGTAAGAATTGTTTTCTAACTTTTAACTGTCCAAATAAATTACTCCCCTCTAATGTGCAAATATATAGCCCAAATTATATATTTCCCATCTATTCTGTCACGCTAAAAGAAACTAACTAAAGAAACTAATCTGATGATCAGTTGCCATTTGTTAGCTAATGATTGAGCAGGTTATAGCTCATTATCAAGCTGTAATTAAAAGTCCTTCATGAGGAAACTAAACTGTTTCTAAAAATGACAGCCACCAGCTCTAGCTAAATTATTGCCGACGAAGTCGCCAAAACCGTATCCAGGATTTTGTGCGGGGGTGGGAAGGTTACAAAAGAATTATATGCACTTTGGTTACTTTTTTGCGAGTCAGACAAAAATTCTGGGGGGGGGGGTGTGGGTCTCAAGCCCAGTAACCCCCATCCCCTGGATACAACCTTGAAAGTCAGTATAGTTTTTAGAGAGACAAGCGTTGAAAAAAGAAGTTTTTCCCCACGAAAGTTTTTTTATTGTAAAAGTTTTAGCCTCAAAAAGAAGGGCTAAAGATTGCATCATCACCTGCAGACGTTCCAGGGTAAATATCCCCTTATAAATTTTGGCAGAAGGATTTGAATGCAGTGGTTTCAATTAGGCGGAGGGGATGGTTGCAGGTTGCCTTCATCCCCTGGATTTTCTAACCCCCATAGATTTGAAAAAGACCGTATTTTGGTTATTTTCATTGAAAAATGTCGTTTTTTGGCGTTTTCATTGACAAAATAGCAAAAAAACAAACAACAAAATCGTCCACTCCCTGACTTTGGAAATTCTTGTCCCCCCTTCCCTAATATTTCACGAATTTGCGCTATTATTTGAATGAGCCCACCTATAAGATTAGGCTTTGCTCTGTGACAGGGCTTGAATTCATTACGCATTACATATCATTATGCTATGTTGTAGTTGAGTAGAAGTTTTGAAATATTGTTTAGCTTTGAATTTAAAAAACAAAAGTAGGCTACTTACTCACATTTTTATGGTTTTGGAATAATACAAATTGTTAGATATGGATTAAAAATTACAAAGAGAATAAAATACAGTTGAAAATACAAAATAGGTTAACCTAAAATTAAGTCCAACTATAAGCCAAGCCAGAAGTCTGTTGGCTTTTTGCAATAGATCAGTGGGCATTTTAGTATAAAAATAACCACAGAATAAGAGCAAGAAAAAAACTATTCAAGCTGAATAGACTTAGTCTGGTCTTAATCTCGAGAAGATGCATTTGCACTTCAGCAAAAAAGGAAAAAAAGAACAATAATTGCCTTCGAAGGTATTCCGTGAGGGGGTTTGCACACTTCGAGATGGGAGTCTAATTTCTTAAAAAAGGTAAAAGCAGGCAAATTATAAGAAATATGTACCAACTGTAACAATACTAAAATTTTGAGAATTTGTGCATCCCCATTCTTTCCCATGTTTGTGTCTAATTAGGAGCAATTTCATTTAGTTGAAATAGACTTCTTAACGAAAACTACACTGAAATAAGTATATCCTAATATAACGAAAATTATAAAATAAAAAGTACCCAAGAAACAACACCCCCTATTGTAATTGAAAAATGTAGATAGATCGCTTAGAGGATAATCAGCCACATTGGGCATGCACTCAAAGGTTGATCCTAAGATCCAGCTTAGTTTCAGTTTTGAATGGTATCCCGCTAAATATTTCCCCGAAGATACGTCCGTTCTTTTCTTCCAAAAGGAATTAATCAGTCTGAACTCGTGAAAGAAAACTACGTAAATGGTTGACTAGTGACATATCAGGTCCAAGAACCTATCCAGAATTTTTTTTTTTTTGGGGGGGGGGGGGTGCAAAAGAAACTTTAAAAAGCACATCAACAATTTTTTTTATATTCATGTTTGTCATGTTTTTTACGAGTCGGATAAGCATTTTAAGGGCAGTGGTTCAAACTCCCTAGCCCCCCTGGATACGGCCCTGGTCAGGTCTTATGTTTTTAGCAGTCTTGCACGGTATGTCTTGTCTTAAACATTGAATTCACTCAGAATACTTTTGACAGAAAAGGATTATCTTATCTATAGGAAAAAGGAGACCTATACCATAAAATGGCATAATTTCTAATTCGATCAGAATATTTAAATTTAATTTATACCATTGAGAAGAGCATAAAAAGTTGGTTAACATTGTGTTCCCATTATCTCCATTTGTCGCATCCTTCAGAGCAACCACAGCCGACAAACGTTTTTCTGTTTTTTTTGTTCTCCTGAAAAGTTACAAAAATGGCATATGTCGCACTTTAATTATCACTGCCAATTGGGCTCCAACATTTTAGGATTTCCGCAGACAAACTTTGTGTTCTACGTTTCCAGGGATTACTGCTCTTCTAAGCCTGACTCAGGTTCTATATATGACCTATAGTCCTTTCTCAACGCTTCCATGCATGTAGCTTACGCAAAGCTGTTTTAAAACTTTTGCTTCGTAAATCTACGGCTTCTAGAATGTGTGAAATTTCTCTGTGTCAAATAACAAGACATGAATTTACGCAAATTTTTTTTCGGAATGCGAGTCATTAGGCAAGTACAAACTTGAACCTTTGAAATTACATGATCTCGTTGGTTAATGTTGACAATTACCGGTGAATGTCCGAAATTCCTTTTTCTCTGCTTGGATTCAATTAGCGTTGCGAGTCAGCTTTGTCAGTCTTATGCAAGTTATGTTTGTAAAAGTTAGGTTAGATTATGTTAGTTTAGGTTAAATTTGGTTATAAATACCAGAAATGGGTCAAAAACCTAATCCAACCTAACCTAACCTGTCATACTCGAAGCTTGCATTAAGCTGAAAAAGTTGACTGGGCCGGCTGAATAAATCCAAGAAGAAAAAAGGTATTTCGGATATTCACCGGTGAATGTCGACATTCACGAATATCAGACAGTCACGGTAACACATATACTCTCAAGTATTTTGTCTCCAAGGCCAACATTCGGTAAAGCACATTCGATGATGCAAAACAAAATTAAATCTTAAGACCCAGGACAGTTTGACCCCACTATCTTACCATTACTGAGTTGCGTTTTTCAAGCATATTTCTGCTTTGTTTGTAACCGGTCGTCAAGCTGGAATGAATTATATTTAATAAAGATGTTGAATCCTTATACAAAAAAAAGGAATGAAACCGAGTATTTTTTTTTTTTTTTTAAGTAAATAAAAAAACCCTCACTTCTGTGCAATTTTTTTTAATCGTCTTCAACATTTGCAAAAAAAGGAAAGTCGCATTATATTGTTTTCAATTTTAGTTTATAATTTAAAGGGGCATTCCAAAACTATAAAAGCTATGATATTATGTTTTTAAAATTGTCTTATATAATGTCATTAATGTGTGATAAACAAAATTATTTTCGGTTCTAATAGGAGTAAGTAGGCTAGATGCCACATTTTCGAACTATATTAGTTATAAATATAGAGCACCAATATTTTTATTGTCCTCCCCCCACACTTCCCTACATCAGGAAAACATTTCTGATAAATAATATCTTGCAGATAATAAAAAAACGTAAGAGCTTAGCTCAATACTTTATTTCTTTAAAATAATTTTGATGTGTAAGAGCCCACTTTAATTTACGTAAATATTTGTAAATTATGATATAAATTTCTTTTAACGAAGACCATCGTAACTAAAACCTTTTAAATTCTATTTTAAATCACGTTGAAGCACGTTTGAATAAATCAGAAGTTGGAAGCATAGAAATCAGGCAAGTACTAAACAGGGACATACTTAGAGAGAGAGGGGCTTCGGGGTCCCCGAAATCCTTAAATTCTCGACATTCTGGGTGCTTCTTTTTAAAATTACATTTTTTTTTTAATATTAGGGCGCTAGGACTTTTAATTTCCGTTCGAATGAGCCCTCCCGTGATATTCTAGGACCACTGGGTCGATACGATCACCCCTGGGAAAAAAAAAACAAACAAAAAAAAACAAATTCCGAAGCTAATCATCACTGTATTTGTTGTGGGAGCATCAGAAAAATCTGTGTTTTCCTTTATTGAGTTAAAAACGCTACAAGAAACCGTATATAGCGTGTTGTTGTAACCTGATGTAACGAGGCTGCCACTGAGCATTCAGCAGTATCCCAAGATATATGCAGACACTTATGTGTACTTCATATAATTTTTCGCCGGTAACTTAGCCAATGATTACAACCCCAGGGTCAGGATTCCTTAACCTTGGGAAAATTCCCAAGGAATAGCAGTCCTGTTTGCACTTAAGATCCCTTTCAGTTTATCAAAAACCGCCCTATAAACGTTTCATATTTGATTTGTTTGTATATGTTCTCATTAGGTGGTAATATTTAACTTTCGATTTTGGTTTTCTCTTATTAATGTTAAAACCATGTTAAATGCATAAAAAATAAAAACAAAGTCATGGCGTCATGTTTCAAACTGAGACTAAACATTTTGACGGCTATGTTTTTTTCGTCTGTATTAACCACCAACCCTGATCCGTCGAAAAGCTACGTAGGCTACACAACAGACCAAACTGTTAAGGCTTTTCAAGTTTCTAGTAAAAAGGGATGTCAGTAGCATGTGCTAAAATTTTATTTTAGAACAGATCTGGTCAAATTTTATTTCATTTTTTTCTTTGCTGCTTTGGAAGTCTTAAAAATGACATCCCATGCAGGTACGTTTACAGTGGGGTGGGGGAGGTGGTTGAAGGGGGCTCTCTAGTATTAGTCCCTCGGAGGCCTTGGTATGTCCATGATTCTTTCCAAGTTATCTAAATTGTTAGTTCAGTTCTTAATTTTCTGCTTTTTCTTATTTTTTGGCCACCTCTGAAATAAATGTCGGCATTTGTACCTAGGTCCCGTATTTGCCTATATATTTTTCTAGCATATTTTTCAACATTTTTCAGTAGCTTCAGTGACAGTAACTTCAAGTTACTATTACCTAAGCTTATATTTTATCACTTAATAACCTTATTACACAACCTTATTACTTATTTTAGTAATAACCAGATAAAAATGTTACGAAATAAGAATTTTGCTTATTGTTTTCATCACAGCTAAAAAGAGCGAATTTGCTCTTTGCTTACTACATCACAAATTTAGCCTTTTTCCTAGCTGATGATTTTGGTATAAAAAATAGGATATTCTATAAAAAAAACGAATTTGCTCTTTTTATGTATATTTTCTTTAAAAAAACAAGCTTATTTTTTTTAAAAGAAAAGTAAACAGTCATTTTGGGGTCTCAGAAGTCGATTCAACACAATTGTTTTTAAAATAAATTCTCGTCTTAAGTTTGCTTTGCCCAATGCAAATGCCTAGTAAGGTGAAAGCGATTCAGGGAAAAAACAAGTACGGGTCTATTTTGACCGTCACGAGTCAATACGAATAAAAATAGTTTCAAATTTTTATCCTTTTAAGTTATGTTTGCTTTCTTTGCATACAATTCTGTCTACCGTACTTACTATTTATCTTATTTGAGTAGTTAACTGGCTAAGAGTCAGGAATATGGTTAATTTAAATCGTTAGCAAAATGAAATTGCAGCAGCTTGAACTTATGTTATTTTTGCACTGATGGTGACTTTAATAGCTTTTACTTAAGCAAAGTTAATCTAAAGCATATTTTAAGAATAAGTAACAAATAACCCTACCCACAGTATCGGGTGGTATATTTGCTAGGACGTGTCTACAGCTAATGTTAAAAGCCAGTTGGGAAATGCCTGTTCATCGTTTTCAAATCTGCTTTGGAAACAAGAGGAAAAAATTTTTCCCTCTTTTTGGCTTCATTTGTGCAAAAGGTGTTTTCCTCATTTGTTTTCCCTTGGCCCCAAGACCTATGGATTTAAGATTTAAAGTTTTTTGTAGGCAGTTACTAACTTAAAATACGTTTTTTAAGAAGTCTTAAAAATTTTCGCCTGCTTGGATTTTTTTTAGAGCTCCTTTCCCCCATCTTTTAGGACATTCTCATGAAAATAAATATATGCTGTTTTTTTTACAGAATAAGGTAAGCCTCATTGTATATAAATTACTGATACACACAGCAGCATAAAGAATGTCATTTGAGAATAATATTGGTTACTGGTGTAAGTGATGTGTAAAACTCGCTCATATGCCCATGTGCAAAAAGAACAAAGGGTCTCTATTCCCTGAGGTTCGTTGTTAAGAGCCTCCCCAGTACCTCCCCCTTGAGTTCTGATCCCCCAATGAAGATTTTTCAATATTCCATCATCAATTTCACTACAAGCGCCATACCGACATACAAAGCCAAATACATTATGTTCAATTTAAATAACTGATCTTCATCTCAGGAAAAAAACCTTTAACTATTATCAAATTTGTTGCGGGCTTGATTAATTTCATCAATTACAATTTTTAGGATCAGGGAGTCAACCTGTGTTTCCAACACCTCCTCTACATACTTTTTCAACCATGCAACCACCGAATGCTGCACAGCAAAGACTTTTACAAGAAATGATAAGGTATAGACTGCCTTATGATTTAGCTGCAGCTAGTCATCAGCTCCTTGCAGCTTCACATCCAGCAGGTGGAGTTTCTAAATTAATCGGTAAGTCTTTTTAAACAATGTAAATTAATCGGCATTTATTTGTCAAATTTATAAGTAGAGACTACTGCAATCCTCATTGAAGGCTGATTAGAAATGAAATTTGCCTCACAATTTTTTTCCTTTTGACAACAGTCTTAAGTTTAACCAGTTTATTAATAGGCTTTAAATTAGGTGTACCATACTTGATGGTCCGTCTGCCCTATTGGTTATGGGTGTCACCTAGATCAAAAATTCCTTTTTTTCCCCAGTGGTCAAACAGTTCTTGGTGATGAATTGTAGGTAAGAAGCGAAACGGGCTAATAGCAGCCAAAACTCTAAAAACGGATTATTGGTAACGATATATACAATATACACTCGTATATATATATATATATATATATATATATATATATATATATATATATATATATATATATATATATATATATATATATATATATATATATATTATATATATATATATATATATATATATATATATATATATATATATATATATATATATAGAAAGAATCGGCTTTTTATCGTGATTCTGAGGATGTAAAAAGTTACCATTTCAGCTAAAATCCACCCACCAAAGGTTACAATCCTCAACAAAATATGTTTAGTTTTTGAAAAAGGCAAGACACTCCAAAAAGGGTACATAATATTAATGAAAGTTATGCCATCAATTTCGACATATTAGAAAACCCCATTGCGGAGTTTTCAAGCACCTATCCACAAAATGTGGAATTTCGAAAGAAAAAATTCGAGAAAAGAGATTACGGATGTGTGTTTATTTGTAGTTATCTTTTTTCTCTTTGCTTTGAAAAGAGTATGGAAAGAGTATGAAAAGAGTAGGAAGAGTGAATGAGTTTGGTTTATGATGAAAGATTGTGTGACGCTGCTCAAGCCACAATAGTGGCTTAATAAAACGTCACACTTTCTTACCATTTCTACGTTTGTTGATAATGTTATTTAAAAAATGTGGTAAGTGCCAGTTAAGTATGATGTAATTATTAGTTGAAAATAAAAGTCATCTCATCTCATCTCATCTTTCACTTACGATACACCCTCCCCCCAAAGAAACCTCAGTTTCGGTCTGCTAAAAGTTCAAGAAAACCTCGTGCTTATTATTTAATGCGATATTTGTGTATTTTTTATAAGAATTTACAGGCAACCGAGGGTGAAAGTTAGATTTTAAGGCTTAACCAATTGGTCTAATTTGGAGTATACTTTTCACAAAAAAAGGTATTACCAGGCATAAGGGGAAATCTGGCACCCGCCTAGTCCCCAAATTGAGCTTTACAGTGGAGTTAATGCTTTACTATAGAACTGGTGTTATACAGCAAATTACACTGAATCTTGCAATCACTTTAGGGATAGTAATTCTAACGGTTAGTAATTTTAAGCTCAAGTAATCTAACGAGGTCTACAGTGACTTCACAATTTATTTTGTAATGAAAAAAAAGTGCTTTCAGCAAAAATGGTTATGGTGAGTGTGAGGTGGGATAGTAGTTTAAGGAATTTAACACTCTGTTTAAAAATACACGTAGTATAATTAAAAGAGAATCTGTATCTCCCACAAGCATGACATCTTGCAGTAAATAGGACGTTTTTAATTTCGCTCAACGATCCGTAGTCATATTGAATAAAAGAAGCTTTAATTATTATAATTTTCCTTCACTTTGTTTTTCTTATAGGCCTATATATTTTTAAATCTTTTACAAATTGTTGCTGTTATAAGTAATATGCAGTATGCTTTGCAATATTAAAAAATGAAAGGAAATAATAAGAAGAACAATAAGAAAACGTAATATAGAAAAAAGGATAAAATAGGAATGCACATATAATAAGATGAAATAAAATATATAATAAGAATATATTGTAAACAGATATAGTATAGTAGCATAAAGAATGAATGACAACAGTAGCATAAAGAATATATAGAATATTGAAAAATATAATTAGAATATATAATTAGAACATAAGCATAAGACCGATAGAATTCAAGGAAGAAAACTTACTCCTCTAAAAATTGCTCCGGCCTTGTCTGCGTTTTCAAAGTTCTTATTATTTTCTTTGAAAAACTTCGTCACTACAGTCAGTTTACCTTCAAATCTTTCTTCTAGATAAACGTTTTACTTTTCTTTTGCAAATTTAACGGGCTTCAACAAGAAGGTCAAATGAAACCGAAGCCTTGTAAATTCATTAAACTACCAGCCTTAAAAGCTGGAAATAGAAACGTCTTCTTAGCTATGTTTTTCTTCTAAATTTTATTCTAAATTATTTTTTTTTAATCCGGTTTCATTCTTCGTCTTCTTCTTTAGAATTTGGTCATGGTTTTCTATATATTTTATTGGCAAAATTTTAAGAATTTGTACCGGTAATGGTTTTGAAGATCAGGATGCAAGAACATGTTTGAAGATTGACGTCAAGAAGACCAAATTGCTTCTGTTAGGAATAAGTGAGGATAGAAAGATGATACTAGATAACGAGAAGATAAAAATGTTTTCACATACCTAGTTAACATTATTAGTAAAGGTATTGGAAGCAATGAGGATGTGAATAGAGCAGCCAAGGGGCAGGGTGTTTTCTTTTGTAATAGAGAAAAGTTTGGAAAAGTAGGAAGATAAATCTTTGAACTTAGAGTAGGACTCTAGAAGAAGCGGTAATCTCGATAACCGCTCTGAAATATGGGTACTTCGAAAAGCTGAGGAAGAAGTGCTAGGTATTCACAAGAAAATTTATCAGGAAATACTTGTGAACCCACGTTTGAATGACTTGTATCAAGCATTAAGCTATGTTTCCCATTTTCTGGGTCTATAATGAAATAGAGATTAAAATGTTGAGATTACTTTTTATGGATGAATGATTCCAGGTTGCCAAAAACTTTACTTTTTAGCAAACCATCTGGGGCAAAACGAGAAGCATGACGTTGTTAAATGGGGCAAAAATACTTAGAATATCAACTTCATAGGAGAAAGAAAAGAATGAAGCTCTGAACATATTCAGGCAGAGGAATACCATATGCATATTCATTGGCCTCTAGTGGTTTTCTGATTTTCTGTTAGTCAATGTAGTAGTATTATAAAATTATATATTATGATTTTTATTTTTTTGTTCTTGTGAATTTGTATATCAAAATACCGATTGGCCTGTAATTATATCAGCCTCACAAGACATACATCCAATCTTATGTCGTGGTTTAATGCTCGTTTATTACATTTCACCACTGAAAACGTGCCCCCTTCAAGAAAGAAATTCGTGCATTCTTACGATAGACTGACTATCACCAAATTGAATACATTCTTGTTTTGTGTTTCTTGGCTAACCTAATTATGACCACCTCTAAAAACAGCCTTGCATTTAGCAGGATCAATAAGACCTCCCGGGGTCATTGGTGGTTCAAAGCCAAAAGTTGCAACACCAACTGTCGTTTCGAAGATTGAGCAATATAAACGAGAGAATCCAACCATTTTTGCTTGGGAAATCCGGGAAAGACTTATAGCTGAAGGTAAGCTGCATAATAGTCCCTAACAATTTGCTTTATAGCTCTTGCAATGGTTTTCTTATACCTTGGTTGCTTTGTATTAAACATTTCTATTGAACATTTCTTTTGAACATATCGAAATACCAAACTCTCCAAATCAATTCTCAAAATATCAAAAATGTTGTGTTTTTTTTTCGACATACAGTAGCTTTTTACTGTTTTCTAACTAATATTAATAATTGGAAAATGAAGCTTGGTATTGAAACTGTTTTTGCCTTGCCTTTGATGTCTACAACAACCTTGTGCGTCTATACAACTAATCATTATTAATCGAATGACCAGAAACTTGAGAAATCACCCTAACTGAAGGTAAGCTACATAATAAATTCTAGTAAATAGCTATATAAGTTCTATCAACTTATATTATGCGTTTCCTTATATTTTAGTTGGTTCTCATTATACTCAATGGGGCATTTGAGGCTCAAAATTAAAGCAAACATAAAGTTTAAGCAGATTTAGGGTGCCTTTCTGAGCTTTAGGAAAAAAAGTTAGAACTTTTCCCCAAAATGCAGTAGCGTACTATAAATCATATTTTGTTACTAATAGTTATAATTGGGAAGTGGGACTTTTGATATCAGAATTGTTTTTTCCTTGTCTTTGATGTCTAAAATAATTTTTGTTGCCTAAACAACTAGCCCTTATTAAGAGTCAAATGACTAGAAACTTGGAAAATGACCATGGCTGAAGATGATGCTGCATAATAGCTTCCAGATATTAGCTCTATAAACTCTATCAGTTGATCTTATATACTTTCAACAATCTTAATCAATCTACCAAAAATGGTCTACTTTTTTCTAAATAGAGTAATGCACAACCTATGCTTTTTTCTTGCTAACAACTATAATTGGGAAATGGATCTTTTGATATCAAACCTGTTTTTGTCTTTCTTTGATGACTAAAATGAATTTATTTTTTTTGAAAAACTGTTCATGATTAACAGTCAAAACACTAGAAACAATTTAAAATCTCTCATTTTAAACAATTAAAATTAAACAGTTTAACCAATTAAAACAATTAAAATTTAGGTTTTGAAATATAGCACCATAGCCTTAGCGTTGCGGTATTATTAACGTTTTACAACTGATATTAGATATAACAGATATAATCTAATATAAACCATTCACTAAAACAGCTGGGGTGTTAAACACATTATGCTGTGCAGGATATTCCTTTTATCTTATGGATACTTCCACAATACCTTGCTCTTTACGCTAAAGTTTTGACTGTTTGTCCCAATTTTTTCAAAACGGCTCCTTAGATGCAGGGGCCGTTCAATTAGAATAGAAAGCTTTTTTAAAAATGCTAAGAGCATTAGCGTAAAGAGCAAGGTATTGAGGAGAGGGGCAACTCCTTTTTATACCGAATAGTTTCTTTTCGTTTTGATTTTTCATTTTAATCCTTACTTTTAGTTAAACAAAAAAACTTGTTTTTTTGTTTAATATTTTTTCCACTGCATTAGCTACAAGTCCTAGCATTCTGATGCTTGAGATCCCTTCCCGTATACTTGCTATAAGCAAATGTTCTCTTTAAAATAATGTCTAATCCTTAGATATATAAATAAAAAAAACAAGTTTTTTTAACTGAAAGTAAGGAACGACGTTAAAACTTAAACGAACAGAAATTATTCTGTATATGAAAGGGGCTGTCCCCTCGTCAATACCTCGCTCTTTACGCTAAAGTTTGAATCTGTCACACAACTTTATTTTTAAAACAATAAAAAACTTTAGCGTAAAGAGCGAGGTATTGATGGGGGAAGGGGCAACAATTAAATGTATTCTAAATCTAGAGGGGGCGACAAATTTGTCATTATTTCTAATTTTTTTCAATAAATATACAAAAACAGGCATTGTTCATTGAGAACACCCCCTAAAAAGGTATTTTTCCAAATCTAGGGAGGGGGTGGCAAAAAATCCAAGGCCTAATTCCATATATGCCTCTCCATTGATGCAACTAAAATTATGACATATTTTTAAAACTGCCCGACTTAATTAGAAATTATTCACTCTGTCTTGGAATAATTACTCTACCTTGAGAAATCGCTCTTACTTTTAACGATAAATATTGTTTGTTAGAAAGGTGCTTTAGATGTTGTATATTTCATTGTATTTGAAAGGTATGTAGAAAGGCGCATGCGTCTTTTATCTCTTAAATACAAATAAAAACACTTATCTTTTGTTAGAATTAATAAAAAAAAAACTTTCCGAAAAAGAAGTTTTTCAAAGGAAAGTTAAGGTCATTTTAAACTTAAGATTAGCAGATACAAATACCTGTTAAAATTCAAAGTCAAAATGACCAAAAATTACTATTAAAAATATTTTGCTATTGAAGTATAGATGAAACCCAAAACAAACATAAATTTAAATAAACAATAAATGCAAACAAACCTACAATAGATACTAACGTAAATGAATAAATAAATCTTAAAACGACGGAAACTTAAACTGAATATGCAAATCAAGCTTGAAACGGACAAAAATCACTACAAGCAAGAGTTTGGGTATCGCCTCCTTCTCTCACTGTAAAAGTCTAAAACCAACTGCGCCATTGCGCTTTACTGAAAACGAATTGCATTACAAATATTTTCTTTTGTACTTAATATTGAAAATAAACATTAAAATTGCAGTAAAATTTAGAACTGATGAGCTTTCAGCAATTAATGTCACTATACATTAAATATTCAGTTTAATTTATTAGTTCTTTCTAAAATTGTTCGAGACGAGTAGAGTTTCACTACAAACAAGAGTTTGAATACTGCCCCCTTGCTTAATTGTAAAAACCTAAAGCCTATTGCGTCATTGGCGCTTCGCTGAAAACGATTTATACTACAGATATTTTCTTTTCCAGTTCTTACAGCATTGTAAATGAAAATAAAATTACAGTGAAATAAAATCTTGAACTTAAGGACCTTTCAATAAATAATATCATTATAAATCAAATTTTCGATTTGATTTTGTTTATACTTTCCAAGACTGTTCAAAACACATATAGCTTTCAGTAAAGCGCCAATGACACAATAGGTATTAGACTTTTACAGTGAGAGAAGGAGCCGATACACAAACTCTTGTTTGTCATGATTTTCGTTCGTTTCAAGCTTGATTTGCCTATCCAATTTAAGTTTCACTTGTTTTAAGATTTATTTTTTCATTTACATTAGTATCTATTGTATGTTTGTTTTTGATTGTTTATTTAATTTCTGTTCGTTTTGGTTTGCATTTCTACTTCAATAGCAAAATATTTTTTTTTCAAGCTTGATTTACATATTAAATTTAAGTATTACTCACTTTAAGATTTATTTATTCATTTATATTATTACTTTTTGTATTTTTTTTTTGCTATGATTGTTTATTTAATTTCTGTTCGTTTTTGGGTTTCATTTCTTCTTCAATAGCAAAATATTTTTTTTTGTTTCAAGCTTGATCTGCATATTCAATTTAAGCATTACTCACTTTAAGATTTATTTATTCATTTACATTAGTACTTGTTGTATGTTTTTTTTTGCTATGATTGTTTGTTGAATTTCTGTTCGTTTTGGGTTTCATTTATTCTTTAGAAGTAATTTCTGGTCGTTTTGAGTTTGAATTTTAACAGGTGTTTGTATCTGCTGATCTTAAGTTTAAAATGGCCTTTAATTTTCTTTGAAAAACTTCTTTTTCGGAATTTTTTTTTCAATTAATTTTGTTCTTTTTTGATTGCAAAATGTTTAAAGTCTTAAAAATTCCTAATTTCAAAATATAACTTTTTTTTTCAAAATCAAATGTTCATCTAAGTATCAAAACTAGTATCAAAGTAACATTATCAAAGTAATAAAATGGGTTTGTGTCAACCTCAGAGTTTTTATTATCTGATGTTTGAACTATTTTTAACAAAATGGTTATCCCAAAATATTTATCGGATGGGTTTGGAGAAAAAAGGGCATGAGGGAGGGGGCTAATTGCCCTTCAATCTCTTTTGACTCTTTAAAAGTGAACTAGAAACTTTATATTATCAATCAAATGAGCCCTCTCTGAAGTTGCCTTTACTCTGAAGTGGCCGTTACTGTAGGCAGCGTTGCCTCTGATATGGTTAAAAACGAGCTAAAGTGCATAGTAAAAGACATAGTGAATTAACCCGCATGTTTTTTTCAGAAGATAAAAATTACAATAAACCAGATTTGACTATGGTTTCGCATTGAGAAATGCACTTCGAAGATACCCTGAACTCGCCATACTTAACATACTCCCGATTACACCTTACTGTACTATCCTTTAAAATTTCTGAACTGTGGGATTTGGCTTTATGCAGCCATTTTTCACACAGACGAAGCATAATCCCCATTTTACAATTAGCACATTCACTATTAGTTTAAACGATAATTTTTTTTTTCTAAAGGTCTATTGTATTTAATGGTGTTTAAAAAGAAGTATTTATAATGTCTTCTAAATATTAATAGAAAGCTTAAATTTTATTAGGAAATGTATAAAAATGATTAGTAAATAAATTTAACTGAAAATGAATAATAATCCGATTATAAATCAGCACGTTTGATTTGCCATGAAATGAGGGAATGGGTCTTCAGACCCATTATATGTTTTTTTTTTTTTTTCTTAAGGAAATAGACATAGAGGAACGGGGGAAAAATTAAAATTTCTCGAAGTAAGGTTATTTTAGATTATAGAGATTAGAATGGAAGAGATTTGCATATGGTTTTATGTTGAAAACTACATCTGGAATCACTTACAAATGAGGTGTTAAAATAATAACGATGTTTAAACATGCATAAAAACAAAGTTGAATTAAAAATGAATAAGAATCCTGTTGTATTTCTGCATTTGAAATTCATCATGAAATCAAGATGAGGTCTTCATTTCTTTTTCATGGATTTTCCTATTTTTTCGAAATAGGAAAATCGACACAGAAAACTGAAAAAGAAAACACAGAAAACGAAAATTGACACAGAAAACTAGGGAAGGATTGGTATTATATTTGAGATTTTGAGTTAGACTAGAGCAGATTCGCAAACAGTTTAACGATAGAAACAATCATCGGTGGTGGTTCTAAGCCAGTCATGCTCCCCTTATCTGGGGTGTTAAAATACATTTAAATTTATTATAATTTAAAATCTTTGGCTGCCGGGTTTATGTAGCCATTAATCATAGTGAGTTGACGGAACTAGCGTATTCTTGAAGATCGACGCTAGTTCCGACGGTATATTAAATGACTATGTTTCTTATAAATAATAACGATAATTATGCTTGAAGTTTAGTTAAAGATAATGCTGCATTGAAGATGAATAATTATCCGATCATCTTTCGGCATGTTTACTTTGCTACGAAATCAGGACAAGAGCCTTCAGGTCTGTGATGGAGCCTCTCCTTTTTTCTTACGAAAATATTGGGAAGTATGGACAGGTTAGAATTAGATTGGAACAGCAGATTGTTTGTCATTGAAACTATCTACGGAGATGATTCTAAATAAGGCACACTTCTCATTTCAGAGAGTATGAACTATCAAGTTTATCATTCATACTGACCCATTAAACGTTAATTTCAATGATAAAAAAAAAATAATGACAATGTATATTGCTGATCTTTCCTTTTTTGCTGCTACTGCGAAAGGATATGGACAAATGGACAAAGCCCGCTTGAAAAAAACAACTATCCTGCCTTAATAGATTTCACTCCATAACGACAACCCTTTGAAATTGATTTAATTTTTCAAAAAGGTGTTGTACCTGTCACTTTGCCTGATGAAAATTTGAGAGGAAAGGACTTAAAATTTAACAAATTGGTCGGTAAACTTTGTTCTTGAAGGGTGCCCAAATTTAATCACATCAAACAAAAACATTAACGGCAGAATTTAACGAGAAGAATTTATCATTCTCTTAAGTAGTGGCATTAAAGCTGTTATAAGCTTTGGTGGCTATTTGGGTTGTTCCACCTTACTCCTAATTCAAAACACTGCAGTACTTAAAATAGGAAAAAAAATGGTATGCTGACAAATCGTCTGCGTCGCGCAGTACCGATCTCCTGATTTACTGCCTTTAACCGGGAGTGCATTGTTTAATAGGGGTATGGGGAGCAAATCATCCGATGCTTTCCGTGTTTTCCCCTAGATTTTTCCAGGTACCCATTTAGAGCTGGGTTGACTGTGGCTCAGCTTAAAGAGTCACAACATTGACTCCCAATCCAAACCAAATAACCAGCGACACCAAGACTCAAACCCTTGTCCCAAGGATTTCAAGTCCCAGTGCTGTCATCACTCCACTTAGCTCAGATTTAAGTACAGTGACTGAAAATTTTATAGTAACATTTGGGGTACCTGGGAATTCACTAAACCACTTTTAAGTCCTACCCTTCCACTTCTACAAGATGGAGACTCCGTCTACACAAATTATACTATGACAAGCATGTAGACATTTGTTCCAACTGTCATTTATTTATTTGTCAAGAGGTATATTAAGAAGATTGGGGAACAACAGACAAAATAAACATATGATAGGATACAACTAAATGAACAGATAATAATGAAAACTTAGAGCATTTGGTATTTTGTATTATTGTAAAAATAAACAAGAAAAAAAAGACTAAAACATAATTTAGGACAGACTTTTTTTTCTCAATTGGTCTTGGATATAAGATTTTCCTGGCACAGAAATTCCGTAGATGTCTATTTTTAAGGATGTTCGTTATGTGTGGAATGAACAACCATGCTTCCTAAGACTCGGGCGTTCAACCTCCTCTTTTTTCTTTCTTTATGAAAATAGACAATTTTGTGCCTGCTTGCTTACTTACTTAAATCCCCAATATTCTTGTCTGGTTTTGAAGCCACTCTTCCTGCCAAATGATATTAAGGGCTCGGTAACTAACTTTACCTGGTGCAGTATGTGATACCTGGGCTATGTTAGCGATGACAAGTTCTCTGTCTGTCTTTTTCTTGATCTTCCTCGTGGATGAGGACAATAAAGATATGCCTCAGGAGCAATTTTTGAAACACGACTAGGCTCAGTTGACTTGAATTGATCGAATCATTGCAGTTATTGGATGTTGATTTTTTTTAGAATGGTTTTAGTGAACTGGAGCTTCTGGCTTACTTCCACATTCGTACCTGTTTAGTACGTCTTTGGTCCGTGGATGGCATTTTTATGAGTAAAAATAAAATCGTTTGAAAATACTCTTTTACCTCTATATACTGAAAAATAAATACTTTCGTGTTGTTACTTAAGGAAAAAATTTGATTTTTATATGCTGAAAATAAAAGCGTTTGGCGGGCATGATATATTTATAACTATTCAGAAATGCTCACACCCCATTATGCTTCAATGCAATATAAAGATCACTTCAAAATGTTTACCTTGACTCGACTAAAGCCTTTGTGGCTGTATTGGGGTATCTTCTCTTCTGGTAATCCGACGTGCGTGTTGGTGGTTTGCCCTTATACGAAGCAGTTAGTGGGTATATAGGTTCGTAATTACCATTTCATCCCTCGCAAACTCAGCCTTGGGTACACGTTCTGACCAATCCTGCGAAGGCTAATTTGTAGCAGGTTGGGGGATATGATCTACTCAGTGAAGCTGTTGACTTTTAATTTGGTCCCGGATGGCGTGGGAGCAGTAGACGATTTTACTGAGGACTTTATTTGATGCCGGGTCAATTTAGGCAATTCTCAATATGGAGTATAGGTATCTATTTTCAGATGTAGAGAATCTTCACTCATCATCGTTTATTTTCCACGTTCACTTAAGTATAGAGCTATAGGGATTATCGGAGAGTCAGAAATTCGGATCTTCCAAGAAGCTGCTAACTAGTTCTTATATTATGAGCGTCCAAAGTTTTTTTTTTATTTCAATTCTACCGGGTAAATATCAAAGTAGGTGTGAAAATCTACGTTTTTAAATTTTCGATGTTAGCAGATTATTTGTTACTTTTATTATGTTTAGAGATAAAAGTGTGTTTTATAACTTTTGTTAGTATTCTCATTTTACGTTGTTTTTAGTCTCTGGTGAATCTGATTTTTGCCTTTCAAGCTCAAATTTATCACATATTTAAGCTGAAGAAAGATGAAAATTTCGAAATGGTATTTATCATCTGACACCAGGCCCAGCTTTATTCACCCGCTTTCTACAATTTGTATTACTATCGCGAGAGGAAATTTTCAAGTACCTACTACCTATACCTATTAAGTCTAAAGTGCAAATAGAGGTGGTTTGAAAGGAGTTAAGGTTCTTCTGGGTCCACCTGTCTGGGTCCTCCGTTTTCAAAAGGTTGTAACACACCAACTTTTCTGATGAAAGTTGTTAGTGGGTAGGCCATGGGTGCACTTGGGTCCTCCAGCGGTGTAGATTGAAAATTGTTTTCAGATTGTTTTCAGGAAGTGACGAAATAGTGTTAGAGAGTGTCCGAGAAAGATTTTTTTATTTATTTCATGCTTTGTTAAGGTTTCAGTTCCCTGTGGAACAAGAGATTTTGCAACAAATTTACAGTTTTAACTTGTACCGAAAGGACAAGACACATTCTCATTCTCAAATCTCTTCATTCACAAAACCAGAATTATGATATTAACTAGTTTTTTTTCACATAAATTTACTTTAAATTGCTTACAAAAAGGAATTTTTTTTCTATTTTGCATGTTTCAGTGTATTTTTTTTTCTATACATATTTTTGCGAATCAATGTAAAATATGCAAAGCCAATTCCAAATATATGATCTGGTAAGTGTATGAAACTGAATGTAAGCAATCGAATAATAGTATTTTTTCTATTAAACTGAAACATGAAAACCGCAGAACTATAGAAAATAACATATATCATGTATTGCAGATAATCTAATGATAATCCAAACGTAGGAGACTGGACGCCCCTTTCCCGCGCCCATCTTAGTTTTATGCTAAAGTTTAGCTTGTATGGTAATTTTCTGAAAATAAGGACTCATTAGGTATTACTTTACACACCTAAACTTAAGTTTCCTAAATGTGAGGCAAAAGTTCTCCACTTGAGTATAATTTCTTCTAATTTTTTTGGTACTTACAACTGATTTTTAACTTAAAACTGAAAAATAACGTACCTAGCTAGAACTTACACTGGGAACACAAAACTTAAGCTGCGCAAAAATCCCCAATGAACAAATGATATACAGTAAAATAGCGAATTTGTTTATCTTAGGCTTTTATTTTTCCGAAGAAGCGAACAAAAATAGGTCAGTTGGGAAAGAGAGCAAAAAGAGACGTAAATAGTTCCTCACTAAACAGTATTTTTGTTTGCACAGAAAACATTTTATCAGTCACACTTTCCTTAATCTTTAAGTTTGGAAATATTTCAAAACCCTAGGATTGAGCCAAAAGATACGGTAACATCTTAATTTTAGAGACGTATGGTTACCGAAGATTCAAGGGAACCCTCATAAAACATTTCGAGTTTATTACCTGGTACTTTTCATCTACCATCTCAGTTGGACCTATCACAGGTCAAAATACATCAAATACAAAGAAAAAATGATGAAAATATAAAACAAATTTTTAGACTATATTTATTCAATTTTCTTGGAGGGGATCCTTCCGGTAAACCATGAGGGTGCTATTTCCCTTAACTCTCCTACGTGTCGTTATCCCCCTATCCTCCATTGATATAGAATTTGAAAAAAAGAATACAATACAGCATTAAAAACTCCTGGTAGGCCACAAAGCTTGAATCACGAATCATATTTTAAAATAATAATAATAATAAATAAATAACTCCTGCTAATAATAATAATATAATAATAATAAAATAATAATAATAAATAACTCCTGCTATAAGTTCATGTTCATTTCCTTAAATTAATGCGATTTTGTTTCCTGCACATCTTGAATAAATTATAAAAATAAAACATTTAGGGTAGAACTGTTTCGTTCCTAACGTTGTCAGGCAAGTTAGCGACAGGTTACTTGTCCATCTCCTCCCCTATATCCTCCTATACAATAAATACACCATCCTTAAAAAAACTTATTGAACTCTCGATATCCTAAATACTTGGTTCAAAAAGTGCTCACAAATCTAATAGAGTTAATCAATTTCTAATATGATTAATGAATACAGACTCAAAAAAGAAAAACGTGTCTCTTTCTAATTCATTTTGACGAAAAAAAGTTAGGTTAACTCTTTTGCTTCCTATGTAATGACGTAAAGGAAGAATTGACGTTTAGTTGGCACATTACAAGTTGATTAACGTCACTTCAATCACCCATTTCTCACTCTGGCTATGAACGGGCACGTACAAGCCAATTTTTTTGGGGGAAGGGATCAAATTTTTTATAATTTGAATACGACGTACTCAGAATTTTTTAAATTTAGAATTTTGGGGAGTCTGGGCCCTGAACTCCCTTCCTGTGTATATTACCTGGCTATGAATGAGTAGTTTTTAAGTTATTATTACTCCTCGATGCTCACATCCGTTTCGATTTGTATCAATGACGGGTATTTATAATTCATCACTGAAAAGAGTATTGAAAAGCACAATGAGTGGTGACTAGTGTTGAAACGCTTGCTTTTCGGAAGAGCAGAAATTGAAAACAATAAAAATTATGACATGGATAAACAGGAGTGAAGAAATGGTTTGGGTGCATGTCGAATTACGCTTTTGATAGGTAGTTTTGGTGCAGTCAGTAGACAATTAATTGACGAGAAACGTTGATAAAAATCCGTGGCAAATTATGTATGAAAGCTTTTTGAGAAGACAAAAGATAGCTGCCACAGATGTTTTCTTATTTAAAATTAATTAAAAATAGCTCAGCCATTAACAATAAGTGTGAATTGTTTTTTCTTTATTTTATGAGTAGAAAACCTAATATGTAAATTCAACGCTCTGTCATGCCAAATAATAACATATTATGTAATTTTTTCAAAGGTAGGTTATTTGGACCATATCGTTATGGCTGGAACTTCTATTTTTCGTAACTTTTTTTTTCAGGACCAGGGGAGAAGAGTTAAATTTAAAAAACGTAAACAAAGCTAAATGTGTCAAAACTTCAAAAAAGTGCTGAAAGAATCACATACATCCTAAAGTTACAAGGGGAATGGGAATGGATCACCCAGAGGAGCTCAGGTTTCAAAATTGGGTAGGCTGTGGCTAATTCAGAAGTAACTAAAAGTACTAGTATCCTTTTAAGTAGCCAAAAGAATTATACCACAAAAATTTGACGTTTTCTGCCATTACCACAAAACAATAAACCAACCACTCCACGTAAGTGCTGAATTAGATAGAATTAGTTTTTACTCCTTTGGATTTTTTTACACTTAGAATTTAACCCTTTTTGTAACTACTTCCTTTTTTTCCAAAATTTCGTTATTTCATAGCTTCAAAACATTACTTATTTTGAAAGTTGTTTCGTTCAACTTTATCCTAGGCTAATAAACGTAACCATATTTTCCTAGCACAGACATTTTGGGCGATGTTTGGTTAATTTAATTTCCGTTTAATGGAATTATTGGTTCATCATACAAAGAAAATTGTTAAAAGATATTACATAAAACATATAATAACTGAAAAAAAATTATTGAACAATTTTACTTTTAATTTACGCAGTATGATTATTTGCTGTGGTTTGAAATTGCTTCTCGAGTTAAACTCCTGATATGTACACTAAAATAACAATGATTTCCCATTAAGACTATTATTTTTATCCACGCTAGTTTGCCTTGAAATTTTTTTTTAGTAATAGAAAAATTGTATTATGAAAAACTCTACTTACAAGACAACTATAAATTGCAGAGTTAAACTAAACACATTTTAAAACTGTAAATAGACATTAGTGGGGTGCCATGGGTATAGGAATTCTATAAATTAGCCTAATGGTATCAATTAAGGAGGAGAAGGCAGGCGACCAGCAACTTGTTACTCCTTTTTCATGACTATGATTGCTCAATATTTGTTCTGCTTTTTGTATCTTATTATAGTGGTTCTTGAAAAATCAAGAAAACCTTTGCCCCCCCCCCCACATTTTTTCTAGATTTACGCCTCTGAATGAACCACTATAAAACACAAAAACCTTCATCTATTGATGAGTGACGATTTACCGCCAGGCCATTACAATTAATATCCTCCTAATCCAAGGGTTGAATCTTTATTTCGTTTGACTACCTAAAAGTTTCTTATTCAAGTCTTCATGCACTTATTGAATTAATAATGATCGCATATTAAGTAGGTGACTCTGTTGACTTCAAGAGGATAGTGATTGCCCAAAAATAAGATTTGTCAGATATTCTTTTTTTTAAAATTAGTGTTGCAGTATTACTTTAAGGACTTCTTGCTTGTACTTACATAATATATCTCAGGATACTTTTATTTCACGTAGTAGAGTAGCTTTTCTCAATTTTCGCTTCTTGCCCTAGGAACAATATCAGAAACCAAGGATAAGCCACTTACTGGTGGATGTAAGCTTAAATAGCACTTCATAATGTATCAAATGCAACGTGTAAAAAATAAACTGATCTTTGTTGATTATCAAAGCAAAAAACTTACCCAGGCATTGATGTTTATTAACATTGATTGTGCTTATATTTTCTTGATTATAGTAATATAGAACTTCAGAAAAGTGCAGGTCATCTTTGGATACTGCATTCAAAACCCTTTATTCCGCTGAGTCATTGATATTATTAATTTTATTATAAACCTTATTACGTTTGATTAATGAGTATCAGGCACCTGTTCAGGTACCTTTGAATTAATAGATGGAAACGTATTCAGAGTTTCCGTGGTTTTGTGTAGTGTTATATTTGACTTTAAAGGCTTTAAAATGGGCATGATACCTTCAAAAAAATGGATAGGCATATCGAAATTGACTCGCTACAATAGACTAGTTACAATGAAATAAATTAATATATTAGTCATGCTTTAACCTGGTTTTCTTGTAGTTTCTTTTGAAAAAGTTCCTCTGCCGAAGAATTTTGCTGCTTTGCAGCAAATATGCTTTACAGCATAGCTGCTGCTGCAGCTTATTTCCTGCTGTAGTATAGCTCTTTTAGGTTTTCTTGCCACTTTCTCATTTGTCTGCAGACTGAAATAAAAATATTTAAGAATATAAAAGTTAAATCCATAGTAGAACAAAATGGCTTTTAAACAATTAGGACAAATTTTTGTCCTTCTAAAATATAGACTACAAAAAATTTCGTGACGATATTTGATCAGCTTAGATAAATTGTCAATTTATATCAATGGATCAAAGAATATGAGTCTCAGTTATTTTGGTCACTACACGCCGCAGGTTTTCTTTTTTACAAAACTAATTGGACTGTTTTAGCTTCTTACTCTTGAAATGTTGAGACTCTCTCCTAACATTTATGCTTATGGGTAAATTTATTCTTGTAACCAAGAGGATATATATTTAAGTTTTAAAAATGAGAGATTATGTTCGATTTCTTCCTAAAATGTACATATCAATTTGCACAAAATCCTATGAAACGGAACTTAGGTGAAACGTGACTAAGCACGTGATTTTCATTAACCTAATCCTCGTGCCACAATGTACGATTAGTACCATGGTACAAAATGACACAGGGTGCGCTAACACAATTCGATTTATAGTAAGTAATAAATAAACTTTTTAAATATAGGAGTTTGCACTTCAAATACTGCACCAAGTGTGAGCAGCATTAATCGAATTCTACGCAACCGAGCAGCGGAGAGAGCTGCAGCAGAATTTGCTCGAGCTGCCGGCTATGCAACCATATACCCAACAGCAGGTCCAACCGGCATAGGAATTCCTTTTCCATGGCCTTCTCCCTTATGGCACGGGTTACATTCGGCACATTTTGGAGGAGGATTAGTACAGCCAGTTTCACAAGGAGGTGTCTCGTCATTAATGCAGCCTGGAGTTCTTCGCTCCTCTTCAGTAGCATCAGCCAATTCCACACAGCCATCTCCGCCTCTTTCAGTGGGTTCAAGCAGTTCACCTATTCTTATGGAGAAAGATAAGAAATCAGGTATAGAGTTTTTTGTTATTAGTCTTGATCTATCTAGTAATACAGTCAATTATTGCCATGAATATTTTATTTCCAGAAGAGGTTTCTAGTCATTTTTTATTTAGGCAATATATCGGGCGGTCCTCTGTCGTGTTCAACAGTTTTTTTTTTTTTTTTTTTTTTTTTTTTTTTTTTTTTTTTTTTTTTTTTTTTTTTTTTTTTTTTTTTTTTGTTTTTTTTTTTTTTTTTTTAACTTAGTCTCTGCTTAAAAACGAACCAGGAAATAAATTGAATCACTGTTTGGGAAACAATCATCGAAAACGCTAAACAACAGGGAAAACAACAATAAAAAGGTTTCTCTTGACCGGACGATCAGTCATTTTATGTTCAGGTTATTTTGTCTATCAGAGATTTTAAATTGTTAAATAGCCTGATTGTGACACGACAAAGGACCAAGCAAAATAATTCAATTAAAATGAATTGATGCGCGAATATTTATAGCTGCAGAGCTTTAGCACCTTCTAATTCCAATCTTCGAAATGTCGAACTCTTGATAAAAAAGACAAAATAATACAATATTTCAATAGGGTTCGGCAACTGAAACGATAAAATAGCTTCAGTTCGTGACTTGAATTTGGATAAAATTTTGGAATTTGTACGGAAAGTTAATTGAAAATTATAACGTGCTGTCTAATAGAAGATTTCATTCTGGTAATACAAGATGCAATATGTGTTTTCTATCTGATCAAACATGCATTAGTGATTATGTGTAGATAAATTCGAAGACCCCACTGCCTTTTCATGACGATAAATAAAAGTTCAATTAGGGATAAATTCCTTTAATGGACAGTGACAAATTCAAAAAAAAGTACTAGATATTTCTAGTATTACTACTTTGATATTTCGAATACTGCTTTGAGTATTAGTACTGATGACTGTCACTGCATACGTAACCGAAAAATCTAGTATTTCTTGCGAAATTTATCACTGTACATTAAAAGAATTTATCCCTATTTAAAATTGTGTTTATCGTGATTATGTGTAAATGAATTGGTTTATTTTAAAAAGTATATAATGGCTATAAAATTCCTTTTTGATACTCAGACCACCCCTCCTTTTCCCTTATAAAAAAGCATTAAAATCATCTCTTAAAGGGATTATGTCTCCATCATAAATAATTTCTGAGACCACACTGGCTAATCATGATAAAACATAAAATTGCGAAGAAAGGAAGAAAACGAGGACAATTAACAGCCAGTGAAAAAATTGAAAAATTATGCAAATATTTCGGTCTGAGAAAGGGTTACTGAGAAAGGGTCGTCTAATTTTAGTTTTGTGTTTTTATATTAAGGCTTGGTTTTTTATATTTTTATCAGTTTTATTCTGCACTGAGGAGGGTCAAGCAGAGGTCTTGACCGAAATATTTGCATAGTTTTTCAATTTTTTCACTGGCTGTTAATTGTCCCCGTTTTCTTCCTTTCTTCGCAATTTTATGTTTTATCATGTCTTCATCACCGCAAAATTCCAGACATTACTGGAAAATTTACGAACAGAAATTTCACAGTTGTCGTTTATATATGGTTTGAATATTATCCTGTTATATTTAATGATATTGTTTGAATAATATAGTAAGTTGTTTCACGGGGAATAATATCAGTGGAATAGTTCAGGGGAGGGGGGATATAATGAATCCCAAATAGACAGTAGATACTCAAATAATATTTTAAAGATCCTACAGACAATGGTTTTATAAGAATAAGTTGGCTTGTACTATTAAGAAATGCTATGAGACATTATTTTTTCCTTTTTGAATTCATTTAGTGTTGTATAACAAATTTATTTTAAGGGGTGGAATAATCCCAACCTTGATAAAAGATTTACCCCTCCCCTCATCTATAATTGTATGACCTTTAATACGGCTTAAGTGCTTATTTTTCAAAATAACGAAATATAAGTTTAAGTTTTATGAAGATCGTAAGAGAATGTGGTGAAAAACCAAAAGAACAGCGTCGATGGCAATAATTAGTAGGAGTGGTGAAACCTCTAGGTTTTTCTACCTGCGCAATTTCTCTAGAGAAACATGCTAATCTTTAACGTTTTCGAAACCTCTCGTCGATCTCCTTGATTGTTAGTCAAGAAGCTAAAAAATTATTTACTAAATTTTATCTTTTGAAGTCTATTATCTATAAACTAATTTCTGCAAAAATAGCTCTATGCCAATCAACTGAAACACATGGATAATTCAACAATAGAGATAATTGTACGCATGCTTATTTCGCAAAGCATAATAATGAGCGTACGCTCATTAGACCTTGTGACAGTACAATGGTTGAGATGACACGTAAAAACTCCGTGAACTTCATTTCAGACCTGCCTCAAACAAGACCTACTCCCTTTAGGAGTGACGTCTCCTGCACACTTTGCATCCCCTATCATTACTAACAATTTTCTATAAGCTTGTGAAAACTGAATTATCAACTAAAAAAAATATGAGATTAATGGTCCACTGAAATATTGAGCGCCAAATTTAATAATAAAAAGTTAATATTCAAGTAAAGATCTGATCTTCTTAAGGGCTTCAGATAAAGGGACGTTAAGCATCATCGTCAATAAGCATTTGACCGCCATGTGATCAACAGACATGGAAGTATCAATAAACATTTAACGGTCACAAGTTTAATAGATATTGAAGGGCGTTAATAGTCATCGTCAACAGGGTTTGACTGTCCAACAAATTTGAGGTCATTTGATTAGAGGTCAACAAGCAGGAAAGGACCTACTAAGTATCATGATCAATGAATTGTCTGTTTGAAGCTTAACAGATATTACGCATCATCATCAACAAAGATTTGGAAAAGAATTTAAAACACTACCATGTATTAACTGTAAAACTCAAAACTCATCTAGCTTCACTTCACTTTTACAGACGAAAAGAATACTATGGTTTTTGCTTATTGATTTTCCCGTTTCAACGTGACAACACTGACATAGGAGAATTGCAGCAGTAGTTTCAAACAAGAGGATTATTTGGCAACATAATAATTAATTTCATACTCATTTTATTTTATCCAATCGTTTAAGTGTTCTCACTGAAGCAACGCTATTTAGCTTCCGTGGTACTTAGCCACTGTATCAACAATTGTATATATAGATATTTGCTGTTTTTATTTTTTGTTTTGGATTTTATATGATTTTAGGTTATTTTAGTCTTTATCTCTGTTTCTTAGAGTTGAAGGCGCCTTATTTTATTCAGGCAAAATATCCGCATCACTTCAATTGTCTTTTTTTTCTCTGGGCCGTAGTCCCGTTTGTTTTCTTCATTTTGAGATTTCAATCTCTTATTGTTTTAGACAGCACTGACGAAAACACGATACTGCAGCAATAGCTTCATAATTTTAAAACAGAAAATTGTAATAAAAAAAATTGTATTTCTATTCTTGAACTTTTTTATTTCTGCGCTTTTTGTCTATCAGCAGTTTCCCCTGACAATATTTCCAACTGTCAGAAAGTTTCAGCAAGTAGTCTTTGTCTACGGGTTCTTTTTATTTCTATTTTGCTGGTGAAAGAAAAATTGTTAGTAAAATTATTATAAACAATGTTTTTGGCTAGGACATTGAAAACCGTTCTTTATTCAAGAAACTAGCCAATTTTTACTTCAATTGGCCTTGTTATATGATTCGTTGGTAATATTAGCTACAGCAGCAGTGCGCTTACTTTTTCCGTCATAAATGATGTATTATCTTTCTAAAAATGTGAAGGTGTTCCTTGAAAGCGGCCAAGACTCTGTTTGTAACTGTTCCTAGAACTTCATTTCTTTTTAAGTCAATAAGTACCTGAGCTTTCAAACTTTTGTTGTCGGATGTAATTTATTCCTGGGCAAATACTAGAAAGTGTCTAACAAGTGCCTTATACAAAACGTTGATTATGAAAGAACTCATAAAAAATTAATTCTTATGAATTTCTTAAATTTATTAGTATACTATGATTATAATAAAAGCTGTGAAATTAAATTTTGTATAAATGTTCAAACTATTAATGTAAAGGATGGAAGCTAATTATCAAGTGACATAAAACATTAAAATGTGTCCTGTGAACGCTTAAACAGCTCATTTCAACAGCTGTTTCAATTTTATGTGTTTTTGTGCTAACTGAAATAAGGAGTACTTAATATATTCTGACAAAGATATTGATTTAAATGTTCTAACTTGTATTTAATTTGCTAAAACCCAAAAATAAGGTAATAATTTAGTTTTTTTCAAGTAGTGAAAGTAAAACATCTGCGCGTAACATGCAGAAGCAATGATTAAGCTCTCTGAAAGACTTTTGATGTGGGTAGGTATGGTTTTCAAAATATCATTTTCGAAGTTGATTTTATTATAGTTGCCCGATTCACATTTTCTTTTTAGTTAGTTTGTTTCTTATGTATGCTTATACTTCAATATAAAATAGGAAAAGCTTCTTGTTCTTGAGCAAGTTTAGATCCCTCTTTCAGGAAAAGTCCAAGTCATATCATAGTTCTGGATTAGTGAATGCATATATCTGAAGCTAATGGATTCAATGATTTAAGCACATCATCCATTTGGTGCAAGTCACAGTTGTAGGCCTGTGGTAATATTGTGTGTTTCACGGGCAAGGGCGTAACTAGGGTCTTTGTTCAGAGATGGGGGGTTATTATTCCTCGGGAAGATTTTTATAAAAAAAATTGATAAAAATGCACTAAAATTAGTTAATTTGTTTATATGTATTTTTGCAACATTATTACGAGCCATTTTTTTTTTGGGGGGGGGGGGGGGGATCAGGTCAAACCCTGAAACCCTTCTCCTTGTTCAGAGGGAAAATAAACCGTCATTCCCCTCCAACTAATTCTTTGATGCCTGGATTTTAGTCAAATGCCGAGAATTTTAGGATATCACCATTTCAAAAACAAGATTCACTCTTGCTGAGTCGAAATGTTAAAAAATCAATTATGAATCTTAATCATTTATTCTTTTAAGCGATTAATAATTAATCAATATTCTTGCAGATGAGGGATTATGTAAATCACATTGGACAATGCCTGAAACTGAAAATTCAAGCAGAAAACGGGAGCGATCTCGAAGTCGTTCAAAGAGTCCTGAAAGACCGCCTCCAGCCCATCGCTCCCATATAGAAACACTCACGCAACCTCAAATGGCCATTCCCTTTCACCTGAAACATCCCTTACTTTTTAGTCAGAATTTAATGTTTAACAGCGAAGCGGCTAAAATTCGAAAGAACAATTTGTCGGTGGAGCAAATAAAGGAAATTGAAAGAGAATTTGAAAGAACTACGCTTCCTGCTTTACAAGCTCGGGAAAAGCTAATGAAAGCACAAATGGAAATCAGGGTAATTTTATTTCACTACTTATGAGCAATATATGAACCAGTTCAAGATAAAAATCTATTTGTTCCGTAAAGTAGACAGTGGAGGTAAGTAACAAGGAAAATACAGCGATCGTCTCAAATATATTGTACTGAATACTTGAATGATCGGTCAACATTTTATTTATTTTATTTCTTTTATTTTGTTCGTGTGTGTGTGAGTTTGTATTTGACTATGATAAGTTTTGTTACACTTTAGTACAAAGTTCAAATTTGTTTAAAAAACTTTAATTATCTTTAACCATCAAAGCATTCACGGAATTAAATAAAAACAAGTCTTTTTAATGATTTAAAAAAAACCTTCTTGTTCTAATTAATTATTAGAATTTCCCTTGTGTTGAAGGAGTCGTTCTCAAAGAATTGGGACGAAAAGTAAAACTTTAGAACAAAAAATAGGGTATTGAGGAGGGGGCAGCCTCTTTCGTATACGGAATAACTTATGTTCATTTTAACTTTTAACGTTGCTCCTTACTTTATGCTGAAAAAGCTTTTTTAATTTAACTCTCGATCGCATTATAATTAATGCTGGGAAATCCACCCCCATTCCTAGGAAAATTTCCCCCTGTCTCTAAAAAATTCCTCCGTGGAAAGTTCTTCCCATACAAACCCCTCCCGTCAGGAAATTACCCCAAGACAATTCCACCCTTGCTGCAAATTCCTCCGGGGAAATTTCTTGCTGAAGGTCCCGCAAAAAATTCTCTTTAGCATAGCTTTATTTGAAAAGCACCGGTTATTTGTTTTGATTTTGATCGTTTTCTCAAGTAAGTCAGAAGTCCCCCCCCCAGCTATTCAGAATGTCTTTCCCGTAAATTCATCCTCCCCGCAATGAAAAGTTTCCCTTGCAGAAACTTCCACGCGGGGAATTTCTTGAGATGTTAATTCCCCCATGAAAAATTTCTGCCGTGGAATAGCCACAGGGGAGTAGCTACAGTGTTTTTATTGGGGGGCGGGGGGCCAGAGGGGTACTATTGAAGTAGGTGCTATTCAAGCGGTAGTGATGAAAAGTAACTATTTAACAAACACGCTGCTTCTAGAATTTAAAAACATTACGCAATACATTATAAACAATAAACACACATTAAACAATCATAAATATAAGTACTGGTGCTTAGCTTTTACTAAAAATGTCAGCAATGAGCTGTTGTAGACGAGAGTAGTATAGCGTAAAAAGCTTTCGGGTGGGCGAAGGTGAATGTCGTATACACTCAGCTTTTTTCAGCCAGATTCACCACTAATGCTGCAATACTTATCCACCCTCTAATTCCTCCATCCCCCACGTCCAGCACAGGATGCTCAATCTCATAATTGAACCAAGCTCTATTGTAACAGCCCCGGGTATTGCACTATTCATTTGCTCGTAATTTTGAATTGAGTTTGACTCTGTAAGATTTAATATGTTGTTCTAAAATTATAATGTACGTCATTTATTGATATATAATTTATGATTTTTTGTTAATTGATTTTTTTGTGGGTTCACAGATTTATATTGATAAATAGCCTTGGTATCAGCGGACCAAAGCCCAAAAAAACATAGGCAGCTGAATTGCGCTGTCTGAGTAAAGATACTGGATAAGTCAAAATATTATCACTGCTTGTGAAACATTGTATTGTGACATATTCCCCCCCCCATTTAAATAGTGACCGTATTTTAAAATTAAAAGTATTAGAAAAATAAAGTTAGAATTGCTAAATTATCCATTGGGCATTGTTTGACAAAGAATATCAAGAAAATATGAATGAGTCTTGGCATCATTGTGGCACAAACCTTAAATTAAATAAAAATTGCCAGGGATGCCAATAGGAAGGGAAAATTGACTCCTAGAGTTTGAAAATTACCTTCCTCTTTGTATCTTTGTTCAAAAAAATGAATTCTATAAAAATTCCACAAAAGTTTTTCTTGTGTAAATCAGGGTATGGGGGGGTAAGCATTTCGGGAGGGGGCTACACTGGATATCGTTTTTATGTCTATAATACCCTTCACGAGCAAAGAACGGTCTTCTAGTGCTACATGATTAAACTGATCGCAATAGAAAAAGACAATGGGTTGTTACCGCTTATACTTGCACATAAAATTTCTCAATTGTGACTTTGTGAGAAAAATATACATATTTTGTTTAAATTCACTTTTTTCTATTCTCAGCAGGCATTTCGTACAGCATGCTGATGCAGAGATAAATGTCCCACAAGTAGCGTTGGCTTTGTGTGAAATGCGACTAATTTCAGTCATAATTCTTAGCACATTTAGGCCTATGTCAGTTCTTTTTTTGGAGCTGGTTAAAAGAAATATTTAGAAAAATTAAAAATAGCTAGAAGTCAACATGGTGTTGTACATAGAGGCAGTTCAATATTTATGCATCAGTATGTGAATCCAAAACGCAAGGAATAAGACGCTATCGGTGCTTATTAGGCATTTCAATGACAAATAAGAAAATCGGAGTTTCAATTTAATACTGGAAATAAAAATTAAAACAATTAAATGATTTCTGGAGTATATCCCCCTCTACCGAATTCCATGAATAAACTACAACTGATTTGGCGTATCTAGTTATAGTGCAAATAGCATTATAAAAAGTACTAAGTCATATTTTCTTTTTCAAATTATATTCACTGTAAAAAAAGAAAATCTAATCTTGAACTCATAGATTTTAGAAAGTAAATTCACCTTAAATATCAGAGGGAACAATTTACCTGAGCAAATCTGGCAAAACAGGAAGCATGGAACATTTTCCATTTTTGGCATAATTAGGAAAGGTCTTAAAGCTTTAAATTTCCCAATTGTTTACGTATAGTATTTGTTATTGGGAACCATGCACGCACTTTTTTGGGGGGGAGGGGGTGAATTTTCTGCTGTTTTTTTTCCACAAGGAAGATTTTCCATGGGGAGGTAAGTTTCCAGGGAGGAAACTTTTCACGGGAAATTTTACACTGGGGGAATTTGCCTGAATTCCAATACGAAATTCTTTTTATGTGTCTTGCTTTCATTTTGCCGACTCATTTTTATGCGTGGACATGTTAAAAGTAATTGTGTGGGGTTAATTATCACCAAGATCGAATTATCTAGAGAATATTTCTGTAGGGAGGAGGGATCTATCTGTGGAGGAGGAGCCAGATTTCCTGGCATTATTTTAAAAACGATCAGAAATTAAATGATAAAACAAATTTCTTCAACTGAAAGTAGGAAATATTATTAAAATTTAAAACAAAAAAGAAATTATTATGTATATGTGGGGGTTCCCCCTCCTCAACATCTTACTCTTTACGCTGAAGGTTGAATTTTGTCCCAATTCTTTATGAACGACGCCTGAAAAACAAGGATTGTTTAATTAGGACAATTGCAAGTTGGACATTTCTATGAAGGGGGCGCCGGATTTCCCAGCATTATTTAAAAAACGATCAGAAATTCAGTTAAAAAAAAAACAAGTTTTTTCAACTGAAAGTAAGAAGCAACATTAGAACTTAAAACGAGCAGAAATTATTACGTATATGAGGGGGTTCGCCCCCAAGTCATTACCTCGCTCTTTACGCTACAGTTTTTTTTCAGTGCTTTCAAAAGATCTATCTATTCTAATTAAACGGCCTTTGTGATTTAGTACTTTCAAAAGTTTTAGTACTTTCATAGTTTTTTAGTACTTTCAAAAGAGCTATCTATTCTAATTAACCAGCCTTTGTGATTCAGGGGTTTGTGATTCGGACAAAATTCAAACTTTAGTGTAAAGAGCGAGGCATAGACTAGGGAGCGAACTCCCTAATATACGTAATAAAAGCATAAGAATATAGAAATTCGTTACGTAAGTTAATTTGTAAGTTACGTCAGAACAAAATTTCGAGAAAGCCAATTAGCCAAAAAAAGGAAAATTAATATGCAAAATTCGTTTTAATTATTCATGTACGGTGAGCCAAAATCAAAGCTGAATTAATTCAAAAACGTTCAGAAATTAACTAAAAAAACAAGTTTTTTTAACTGAAAGTAAGGAGCGACATTAAAACTTAAAACGAACAGAAATTATTCCGTATATGAAAGGGGCTGTCCCCTCCTCAACGCCTCGCTCTTTGCGCTAAAGTTTGATTTTCTCACAACTCTTATTTTTTCAAACAATAAAAAACTTTAGCGTAAAGAGCGAGGCGTTGAGGAGGGGACAGCCCCTTTCATATACGGAATAATTTCTGTTCGTTTTAAGTTTTAATGTCACTCCTTACTTTCAGTTAAAAAAACTTGTTTTTTTTTTAGTTAATTCTAACTAAAAGGCCACTGTGTTTCGGGAATCGTTCTTGAAGAATTACGACAAAAAATTCAAAACTTTAATGTAAAGAGTAAGGTCTTGTGGAGGGGACAACTCCTTTCATATACATAATAAATTTCTTTACGTTTAAGTTTTGATTTTGCTCCTTACTTTCAGCTGAAAAAACTTTCTTTTTTTTTAAATTTAATCTCTGATAGTTTTAAAATAATACCACGAAATCTGGCTGTCTCTCAATGAAAAATTCCGGTACTTGCGCATTGTAAGCCACTCACTCAAGTTTACTATGTGTAAAAATCGAGAATAAAGCAGTTTATTTGTTATTTTTTTTCGGTACTTTAGAAACAAATTTGGGATATATATTTGCTTATTAGGGGAAAAGAGGGGGGGGTACAGTATAGCGGGTCTGTGTGCAAAATGTGTTTTGTACGATAATTCTGGATATTCCGAAGTAAAACTTGTTTTCTGAAATCAAACTGTCGAAATACTTTACACCCCCCCGCTCATGCACAAACATATAGAGCCCAAATTGTTCTCGAGTTTAACTCAGCGTAAACCTGAAAGAGTGGCGTATAAAACACAAGTACCAAAATTCCTTCCCCCTATGGAAAATAAAGAATAAAACTAAAATAAAATTCTTAAATTTGGAAAACCTGATTTTCCACAGGGGGAGGGGGGATATTTACCGGAAGAGGAGGGGGTCCATGGGGGAATTTCTTGGCGGGTATTTTCCGGGGAGGTGTTTTTCGTGGGAGAGGGGTATTTTACGAGAGGGGTATTTTCCAGGGGGTATTTCCTGGGGGGGGTGAGGATTAAACGCCGGGCATCAGATGAAGGATCACAGATTGCCAAAGATTTTTTTTTCCTGTTGGGCAACTGTTTAGGGCCATACAAAAGCAGGTCATCCTCGTATAAGGTGGGAGGATATCATAAGGATAGATTTAAGGGAAATGGGAACTTCGTGGGAAGGTGTAAAAAGAGAGGCTTTGAATAAATTGGGATGGAGTAAGAGCTTGCGTAGCTGTGTTGGCCTCAGGTGGCTTGTTTCTGATGTGAGTTAGTAGTGGTATACACATAAACAAAACTTAAACTAACGAGCCCCAGCAGGTCCAATACAGTAAAAACTTTGTGCCCACTATAGAAGTAGGAACAGAATTTCTTTACGATAGGAGAAACGGTGAGACGACCTGATAATAGTAGCAGCAGCAGCATCGGCAGTCACAAGCGTCAACAGGAGTTAGGTTCCATAATGGAAAGAAAAGACGCGGTAAGGCAGGACCGTAATATGTGTTTATTCTTGAATAAAATCATGTCGCATGAAGTGAAATCGTGTAAAGTCATTCATTATTTTGTAGGCTAACTCATTTTAACATCTCCTATAATCTATCATTTTTTTTTTATAACAAGGCTAACCAAGAAGAATCAAATGCTGCCCATTTAGTCCGTCCGTGGGATCATCCGTTCGTAAGATGGCAACCATGGTTAGCTTCCTCGCAAAATAGCACTGAAAGTGAGCAGAAAAAGACTGAAGATTAGACCAGAAGTCTTAATACTATTTTTTGAAGCACAGTATATTCGAAAAAGCGGCAAACCAAAGAATGAGTGTGAGAAGAAGCTAATCGACTTCAATGAACCCTTAAATGAGACCTTCCAGACTCTTTCACATATCAGTTGTACAATATGTCATGCGTCAGCCGAGGAGGTGCTTACAGATTCGCTAAGACAGAAGAAAAATAAGTAATTCTGCTCAGAAAATAATGGGAAGTAACAGCTGGAAAAATTGTAAGGGTATGATGCCCCGCTCCATTTATACACACTAGGCTGTAAGCCCTGCTTTACAAATTGATGATCAGCAATCAATATAACACGGTTAATAGCCGAAAGATGATACCCTTACAAAATACTATTTTTTATTAAGGAGAGGTTTTAGTGCTATAAAATTTGTCATTTTATGTGTTGAAATTGTAGCTTCTATAAGTCGTAAAAACGTTGGAGTTTTTTCGATAACGACAAAACCTTAGTGTAAGATTTAAGCTGGTGCTGTGGGACCTTTCAAGAACCTGATTTTGTTGTGCCAGATATTGAGAGCAGTTATTTGTTCTAATCTATTTTTCTTTGACTCTAATGTTTTACGTAGGAATTTTCTAACAACTTTTCGGTGCATTATCTGTGATCCAGTGATAATCAGTTTGTTTGTACAGATCTGTTGTTTATAGTGCTTGTGATAAATAAATGTACTGTTTTCATTCGTCAGTCTTTTTTTTACGACATGTTGCCAATTGCTTGCGCTCAAGCAAGGTTATTTTTCTAGTTAGCTAGCAGCTTATATCTCATTAACAACTAACTTTTCCTTTCACAAAATATCTTACAGGTAAAACCATTTATTACACTGTAAACCTCTATTTAAGTTCTTTCTATATGCCCTTTTATATTGGCAGATGTAATGGTTTACGTAAATTCCAAAGATAGACGATAAACGTTGGTACATGGTCTTTATTAAATAACGTGAGAATACACATAGAGAAAATAAGGTAGCACAAGAACAACTAGCTACGACGGAGGCGAAAGATGGACTGCCTTTAGAAATGAACCAAGAATATAACTTTCCTGGAACGGAAGTTCCAGGCCTGAGAACGAGGCCTTTCCCACGACTAGCTTTAGTCCCAAGAGCCCCCCTGGACCGCTATCGTTGACACATAAATGCCCAAATAACTAAGAAATGAGATACCCGGAAAAGCTTCTCGAATTGATGTTAAATACTTTACAGATTCTCCCCCCTGTTTTAAGTTAAATTTCCCAAATTTGGCTTATCCCCTTCTCATTAAACTCCCAAACTTTAATTGAATTCAAAACATTCCCTTCCCAAATTATTCACTTCTCGCCTACTAACATTCTACAGCATGAACTAGTAAACAATTACATAATACAAACACTACACAATACTTGCATAAGTAAAAACTTACATAGTATAAACGAACCACACTAACAACCGTAGTCGGAAACTGGATATTTTAACACTTCATTTTTCTTTCTATACTTTAAAATAGACTTGTTCCCCATACCCCTGAATTTGACGAGGACAAGGAAAGTTGGGATTATGTATAAACTTCGGATTAAGGCAAAAGGAATGACCGGGAAAGGCTAATTAATCCTGAAAATACCAGCGACAAATAAAAGAAATTGCAGAAACTTTAAAAGTCATACCATGCTGCAATGACGTTAAGATATTATTCCCAATAAAATCCTCGGGGTTTTATTGCTGCGAAACGCCTCGGTTTAGACCTATTTGGTTTTTCTCTACTAACTTGTGGTTTGACAAATGGCAGTACTACTGTTGATATCTCTACATAACTATTAGCGCTACGCATTAAAACCATCTCGTGAGGCATCAACCTCATCCCACTAGACCTCAAAACCAGCCCCCTTTCCACCTTTTTTTTCTCATCCCACGGGACCTCAAAACCGGCTCCCTTTACATGGGTAGCCAAACCGCCCTGCGAGGCATCAGTACCATCTCGCAGTGCAACAAAAAAAACCATCCCGTGAGGCATCAGTACCATCCCACGGGACCTTAAAACCAGCTCCCTTTTCCTGGGTAGCCAAACCACCCTGCGAGGAATCAGTACCATCTCGCAGTGCAACAAAAAAAACCATCCCGTGAGGCATCAGTACCATCCCACGGGACCTTAAAACCAGCTCCCTTTTCCTGGGTAGCCAAACCGCCCTGCGAGGAATCAGTACCATCTCGCAGTGCAACAAAAAAAAAACATCCCGTGAGGCATCAGTACCATCCCACGGGACGTCAAAACCAGCTCCCTTTTCCTGGGTAGCCAAACCGCCCTGCGAGGAATCAGTACCATCTCGCAGTGCCTTCTCATTATCATTGAGTCCAAATTTCACCCTCGTCAGCGCAGAAAAAAAATTCAGCGGAAAAAGAAGACGTGTCTCCTTTCCCCACTACCTGTTCAATCTGTTCATATTGTATTGCAACCTTGTACGCATCACCTAAACAAAAAAAAATTCTGCAGTATTCTCTAACAAATACCGTTTGTAGGACGGTCTGATCCCCTCCTTGAATAAATTGAGAGCAAATCTTCCAAGGACTACACCATCATCCCTGGCTTCTAAGGACACCCTACATGACCTTCCTAATTTTTGCATCTTTCTATAGAATAGATATACCCTTTCATCCTTAAATTTGAGCCGCGCCTACAAACTCTGCAACCATTCTGCCTAGTATTTTGCCTGCGGCATATGCTCCAAGTAATCCACGTTTTAAACTTGACAAATTTATAATCTAGGGGAGTCAAATAAAAGAAATGGAAATATGCCATTTATCCTCCACTGTTTTACAAAATCAAAAGCAACTTTTTGTTATATCCAGATTCCGCCGGATCAAATATAGAAATAATAACTGACATATTGATATCAAAATTTGAAAAAGCAATTACTCTAAAAATTTAAATATTGGTTTTAAACACAGCTCTTTAATTACGGACGCCAGATTTTGGGCAATAAACTTCACCTTTAACAACAAGGGTCTAATAAAATTTACTGGGTTGTTTAGTCGTGCTAAATCACTTACGAAAGGTCGTCTGTCTTACATCCAATTGCAGTTGGTCTCAATTAAATCACTAGCGTCAAATGGAGTCACAATTGAGAATTAATTTTCGATTATCGAATTCACAATGTTAAATTTTGTTTGGAAACTGTCAAATGTAGATCACACGTCGACTGTATAAAATCAGGTAAAAAAAACACCAAACGTAAAATGGCTAAGTGAAGGTAGAAATCAACCGGAGACTTTCAGTTGTAGAAATTTGAATTAGTATGTAGAAGCTATCGCGAGGAAATCCATATTAGGCATTGTGTAACAGCCTATTTCAAAATGTTCATTTAAAAGAAAGTGTTTCTCAAGAAGGCGCTTTGAATAGAAAAAAGTTCAGTACCTCGTAACATTTCGATGTCTTTTTATCAGTCTTTTGTAGTATTTGCGGCTCAATATCACAAGCAATTTTGGTAGCGGGCGAAATAGCTCTTCAATATGTTGCCAGTATTTAGCGTAAGATGTCGTAAGTACTTATAACGGTCACTCAAATGTCACTTGGAGGTTTTCCCCTAGTGATATATGCTCCACTAATCCCACCGCTGCCACCACTCTGTAAACCTCTATTTAAGTTCTTTCTATATGCCCTTTTATATTGGCAGATGTAATGGTTTACGTAAATTCCAAAGATAGACGATAAACGTTGGTACATGGTCTTTATTAAATAACGTGAGAATACACATAGAGAAAATAAGGTAGCACAAGAACAACTAGCTACGACGGAGGCGAAAAATGGACTGCCTTTAGAAATGAACCAAGAATATAACTTTCCTGGAACGGAAGTTCCAGGCCTGAGAACGAGCCCTTTCCCACGACTAGCTTTAGTCCCAAGAGCCCCCCCTGGACCGCTATCGTTGACACATAAATGCCCAAATAACTAAGAAATGAGATACCCGGAAAAGCTTCTCGAATTGATGTTAAATACTTTACAACACTAAACTATTACTATAAAACTGTAGTTTTGCATCAATAATATACAAAACCATTAACTGTATTGAGCGGTGAGCAAAGAGTGAGCCTCGCGTATGGTAAGCGAAATTCTAGAAAGCAAAAGTTTTAATTTTAGAATATAATGAAGAATTTTTTTTTTTAATGAACCCGTAAATATGCAAGAATTCTGCTGTTCAAAATTTCCAATAATATTTAACTAATATGGGAAAATCTAAATAATTAGGAAAGGGAAATACACCCCCGAAAATGCGTGACCAAAATTCAGAGAGGAAATTCAGTTTGTTCTGATAAACGTCGAACAAAGAATCGACTCCGCTATCAAAGAATTTGTGGTAACGAACTGTAGGTGAAGCACAGCCTTATGCTTAGAGTGACTGAGTGAAAATATTAGTTTGGTACTCTTGCATTATATGGGCCTTTACAAGGAAATCAGTCACGAAAAACCCGTTTTTGACGGGGTTAACCGCTATAAAGTAATACAACGATAGCGTGGTTTTTATTGCGTGCGCGATATTTAAGCTGTTGATTTTGGGGTTTAGGGGGGGATGAAGGTACCTTGGTTAGGTTAAGTTAGGTTACGTATTTAATATATGCTATGCTTTACCTCCATCCCCCCCCCCCTTAATGTGCAAATATATAGTCCAAATTTGTTTCTAAACTATTATATATTGACCCTATTTTATTTTATTTAATTAGCATTAACCAAACTTGACTTTTTAGAAAGGCCTATATAATGCAAGAGTACCATTAGTTGTTAGCAACATATGCGTCAATAGAATTTGCTTTTTAAAATGATGCTAAATTTATAACCGTCATTAAGGCTACCCACCAAAAGCAACGAACCTAAAAATAAAAAACTTGCCTGATCCTCCGAAAAAGGGGCTAAACATAAAAAAAAACAAAAAAAACGAGTGATCTCAATTAATATTTTACCATTAAATTTATCTAGAGTGCCATGCTGCAGATATTTTTAGAGTAGGGGTCAAAATTACTTTCTAATCTCCCTTGATTTGCGGGAATATTTTTCATTTAAATCTGTAATATGAGTGCTCCTGGTTGATTAAATAAAAAAAAACAAGTTTTTTTTAACTGAAAGTAAGGAGCGACATTAAAACTTAAAACGAACAGAAATTATTCCGTATATGAAAGGGGCGCCCTCTTCAACCTCTCACTCTTTACGCTAAATTTTTTTATTTAAAAAAAAAAGTTGTCAGAAAGAGTCAAACTGTAGCGTATCGAGTGAGGGGTTGAGGAGGGGGCAGCCCTTTTCATATACGGAATAATTTCTGTTTGTCTTAAGTTTTAATGTCGCTCCTTAATTTCACTTAAAAAAACTTGTTTTTTATTTAATTTCTGAACGTTTTTGAGTTAATGCAGCTTTTATTTTTGCTCACCGTACATGAATAATCAAAACAAAATTTGCAAATTAATTTTACTTGTTTTGGCTAAATGGCTTTCTCGAAATTTTGTTTTGACGTAACTTACAAATTAACTTATGTAACGAACTTCTATATTCGTATATTTTTATTACGTATATTAGGGGTTCAACTCTAGTCAATACCTCCCTCTTTACGCTAAATTCAAATCTTGTTCCAATTCTTTAAGAATGACCCCTTAATAACAAAGACCGTTAATCAAACAGTTCGTGGTGACGAACTGTAAGTAAGGAGCGACCCGGCTCAATAGTGACCGAAGCTCTAAAAACCGGAATTTCGATATCCATAGATACATCAAAAGAATCAGATTTTTATGCTGATTTCAAATATATAAGTTTCATTAAGTTTAGTTTTACCCATCAGAAGTTACGCGCCTGAGAAAATTTGCCATGTTTTCGAAAAAAGGGGGAAACACCCCCAAAAATTCATAGAACTTTAATGAAAATCCACACCATCGGATTCAGCGTATCAGAAAACCTTACTGCGGAAGTTTCAGGCTCCTATCTGCAAAAATGTGGAATTTTGTATTTTTTGTCAGAAGAAAGATCACGGATGCGTGTTTGTTTATTTATTTTTCCCCAGGGGTGATCTTATCGATCCAATATTCCTAGAATATCGTAAGAGGGCTTATTTGAACGGAAATTAAAAGTTCTAGTGCCCTTTTTAAGTGACCAAAAAAATTAGAGGGCAACTTGGCCCCCTCCCACGCTCTTTTTTTCCCCAAAGTCACCCAATCAATATTTTGAGATAGCCTTTTTGTTCAGCATAGTCGAAAACCTAATAAATATGTATTTGAGGATGACTTAATTCCCCACAGTTCCCGGGGGAAGGGCTGGAAGTTATGAACTTTGTCCATTGTTACATATAGTATTGGTTAATGGGAAGTATAAAGACGTTTCAGGAGGTATTTTTTTCCGATGGAGGGGGGAAGGTTTCGTAGGCGTTATGGGGGAGGATCCTTCCATGGAGGATGTTTCCTTGGGGGAAGGGACATTTCTATGAAGGGGGGGCCGGATTTCCCAGCATTGTTCAAAAAACGACCAGAAATTAAATAAAAAAAAACAAGTTTTTTCAACTGAAAATAAGGAGCAATATTAAAACTTAAGAGAAACAGAAATTATTACCTATATGAGGGGGTTCGCCCCTAGTCAATACATCACCCTTTTTGCTAAAGTTTTTTTTAGTACTTTCAAAAGAGCTATCTATTCTAATTAACCGGCCTTTGGGATTCAGTTGTTTGTGATTTGAACAAAATTTGAACTTTAGCGTAAAGAGCAAGGTATCGACTAGGGGGCAAACTCCCTAATATACGTAATAAAACATACGAATATAGAAGCTCGTTACGTAAGTTAATTCGTAAGTTACGTCAGAACAAAATTTCGAGAAAGCCATTTAGCCAAAAAAGTAAAATTAATATGCAAATTTCGTTTTAATTATTCATGTACGGTAAGCCAAAATCAAAGCTGCATTAAGTCAAAAACGTTCAGAAATTAAATAAAAAAGCTAGTTTTTTATAACTAAAAGTAAGGAGCGACATTAAAACTTAAAACGAACAGAAATTATTCCGTATATGAAAGGGGCTGTCCCCTCCTCAATACCTCGCTCTTTGCGCTATTAAAGTATAAATGAAACTTAGAACGAACAGAAATTAAATAAACAATCAATGCGAACAAAACATACAATATATATTAATGTAAATGAATAAATAAATCTTAAAACGAGTGAAACTTAAATTGAATATGCAAATCAAATTTGAATCGAATAAAAATAACTACAAACAAGAGTTTGGGTATCGTCTCACTGCAGAAGCCTAAAACCTACTGCGTCATTGGCGCTTTACTGAAAACAATTCTTTGAAATATTTTCACTTTTGTAACTTTAAGAAATCAAAAATTAATTAAGATTTTAGGGAATAAATATCAGCATATGTATATTAAATTGACAATGCACATTTTTTTCAGTAAATTCATTTGAATTTTTTTTCAGTAAAGTACAAATTATATTCTGGCTTTTAGAAAGCATAGGGGTTTTGAACCCTACTCACATTAATTTATGCTCGTTTTGAGTTTGACTCTAATATTTATTTTAATTTTTGTTCGTTTTGGGTTTCATTTATTTATTGATACTGATTTGGGGTAGTTGTATGCTTGGTAGATTATATGATAGTCCGGACGCCAGGTGTTGAAAATGTGAACCATACCACGACGGAATGGGGCTGCTACGAGAATTAGCCTACCCTCCACCCCCTAAATTGACCATGCGGATTCAAAAATACCAATGGCACTTGCTTGCGAGTGGTGGAACACCCCGAAACTTGACATTTTATTATATTTTTGTGTTTCATGCAAGAAAATACATGTTCCACAAAGTTTGAGGTGCAGTTTTCCGCTCAAATAGAAATGCCTAGAAGCCATAGAATTTTCTCATAACAAACTAGCACGATTAGTTAAAAAAAATGGCACAGTTAAAAAAAAATGGCAAAACTTTATGAGTCTTGAACAGTCTTGGAAAGTATAAACAAAATCAAATTGAATATTAGATATATAATGATATTAATTGTTGAAAGATCAATCAGTTCAAGTTTTTTTTAACTGTAATTTTTATTTTCATTTTCAATGGTGTAAGAACTGGAAAATAATAAATTATCCAGGGGGGGGGTGTTACTGGGTTTGTCTTGACCAAACTTGAAAAGACATAAGAAATTAAACTGAATATTTGATGTATAATGATACTAATTGCTAAAAGCTCATCAGTTCAAAATTTTACTGTAATTTTAATATTTATTTTCAATATTAAGTACAAAAGAAAACATTTGTAATATAATTCGTTTTCAGTAAAGCGCCAATGACGCAGTAGGTTTTAGGCTTCTGCAGTGAGACGATACCCAAACTCTTGTTTGTAGTTATTTTTATTCGATTCAAACTTGATTTGCATATTCAATTTAAGTTTCACTCGTTTTAAGATTTATTTATTCATTTACATTAATATATATTGTATCTTTTGTTCGCATTGATTGTTTATTTAATTTCTGTTCGTTTTAAGTTTCATTTATACTTTAATAGCAAAATATTTGTTTTCGTTTTAAGCTAGATTTTCATATTCAATCCAAGCATTACTCGCTTTAAGATCTATTTATTCATTTATATTATTACTTGTTGTATGTTTTTTGCTATGATTGTTTATTTAATTTCTGTTCGTTTTGGGTTTCATTTATTCTTTAATAGTAATTTCTGGTCGTTTTGAGTTTGAATTTTAACAGGTATTTGTATCTCCTGAGGTTAAGTTTAAAATGGTCTTTACTTTTCTTTGAAAAACTAATTTTTCGGAAAGTTTTTTTTAAATTAATTTTTGTTCGTTTTCGATTGCAAAAAGTTTCAAGTTTTTTTTGGCATGGGGGGGGGGTGCTTACTGTCCGATTATTCTTGACTTTAAAAGACGGATCTAGAACTTTCAATTTAAATCGAATGAGGCTTTTATCAAAGTCTATACGATTACCTCTTTGATAAAAACCTTATAAATGAACAATAGACAGCTTGCATAACTTGTGGACAGCGATTGACAACAATGAATGTATTTAAAAAATAGCTCCAATAAGGGAGTTTAGACCATTTCACTTGCTGACACAAAGGGATCACGGCTGTTTGGAATTGACCTTAATAGGAATTTGTGTGCCAAAGCAATTTTGCATCTATCACAGAGTATGTATTTTAACCTTATAATTGAATAATTATAATAGATTTCCTATGTGTTCTTCCCATAAAAACCCCCTTCCAATGAGTTATAAACCCCCCTTAATAAGTTATGCCCCAGGGCATAACTTACAACGCCTACCCCTGGGCCCTGGTGGGCTGTGTGGATACCGGAGTTTTTGTTATCAGAACTTTGAACTATTTCCACAAAATGTCTATCTCAAAATTTTTATCTGATGCATTGGGGTCGTGTAGGAGGGAGAGGGGCTAGTTGCCCTTCAATCTCTTTTGACTCTTAAAAAGTGAACAAGAACTTTCAATTTCCAATCAAACGAGCCCTCTCTAAAGTTTATACAAGCATCCTTCCATAAGAAACAATATGAAGGATTCGGAGAATCCTTAAATTACAACCCTTGCCGTGAGGGCTTTGGGGGAGTTGTAATCCTCAAAGACCTAATTTCTAGAACTTAAAACTACGTTTAATAAAATGGTTGTCTTAAAATTTTGATTGGATGTGTTCGGGGAAAAGGTGGGCGTGAGAGGGGGGTTAGTTGCCCTCAAATCACTTTCGACTATTACAAAGGGCACTAGCCCTCGGAATTTCCAATCGAATGAGCCTTTTTTGAAGTTTCTACGACACCGCCTTCCATAAAAACCTTATATGCCCCCAGGGCATAAATTAAAACCCTTGCCCTGAGGGTTGTGGGGGATTGTCCTCCTCAAAAACATATTTTATATCTGGAAATCAACTACGCTGAACAAAATGGCTATCTCAAAATTTTGATTGGATGTGTTTGGGGGAATGATGGGCGTGGGGGGGGGCTAGTTGCCCTCAAATCACTTTCGACTATTAAAAAGGCCACTAGCCCTTTGAATTTCCAATTCAATGTGCCTGTTTTGAAGTTTCTACGACAACGCCTTCTATAAAAACCTTATATGCCCCCAGGGCGGAACTTAAAACTCTTGCCAAGGGTTTTGGGGGAGTGTCTTCATCAAAAACATATTTTCTATCTGGAAATCAGCTACACTGAACAAAATGGCTATCTCAAAAGTTTGATTGGATGTGTTTGGGGAAATGATGGGCGTAGGGGGGGGGGGGGTAGTTTCCCTCCAATCACTTTTGACTTTTCAAAAGGGCACTATCCCTTTGAATTTCCAATCGAATGAACCTTTTTTGAAGGTTCTACGACAACGCCTTCTATAAAAACCTTGTATGCCCCCAGGGCATATCTTAAAACCCTTGCCCTGAAGGTTCTGGGGGAGTGTCCTCCTCAAAAACATATTTTCTATCTGGAAATCAGCTACACTGAACAAAATGACTATCTGAAAAGTTTGATTTTGGATGTGTTTGGGGAAATGATGGGCGTAGGGCGGGGAGCTAGCTGCCCTCCAATCACTTTTGACTATTAAAAATGGCACTAGCCCTTTAATTTCCAATCGAATGAGCCTGTTTTGAAGTTTCTACGACAACGCCTTTTATAAAAACCCTAAATGCCCCCAGGGTATAACTTAAAACATTTGCCCTGAGGGTTGTGGGGGAGTGTCCTCCTCAAAAATATATTTTCAATCCGGAAATCAACTACGCTGAACAAACATGGCTATCTCAGAATTTTGATTGGATGTGTTTAGGGGAATAATGGGCGTAGGGGGGGGGGGGGGGCTAGTTGCCCTCCAATCACTTTTGACTATTAAAAAGGGCACTATCCCTTTGAATTTCAAATCGAATGAACCTTTTTTGAAGTTTCTACGACAACGCCTTCTATAAAACCTTATATGCCCCCAGGGCATATCTTAAAACCCTTACCCTGAAGGTTCTGGGGGAGTGTCCTCCTCAAAAACATATTTTCTATCTGGAAATCAACTACGCTGAACAAAATGGCTATCTTAGAATTTTGATTGGATGTGTTTGGGGAAATGATGGGCGTGGGGGTGGGGGCTAGTTGCACTCCAATCACTTTCGACTATTAAAAAGGGCACTAGCCCTTTAATTTCCAATCGAATGAGCCTATTTTGAAGTTTCTACGACAACGCCTTCAATAAAAACCTTATATGCCCCAGGGCATAACTTAAAGCCCTTGCCCTGAGGGTTGTGGGGGAGTGTCCTCCTCAAAAATATATTTTCTATCTGGAAATCAACTACGCTGAACAAAATGGCTATCTGAAAATTTTGATTGGATGTGTTTGGGGAAATGATGGGCGTGGGGGGGGGGGGGGGGAGGGGGCTAGTTACACTCCAATAACTTTCGACTATTAAAAACAGCACTAGCCCTTTAATTTCCAGTCGAATGAGCATGTTTTGAAGCTTTTACGACAACGCCTTCTATAAAAACCTTATATGTCCCCAGGGCATAACTTAAAACCCTTGCCCTGAGGGTTGTGGGGGAGTGTCCACCTCAAAAATATATTTTCTATCAGGAAATCAACTACGCTGAACAAAATGGCTATCTGAAAATTTTGATTGGATGTGTTTGGGGAAATGATGGGCATGGGGGGGGAAGGGGGCTAGTTACACTCCAATCACTTTCGACTATTAAAAAGGGCACTAGCTCTTTAATTTCCAATTGAATGAGCCTGTTTTGAAGTTTCTACGACAACGCCTTCTATAAAAACCTTATATGCCCCCAGGGCATAACTTAAAACCCTTGCCCTGAGGGTTGTGGGGGGGGGGGGGGGGTATCCTCCTCAAAAATATATTTTCTATCTGGAAATCAACTACGCTGAACAAAATGGCTATCTCGAAATTTTGATTGGATGTTTTGGGGAAATGATGGGTGTGGGGGGGCTAGTTACACTCCAATCACTTTCGACTATTAAAAAGGGCACTAGCTCTTTAATTTCCAATTGAATGAGCCTGTTTTGAAGTTTCTACGACAACGCCTTGTATAAAAACCTTATATGCCACCAGGGCATAACTTAAAACCCTTGCCCTGAGGGTTGTGGGGGGTATCCTCCTCAAAAATATATTTTCTATCTGGAAATCAACTACATTGAACAAAATGGCTATCTCAAAATTTTTATTTGATGTGTATGAGGGAATGATGGGCGTGGGAGGGGGGCTAGTTGCCCTCCAATCATTTTCGACTATTAAAAAGGGCACTAGAACTCTCGATTTCCAATTGAATGATCCCCCTTTGAAGTTTCTACGACAACCCCTTCCATATGAAGTGTCTCTGGGGAAAAAAATAACAATAAATAATAAAACATTGGAGCCGTATGGCCTTTACTATAGGCAACGCTACAGCGTTGCCTCTGATAGTTTTTTTTTTTAAGAAACAAGTGCTTCCTTTTTTGTTTCCCCAAAATTAGGGTTTAATTTTTATGTTATTTAAAAAAAAAAGTGTTTAATTTTTTGGTTTTTGTTAGTTTTCGGTTAAAGTTACTTGGTCAAGTGTCCTTGAAAGCTGTTGTCATACTTTAAATGAGAAGGTTTACCATAATTTTTGGTAACACACACCTACGAAAGGCTAAGAAACATAGCTCAAAAAAGACCAAGTCATAACTTCCAGTCAAGTCAAACCACTAAATACCAAAATAAGAATTTCAAATAATAAGCTTCGGACAACACATCCCCATGAAAGGCAAAGAAACCTAACTCTGAAAATGCCAAACAGCCAACAAAACACATAAATCAGAATTTTTGACAAGTCAAACCACGAACTGCCAAAGTAACAATCTCAAATAATGAGATTCGGACAAAATAATTATGTATAGTGTGGAAAACTTGCTCAGGATAGGTTGAAATAGCTAACTAAACATCCCAATCAAAAGCTTCACACAATTAAAACCATGACACACAATGAAATAACACAATTAAAACTATGAAATAACACAAAATAGTCCGAAATAGCAAACTTAACATCCCAATCATAAGCTTCACACAAGTCAAACAACAAAATACCAAAATCACCGCCTCAAACAATAAGTTACAAGCACCAGACACCTAAAAAGGCTAAGAAACCTAGCTCAAAATAGTCCAAAATAGACAACTAATTATCCCAATCATAAGCTACCAACAAGTCAAACAACGAAATACCAAAGTCACCATCTCAAATAATAAGTTAAAAGCACCAGACACCTACAAAGGCGAGGAAACCTAGCTCAAAATAGGCCGAAATAGCAAAGTAAACATCCCAATCATATGCTTCACACAAGTCAAACAAAGAAATACCAAAGCCACCATCTCAAATAATAAGTTACAAGCACCAGACACCTACAAAGGTTAAGAAACCTAGCTCGAGATAGTCTGAAATAGCAAACTAAAAATCTTAATCATAAGCTTCACACAAGGGTAAGAACGAAATACCAAAATCACCATCTCAAATAATAAGTTACAAGCACCTGACACCTACAAAGGCTAGGAAACCTAGATGAAAATAGTCCGAAGTAGCAAACTAAACATACCAACGAGAAGCTTCACACAAGTCAAACTATGAAATATCTGTCTACCCATTGCAATTTATAAATTTCAGCGAAAACACACCTCTTGGATATTAAGAAAAATAAAACAGAAGCAGGGAAACAGTAAACTGAACACCCAGAATCATACGCTTTAGACATCATAACACCCACAAACACAAAAAAAGACAAAGAGACAAGCAAACATCCACTCAGACAAACAGGCACAGAGCGAGAGAGAAAGAGAGTGAGAGAGAGAGAGAGAGAGATCAAGAGAAATACATACAAACACACAGAGTCACACACAAAATCACACAAAGACAGACATAGAGACAAGCAAACACCCACCCAGACACCCTGGCATAGAGAGTGAGAGAGACACAAACACGTATAAACACACAAAGTCATACAAAAATTCACACAAAGACAGACATAGAGACAAGCAAACATCCGCTCAGACACAGATGCACAGAGAGAGAGAGAGAGAGAGAGAGAGAGAGAGAGAGAGAGAGAGAGAGAGAGAGAGAGAGAGAGAGAGAGAGAGAGAGAGAGAGAGAGAGAGAGGAGAGAGAGAGAGAGAGAGAGAGAGAGAGAGAGAGAGAGAGAGAGAGAGAGACAGAGACAGAGAGATAAAAATACTTACAAACACACAGAGTCAGACACAAAAACATTCTAAGACAGAGAGAGAAACAAGCACACACCCTCTCGGGCACATAGGCATAGTGAGAGAGACAAGCAAAAAAGTTAGGTTCGTTTAGGTTCACTTTGCGGGGCGGGGCACGTTAAGTGAACCTAAACAAACCTAACTTCTTTGCTTGTCTGTTGATGCATATATCAAAAGAATCAAGTTTTGATGGCTACTCAAAATGTATAAAATGCGTTAAGTTTTTTGTTACCCATCAAAAGTTAAGAGCCTTAGAAAATTTGGCCAATTTTGGAAAAAGAGGGGAACATTCCCACAACATCGATAACCTTAATGAAAATCACACCATCAGATGCAATGTATCATAGAATCTTACTGAAGAAGTTTCAAACTCTTATATAAACAAATGTGGATTTTTAATTTTTCTTTGCAAGAAGAAAGATCACGGATGCGTGTTTGTTTGTTTTTGGTTTTTCCCCAGGGGTGATCGTATTAAACCAGTGATACTAAAAGATTAAGAGGGAGATCATTTGATCAAAAATCAAAAATTCTAGTGCCCTTTTTCAGTGATCAAAAATATTGGAGGTCAGCTATATTCCCCTCACGCCCTTTATTCCTCAAAGTCGTCTGATAAAAATTATAAGAGATTCATTTTATTCAACATAGTCGAAAGATCTAATAACTTTGTCTTCGAGGATGAATTGACCCCCACAGTCCCATGGTAAGGGCTGCAAGCTATGAACATTGACCATTGTTTACAAATAGTAATGGGTACTGGGGAGTATGTAGAAATTTTTGTAGGAGAGGATTTTCCTGGAAGGAAGGGGGGCTAATTGTGAGGATCTTTCTATTTTCCCATGCAGGGGAATTTCCCATGCAGGGGGAGCTGGAATTCCCGGCGTTATTGAAAGGACGATCAAAAATAAAGAAGATTTTTTTCAACTGAAAGCAAGGAGAAACATTAAAACTTAAAACAAAAAGAAATTATTTACGTATATGCTGGGGGCTCCCTCTCCTCAATGCCTCGCTCTGTACGCTAACTTTCTTTTAAAGAACTTTTAAAAATGCTCAGTATTGTAATTAAACCGTCCTTGTGTTTCAGGAGTCATTCTTAAATAATAAGAACAGAAAGTCAAACTTTAGCGTAAAAAGCAAGGCGCTGCGGAAAGGTAAACCCAGTTATATATGTAAATCATTTTTGTTCGTTGTTAGTTTTAATGTTGCTCAATACTATCGGTTGAAAAAAGTTGTTTTTTTATATTCAATACATTATTGCTTAACTTTGTGTCCCAATCCTTTACAAACTACTACTCTAATACAAGGGTCGTTGAATTGAAATAAAAAGTATTCCTAAACTACTCTGAAACTTCAGCATAAAGAGTGTGTGTTTCAGTAGGAGACAGCCCCCCTAAAATACGGAATAATTTCTATGTGGTTTGAACCTTAATATCACTCTTTATTTTCATTGAAAAAAAAATTTTATTTTATCAAACAATTCGTGGTAACGAACTGTAAATACGGAGTGACTCGGCTCAAGAGTAACCGAGACTCTAAAAAAGGAGTTTTGATACCAATAGATTCATAAAAAAAATCAGCTTATTATGCTGGTTCAAAATATATAAGATTCATCAAGTTCAGTATTAACCATCAAAATTTACGATCCTGAGAACATTTTCCTGATTTCTGAAAAAGGGGGAACACCCCCTAAAAGTAAAGAAATCGCAATGAAAAATACACCTTCAGATTCAAAGTTACAATCCATCAAAAGTTACAAGCCTAAAAAAATTTCCCCATTTTTGAAAAAGGAGGGAAACACCCCCAAAATGTGGCTCAGTAGGAGACAGCCCCCCCTAAAATACGGAATAATTTTTATGTGTTTTGAACCTTTATATAATTCTTTATTTTCATTAAAAAAAACTATTATTTTATCAAACAATTCGTGGTGACGAACTGTAAATACGGAGTGACTCGGCTCAAGAGTAACCAAGACTCTAAAAAAGGAGTTTTGATACCAATAGATTCATAAAAAAAATCAGCTTATTATGCTGGTTCAAAATATATAAGATTCATCAAGTTAAGTATTACCCATCAAAATTTACGATCCTGGAAACATTTTCCTGATTTCTGAAAAAAGGGGGGAACACCCCCTAAAAGTAAAGAAATCTCAATGAAAAATACACCTTCAGATTCAAAAGTTACAACCCATCAAAAGTTACAAGCCTAAAAAAATTCCCCATTTTTGAAAAAGGAGGGAAACACCCCAAAATATGGCTCAGTAGGAGAAGGCCCCCCCCCTAAAATACGGAATAATTTCTATGTGTTTTGAACCTTAATATCACTCTTTATTTTCATTAGAAAAAACTTTAATTTTATCAAACAATTCGTGGTAACGAACTGTAAATACGGAGTGACTCGGCTCAAGAGTAACCGAGACTCTAAAAAAGGAGTTTTGATACCAATAGATTCATAAAAAAAATCAGCTTATTATGCTGGTTCAAAATATATAAGATTCATCAAGTTAAGTATTACCCATCAAAATTTACGATCCTGAGAACATTTTCCTGAATACTGAAAAAAGGGGGGAAACATCCCCTAAAATTAAAGAAATCTCAATGAAAAATACACCTTCAGATTCAAAAGTTACAACCCATCAAAAGTTACAAGCCTAAAAAAATTCCCCATTTTTGAAAAAGGAGGGAAACACCCCCAAAATATCAAGCGATCTGAAGGAAACTCACATCATTAGATTTTAGCGTATCAGAGAACCTTACTGAAGAAGCTTCAAGCTCCTATGTGCAAAAAATGTGGAATTTGCAATATTTTTTCCAGAAAAAAGATCATGGCTGCGTGTGTATTTATTTATTTTTTTATTCCGCAAGGGTGATCGTATAAAAATGATGATCCTAGAAGATCGAGACAGGGTACATTTGAATGGAAAATAACAGTTCTAGTGCTCTTTTTAAGTGACCAAAAAGATTAGAGGGCAACTAGCCCCACTCCCAAACCCTTTTTTCTCCAAAGTCATCCGTTCAAAATTTTGAGTTAGACATTATGTTCAGTATAGTTAAAAGACCCAATAACTATGGCTTTAGGGGTAATATGAACCCCCACGACCCGTGAGGAGAGGCCTGTAAGCAATGAAAATTTTCCCTTTTTTACGTATAGTATTACTATTGGTAAGTGTATAGTCATTTTTTGGTAGGGGATTTTGTGCTTTTGGTGGGTATTCATAGAGATAATTTTCCGTGGGGAGGGAAATTTCTGGGGGTGAAATTTCCAGGCCAAATTTCACAATGGGGGATTTGACAGAATTCCTATGCGAAATTATTTTTATTTGTCTTACTGTCTCGTTGCCAACTCCTTCTTGCATGTCGAGATGTTCCGGGGAACTTTTCGGGCGCTATTTCCATTGTGTTTTGATTTCCGGGGAAAATTTCCACGGGAGGGGGTATTTCCAGAGTGATTGGAAAAACGATTAGATTTTCAAATGAAAGTATGATAAAGAGAATTTTTCCGGCTGAATCTTCCACAACAAATTTTACGTGGGGGGATTTTCAGCGAGGATGGAAATTTTTTGAGGGAATTTTACGGGGGTGTATTTTACATGGAAGGAAATTTCCATGGAGGAGTTTCCTGTGAGGAAATTTTTCAGGAGGGTGAGGTGGATTTACCAGTATTATTTGAAATACGATCAGAAATTAAATTAAAAAAAAGTCTTTTCAACTGAAAGTAAAGAGTAATACCAAAACTCAAGACGAACAGAAATTATTTCGTATATAAAGTTTTACTGTTTATCCCAATTTTAAAGACCGGCTCCTTAAGCTCAAGGGCCATTTAATTAGAATAGAAATTTTTAATGCTAAAAACTTTAGCGTAAAGAGAAAGGTATTGAGGAGAGGGGCAACCCCTTCATCAGGGCCGTATCCAGTATTTTGTTTTCGGGGAATTTTATGAAAGAATTTTTTTTGAGGAGGGGAAATTACAAAAAAAATTACAAAAAAAATTACGAATATGTAAGAACTCCAACAAAAACGATGGTAGTGCTTACCATCCCTGAGAAAAACTTCTGCTCGCGTTCATGACATTGAGGTCACCAAATATCACCAACGCTCAAGCATTTCCTGAATAATATTTTCATCCACATCTTCCTGAATTTAATCCCGTTTTAAATTAAATTTAAGAAAAATGAGTTTTTTTAACTGAAAGTAAGGAGTGACATCAAAACTTAAAATGTATAAATTATTCCGTATATGAAAGGGGTTGTCCCTTTCTCAAGGCCCCATTCTTTACACTAAAGTTTTTCATTACTTTAAAGAGTGGAGTTGTGACAGAAAGTAAAACTTTTTGTGACAAAAGTGCTAAGAGCGGGGCGTTAAGGAGGGGACAGCCGATTTCATGTATGGAATAAATTATGTTCGTATTAAATTTTAATGTCACTCCTCACTTTCAGTTAAAGAAAAAAACTGTTTTGAAATTTATTTCTGAACGTTTTTCAACCAACGCAGGTTCGAATTTGGCTCTCCGCACATGAAAAATTAGAACGGAAAATGCATATTAATTTTGGCAAAGTTTCCCCCTGTGAAAAATTTTCACTTGAAAGTTCAGCTCCAGAAGCCCTTCACACTCCAGGGAAAGTTGCCTAGGGCAACCATTCATACACGGAATGATTTCTGTTTGTTTTGAATTTAAATGTTGCTTATTTTAAATTAAAAAACTTGTTTTTTCTTGTTAATTTCTTATTATTTTTCAATGAATCGTGCTCACCCTGCATGAAATATACCCCCTCGCGGGAAACTCCTCCGTGGAAATTTCTTCCCGAGTAAAGTGCAAATTCCCTCTAGAAAGTTCCATCCTCGCTGAGAATCCCCCCCCTCCGTAAAACTTCTTGCGGAAGATTCAACCTAAAAAATTCTCCTTAGCATACTTACATTTGAAAAAAAAACTTTAATGTCTACTCTGTTTCTCGATCACTCCAGAAATGTCCCCTTCCGTGGCAATTTTTTCCTGGAATTCAAAACGTGTTGAAAATAGCACTCGGGAAATTTCCTTGGATCAACTCCACATACAAAATTGAGTTGGAAAAGATAATATAAGACAATTAACAAGAATTTTGTATAGGAACTCTGTCAAATCTCCCCAGTTTAAAATTTTCTCTGTTAAATGCACCCCCAGAAATTTCCCTCCCCCAGGAAAATTCTCCCTATGGAAATCCAACCCAAGCATAAAATCGCTCCCCCCAAAAAATGTCTGTGCACTTCTCAGTAACAAATACTATACGTAAGAAATGGACATACTTCATAACTTACAGGCATTTCCCCACTGGCTCTGAAGGGTCATTTTACCCTTAAAGACATAGTTGTTGGATCTTTCAACTATATTGAACAAGAATGGCTATCTAACAAATTTGATCAGATAACTTTGGAGAAAACGGTGCGTGGGAGAGCGGTCAGTTGCCCTCCAATCTTTTTGGATTTCCGTTTGAATGAACCCATTCTCGATCTTCTAGGAGCCTTATATCGATACGATCACCCCTGGGGAAAAAAATTAAATAAATATGGCAGGATTCTATATTTTTGTATATAGGAGCTAGAAACTTCTACAGAGTGTTCTCTGCTACGCTGAATCTGATGGCGTGAATTTAATTAAGTTACCTAGAATTTTTTTTTTTTTGGGGGGGGGGTCCCCCCCTGTTTGAAAAATCAGGCAAATTGTCTCACTTTTAATGGGTAAAACTGAACTTGATGGATTTTATATATTTGGAATCAGCATAATAAGCTGATTCTTTTGATGTGTCTATTGATATCAAAATTACGTTTTTTAGAATTTTGGTTACTATTGAGCCGAGTCGCTCCTTACTTATAGTTTGTTACGAACTGTTTGATTGCTTCAAGCACTTAGGCTTTACACGTAAGTAAAGGCAGCCAAACATTCATAGTGAGAATTGATTTTGAATTGAAATAAACTATAATCCCAATAGTTGATTCCAGCCATCCAGCTCAGCCAATCTTCCAATAGAACAGATTTAAATGGCATTATTTGGAATTTTTTCTAAGATTTTGATTCATAGATCATACCCTCTAGCTATAAACACTTCCTATCGATGTAATCAATCTGTTTTATCTTAACTCATTAGGTTCTCAAAGTACTGAAATTATTTTTTTTTCTCTTTCAAATTTCTTATATCCATTTCTCTCACTCACAGAAATTATTAGAAAATAGACCTTTCATTATCAAAATCGTTCTGTACCAGCCACTGATCTGCAAATATTGAAGAAAAAGAAGTATGGTCGTTTTGTAGCTTTCCTACTTCCACTTAAAATAAAAGTTTCTAAGCCCAATCGAGTTCAATAAGCCCTTTTCAACGGGGATTGTTAAAAATTTTCCCATTCCACGAGTTTTTATTCTCTTTCTCTTTTTTCAGGAGGAATTTTGGATCTTCTGGATACGGCCTTCAGTCCTGTCTTGATACCACAAGTGTGACCCTGTGTGTAAGATATATTGTATATTATATTATAGAAAATGAGACAAGTTGGTGCAGGTAATCAATTTTGAGAAGATGTGATACAATGTCTTCGATAACAAATTTATTTAGCATACATTTAAAAGTGTTAAATACACAAACAAAGTCAATATAAATTGCTTTAATGTACTATGATTGGCTAACAATCCGGACACCAAGAAGCGATAGACTCATGAATTATGGATAAACAGTTGTTCCTACACATGGTGTTGAATTTTTTCTTTGACAGGTGACCCGTTAATCTATCTGGGCGGCTCTTCTAAAACTAAATAAATAATTAAACGGATTACTTCTTCAAAGCCGCGGAATTTTCGTACTGGAGCGTTTTATCACAAAAACTAACCGAGTAAGGAAATTACAAGATTCTGGCTACTGCACAACCTTTAATCATATTACCCCGATGCTCATATTAGCAGGTTTTGTGATGCTCAAAAGCACACTTTAATCAATGATGAAAAACTTGCTGAAATCCTACTTGGACAAGTCAGATTGAACGGTGGCTTATCTAAGCTTTAATATCGTGATCCCTCAATTGCTTCATAATTGCGAGAAAACATAGACCCGAAAAGGTGATAGTCAGTGATAGGGTCGTTGATTACTTCGTCTAAATATGGTGATTAATCATGGTAGCGGAGCAATAAGCTCAATGTTTGAACTTTCGGCACTTTTTATGTGATCCCGCTGAATTAATAATTTGGAAATAATACAGATTTGACTTCTTAATATTTAGATAATCTGCTATTATAAAGCAAAATAATTGAATAGAAACTGTTTAAAATGTTCATTGCAAACTTGGGTTGAAATTATTTTTGTTCATTAAAAAAAAAAAAAAAAAAAAAAACAAGTTGTCTAAAAGGAAAGTAAATAGCAATGCACAAAACTTGCAACGGGCAAAAATCATCCTATAGACGTGTTTTAGACCATCTTTTAGACGAGCAGGATATAAGTATGCAACCATATAATCCATAACCCGAATGGGTAGTTTTTACATAGGGAGCGGGGTGCAAGCCTCAGTATTACTCTGGCACCCTGTGCTGCTCACTATATTGGTAGAATAGTAAGTTTCTTGCTGTTTACCACACCAGTACTTTTCCCCTAGCCTAGGTCAATATTTTGGAAGGTATTGATGCGATCTTTCGCTTTAGAAGAATTTGTCTCCTATTATTACGCAAATATCTTATGCGATAATATATCCCCGAGATTTTTGAGTATAGATAAAAGTTACTCGTTCAGTTATGTCTGTGGGATACCCCTTCTCCAGCCTGGTACCAATTGTGGTAACCTCAACTGGCGATTGAGTAATAGCGTCTCAGGGAGATTCTAAACGAGAGGTTACTTCTTCACCGGAACAGTTTTCTATAGTTATATGGATACAACCATATAAGTTTTAATTCGTAACAGATGTTTTTGTATAGGGAACTAAATAGCGCATGCAACAAATAACAGATAATAAAAAAGGAAAAGAAAAGAAATTGGATTCATACCAAAGAAATGCAAAGTTCAAGAAAATAAATAACAATTATAGTGAGTTTTCTTTGTATCATATACAAACCTCAACTATAAACGACGTACTAGCCGAAGGAACCAGGGAGGACTTACTATGTTTCCATTATATTCCTTATATGTTGAAGCCAGACCTTCCCGCAGAGTCGCTACCCACAACCACAAAACTATTCTTGAATTCGGGCCCATAGAGGGATCTGAAACAGTAATTTAACAAACCTGATGAATTTAGATTATTTTTTCTTTTTTGACACCAGTAAACTTTTTCGAAAGGACCAATATGCAAAATCAAAGGGAGGGATGAATAATTCTAGAGTAGTACGAAAAGAGGGGGGTTTATGCACAGTTTTATGGTAACTATGGATGCATGTGCAGTAACGATTCTACGAGAGACAGGTCTTGTCAAGAGCAGACGAATGTGAGAAAGAATTAGACATCCCAGATGCACAATATTTTTACTGGCTGTCCAGAGATGAGTCAAGGGTTTCAGATACTTGAACGTCAATGGCAAAAGAGGAACCTGTGCTTCCAAGCGTTAATTCAAGACTAAGACTTGAATTTATCTTGTAGACTTCGTTTTAAAAAGTATTTTATTAGTTAGACTGATGCAGATCGCAACGAAGACCACACTACCTTTCCATCATAAACAAAAAGTAATAAGTAGAAAAATAAGAAATTTTTTTGTAAGACAGTAGAATCCCAAACTTTAACTGAATATTTTTACCATATGTCCAAGGGCCGTCCTCAGTATAACGCAAATGAAAATATAAACGGAAAACTTACATTAAAATACCGCTTTTAAAACTATTTTTTTTTATGAAATTGCCCTAACATCATAACTTTAACGAAGTTCAACCAGAACTCCTGGTTGAACTTCGATGTTTCAGTTACTGGAAAACAATAGGAAATCTCTACCCCTTAGTCCTATTTGAAGGAACGGTTAAGAAGGACCGGCCCTAAATGCACCAGTCAGTGTCCATGCGTTTTTAAACAAAACGTTTAAAAGGTATGAGCCACACAATTAGTTTTGACAGCTAAAAAGCATTACATTGCCCTTTAGTAAGTAGTGAATTTTGAGGTCTTGAAGGCCAAAGTAAAAGTTATAAATTAAAATGGCATCTAGCGACCAAGTTTAGTGCTAAATATTTTTTTTTAAATCAAAATTCAGTACTTCACTTTAAAATCCAAGTTTCTTTAAATTCGTAGCTTATTGTGTTAAAATTACTTATGTTTTTCTATTGTCCTAGAAAGTGGGACATTTTACTAGTTTTTTTTAGAATTATTATTGCTCTATTTTTAGGTATCCGTCCACAGGACGCCCAACTCTGTCCCTCAAGTGGATTTGGCCATACTTGGCAGAGCCAATTACTACATTGCGAATTGTAATTGCATTAGGGCTGAAGTGGAATCTTTCCTCTTCTTAAAGAAGAAATAAAGGAGTCCGGATCGGTTATTTTAGACGTTTTAAGATTTTTTTTGTCTCTTCAGCCTTGTACAAAAATCTGGGTTCTTATTATAGAATTGATCTAAAAAAACAAAATTTTCCAAAGGAAAGTAAAGAGCGAAGTTAAAACTTATAACGAACAAAAATTATTGCTTCACAATCTATTTAACATGCATCGATAAAACTAGTGCAAATAAACAAACTGATGATTTTTCCCTATGTTTGTATGACTATAGAAAACTAGCGCTTTACTGAAAACACAAAAAAAATTAGAAGTTTTGTTACAGTAGAAACGAACCGATTAAGAATAATTAAAAAAAAACATTTCAGGATAGTTGCTTTATTTATTTATTTTTTTTTCTTGTAATTTGGTATCACTTCCGCGCAATGAACTCAGTCCAATGAATGAATCTCGTTCTGGTTTTGAAAAGGACATATCATGATTAGTTAGTAGATAAGTCCGGAGTGAAGCCATCTTGATAGCATTAAGACTGTAAACTAGCTTTAGAATTTGTATTATAGCTTGAAATATTCTGTTGTACAGAGAGAAATAACCGGATTTCCGGAGTTCATATTATGGTTTATTTGTTCTTCATTTCGAGTAACACTAAATCATGTTTTTTACATTTTAAAGTTGTGTATTACTCAGTATTGGTTATAGCTGTTGAGACCATGTTACCAGATAAATCAATCCATTATTTGTGTGTGCTGTTCAATGACGTTGCCGCTATTAAAATAATATTTATTTAATGCTTAAGTTTTAAAAATCATTTTAATTGTATACTGAAAATTACTGATATTAGAGCTAGTGTAAGACTATGACAAGCGTTATAGATTAGTATGTTGTTGTCAGGGTATGTACTCACTTTTGACTCCTAAATCAGTATTCTTTTTTTTTTATAGTGGCCTTTGGATGTTTTTAATAAAGCGCTAGTTTCATATAATCATACAAACATAGGGAAATATTTTCAGTTGGTTTATTTGCACTAGTTTTATCGATGTATGTTAGATACACTGTGAAGAAATGGTTTTTGTTCGTTTTAAGTTCTAAGTTCGCTCTTTACTTCCTTAGAAAAACTATTTTTTTAATTAATCTTTGCCCATTTTTAACTTAAATTTAATGTAGAACCAACCCTGCATTGATCTATTTTATTTTTCTACTGGAGGAAAGCCTCCTTCACCTTCATATACAGAATAATTCCTGTTCGTCTTCAGTTTTAATGTTGTTCCTTACTTCTAGTTGATTTTTTTATTTAGTTTGTGACGGGTTTCAAATAATGCTTTGAAATTCCCATTCCCCCTTGTAAATTTTCACCTGAAAAATTCCGCGAGAAGCTTTATATCCCATTGAAAACTCTTCCCGTGGAAGATCCCCCTAGAAAAACCCCACTCTAGAAAATGTCCGAATATTTCCCAATAGCAAATACTAGACTATATGTGAAACCTTTCTTTGAAAACTAAGGGAGCCAAAAGAAACAATTGTTTGATGAATTCGAATAACTTGGCTTAATTTACTTCCAAAATACTAAAAGAAAATATAAAACAAAAGTGAAGTTTTTTTTTTCATCCAGAAATTATCAGACAAAAATCAAGCTCAAAATCTCTCAAAGTTTGGTGGTTTGTCATAATTGTTTAACACAGTAGGGAAAAAACATTGGTTAAGAATTACCATTATCTGCCTTAGCAAACACAGGTTATCCACATAATCATATAGGAGGCATAAAACCATGATTGAAAAAAAAAAAACAACCATATAAGGACTTGAACCTTTGACGTCCTAATTCAAAGCCTAAGCTCTACCGACCATAATTGCCTAATTTACAGCCCAACTACTACTACTACTAACAACTTAATGCAACACCAAGCCAACTTAGGCCAATACAGTTACGCAGGCTCCTCCTCCATCCAATCTAGTTAAAGTCTCCCTTTTTACAGCGTCCCAAGAAGCTCCTATTTCCCTTAAATCGTTCCTTACGACATCCTTCCACCCCGTTCGAGGACGACCATTTTTGTTTTACCCTTGATGGTTTGCCAGCAAGGACTATCTTTGGCAACCTGTCATCCTTCTTCCGTAGAACGTGTTCTAGCCATCTCAACCTTTCTTTCATTATAGCCCTAGAAAGCGGGATTGATCCAAAGTCTTTTACGTTTTATTGTTTTATATACGGTCAGTTAGTCGGGTACCCAAAACAACCCTTTGGCACTTGCTCTGGGAAACATCTAGCAAATCCTCCTCTATCTTTCAGAGTGGCCCCGTCTTAGAACCATACTTGACTAGAACGTGTTCTAGCCATCTCAACCTTTCTTTCATTATAGCCCTAGAAAGCGGGATTGATCCAAAGTCTTTTACGTTTTATTGTTTTATATACGGTCAGTTAGTCGGGTACCCAAAACAACCCTTTGGCACTTGCTCTGGGAAACATCTAGCAAATCCTCCTCTATCTTTCAGAGTGGCCCCGTCTTAGAACCATACTTGACCTTTGTCATCATTGTAGCTTCCAATATTCTAATATTGGTTCACAGACTTATCTGACTTTCTTCCAAACTTTTCTCAATTGTGAAAATACACCTTGGCCATGGCTATTTTACTTTAAAATGCGAAGCTCTCGTTGCTCACCTCTTCACCTTCACTTTTTCCTAGTCTTAGCGATTTAGTGTTCTTAACGTTAATTTCCCAGCCTATTCATGCACCCAGAACTCTCAAAACCTCTAAAAGTTCATTCATTTTGCTAAGATTTGCATATAGGATGCTTAAATCATCAGCATAATTTAAGTCTACAGGAGTTTTACTCCCCCAGTTGACTCCATGTTCTCCCATTGCCTTAGATGTGCTTCTTAGGATAAAGTCCATCAAAATGATCCGTATAATTTGGGATATTACGCAACCCTAATTAAATCCCGGTTTAATACTGAACCAGCTACTAACCTCATTTCCTGCCTTAACTGCAGCAACGTTATTCTCGTTACTAGCTCTAATCCTAATCACTTTAATCTATTTATCTGATGTAGCATTCAAGAATAAGACCTTCGCTAAAGCTCTTCTATCAGCTGAATTAAACACTTGCTCATAATTTATGAGACTAAGGACTAAAGAGGTTTGATGGCTCCAACACTTCTCAATTATTAATCTAAGAGTGCAAATTTGGTCGATACAATCTCTCCCCTTCCTAAGACCACAGCTTTCTTCTCTTCAAATGTTATCTACATTATCTATAAGACTAAAAAGTAGCATTATCTTCAACTAAAAAGTAGAAGATTACTAAGTAATCTTCTTACTACAGAAAAAAATTATCTCTCTATAATTGCCACACCCATTCTACCCTTTTCTATGGGTTTATTTAGAGTTTTTCCAATATCACTAGGTACTTCACCATTTTCAGAATCATAAACATAATCTTCAGTAATTTATCTTTAACTTCATAACCACCATACTTAAAAAAAAACTCATTTACCACACTGTGAGTACCTAGGGCCTTATTATTTTTTTTAATCCTTTTAGTACTGTCACTAATTCTTCTTCACAAAATAAATATTCCTTCACATCCAATGATTCACAAACTTTTTCACTCTTTTCTGTAAATCTATCTATTTTTGGTTTATTTATAATAGTTTTAACTGAATAGTTGAGGTCCATGTAAATGGTTGAGTTAAAAGGTAAGTAGTTACGTGGACTTTCGCGCGATCGCAAACCTTCATAGGTTTTCTCCAGCGTGAAAGTGTTGTTTAATTTATTTATTTGTTTATGAATGTGGATTAACAAACTTCTGAACTTATGAACTATCATGGTTCAGCACATTCTCAAAGTCTTCTGCCCATCTGTCTTGAACTCTTTCCTTATCACTAATTGTTGCCCATTTCCTATCTTTAACTTGGATAGGTCCAGATTGACCATTCTCTGTCAATTTATTAACAGGCTAGTACAGAATTTTACTATTTTACCGTCTGTCACCATCATCCAGATCTTCCACAACTTTATCTGTTGTCTCGCACCCTTTTAATTCACATTTTAAAGTCTTTCATCACTTTATTTCTGATACAAATGAGAGTTTATTTCTGATACAAATGAGAGGTAAGTTTAAACTTTACTGCCACCCCCTTAATGTGCAAATGTATACCCTGAATTGGTATATATAGGGGTGGGGGCAAAATTCATTTCCAAAAAAATTGATTATTATATTCATAATGAGCATAAAAAAGGCATCCAGTGGTATGTTTACTTTATATATACAGTTCGTACAGTTGTAATTCAGGTTGTTGACAAATTTATTTTGCATACTCTAGCATAAAAGTAAATATAGATAATTGAAATTCTAGTAAATTGTAAAAAGCAAATTGTAGTAAATGTAAAAATACAATTGAGATATTTGAAATAAAAGTAAATTGAGATAATTAAAGAAAAAAGTAAAATAATGGAAATTGTATGTTTTGAAGTATATTTTAGCGGTTCTATTTTCTATTGCTGAACTTTAAGAATAAACAAACGACACACTTCAAGAGAACATATATTACTGAGTTTAATTTTAATGCGTTGATTTTTTTTTTTTATTTATTTCCATACGACCTATCACTCAAATTATTCTTGTAAAAGACCTTTAAGGTTAGCTGTCTTACCCTCATGTGAATATTATGTTAATTTATAGGTCATTTTATGACCAAAAACTGTATTGGTTATAACTAGATTGTTATACATACAAAATTGCAGCAGTAACCATTATTGTTTTTTTTTGTTATTTTCTGAACCAAATTTGCCTAGGATAGGTTACAATCTATTCCTATTTCTACCGACCTTGGCATCAAAACTTCCTCGTAAAAACACCGTATTTCCATGCGGAACCCTGTCAGTTTGTTCCTCCAGCTGTGATTAAGATTCATCTCAGTCACTACTATCTTTATCTGCCGATTTTACAGGGGAATACATTAGCATGACTTATATCCATCACTCTCAAGTCATAGAATGTGAAACTAGAATTCTATTATTAATGCCTTCCCAACATTAACAGGATTTAGCAGCTTCCTTATTCAGCTGCTACATCCTTATTCAGCTTCCTTATTCAGCTGCTGAAATCACCTGATTTCATGTTTCCAGCCCCTGGCACACAAGTTTCTGAAACTTAATAAGTCCAGTTGGAAATACCTGAATTAGTCACACAAAATGTCAATACGATAGCTGCTTTTTAACGTTGTTACATTCCAAGTTGCAATTTTCTTGCTCTTTAAGTCTTGAAATTACTATGGCCTCACAAAAAACAATGGTCCCTAAGTCCTAATGGTCCTAGAACAATGGTCCCAGAATCAGTTCAGGACGAGGACTAACACAATAAACCGTAAACATGCTAATAATCTGCAGAAGGCCTCCTCTTGGGGCCTCCTCTTGGGGCCTCCTACTGTGCAAGTTCCTGTGCCATAACCAAACAAAATTATACCCACCAAAGATTCCACTGACAAAAAATAACACCCAAGATAGAAAGCTGCGATCACAATTTATATTAAATCAAAACTAAATTCAGGCTTGCACATACACACTCACGCAAATGAAAAAAAAAAAGCCATCGTCATAATGGTGGTTCAGTGATTTATTTTGGCATGCTAGTTTGTTCATCGTTATTTTTGCTTTTAAGAAATAAACTTAAGTGGTCGTTGCAAAAATGTCCTCGCAAGACGCATCGCTGTTTTTTTATTATCGGGATTAGCGTCACTGCTTTATTGTATTATTTCGTAAAGTGTCATCGTTTTCGTTGTCTTGGGACAAAGTCTGATATTGTCGTGTTTGTTCATCGCTAAAGGTTATCTCTTTTGGTCAAAAATGCAAGTACCGTGGGTTTAATTGGTCACAAAAAAGTACCATTATTTTTGTTTATGATAATATAAATGATTAATAACTCCCAATTTATACAAAAAAGGCACCCAGGGGTGTTATGATTGCAGCTCAGAAGATTGTAAAAAACACGTACACAGAAATATGCTTCAGTGAGAAGGGTTACAAATTTGGACAAGACGAAAACGAAAAAACTATGTGAAAATATTGAGGAGAAACATCCTTAAAATTTTATTATCTGGAGAAGAATTTAACCTAGAGACCTGATCCAGTTCTCTCAATATCCAGGACCAAGAGACCTGGACGGGAGGTATTCTCAGCGAACAATTATACCGACTGAACATTGCACCCCTTGAAGCAGTTGAAAAATCCTCATTCGCAAAAACCTACTGAATCGTAATTTTCTCTGAGAGTATTTTTTCTTGGTTTTTGTGAATGCAGTTTAATTTTGATACAATTTTTCATTTTGCCCTTCCTTCTTGGATGGAATTTTTGTGAATACGACCATGTTTTGTTCACAAAAAAAGCGATGGCAGTTTTCGCGATGACAGAAAAACACGAGCTATTTAAAAAAAAAATGGCAGTTTTCGCGATGACAGAAAAACACAAGCTGTCTTTTCAGTGACCGAAAATACGACGACACTTCTGAAGATGAAACAGAAAAATAATGGTACTTTGTCTCAAAACCAAAAAAGAAAAACACTTGCAAAACAAAACTGAAAAAAATATAAATGTTTTTACTTTTATAACTTTTTTAAATCAAATAATATTACCATTTTGATTACTAAATATCAGTATATATATATATTAAACTGACAATGCACATTCATTTGTATTTTTTTCTGTAAAGTGCAAATTATGTTCTGGCCTTGGGAAGGCACAGGGGTTTTGAACCCAACTTATTTTAATTTTTGTTCGTTTTGAGTTTGACTCGGTTATTTATTATAATTTCTGTTCGCTTTGGGTTTCATTTATTTATCGATGCTAATTTGTGGTATTTTCACGCTAGGTAGATTATTTGATTTTATTTTTGCTCATTTTTTGTTTAATGGAGTTCTTTACTTTTCTTTGAAAAACTTATTTTGTGGAAATTTTTTTTTAAATTAATTTCTGTTCGTTTTATATTGACATAGTCTTTTCAGGGAAAAAGAAAATAATACTTTAAATCTTTTCGTTTTTTTAAGACTTATTGTTTGGCCTGCTATTTGTGTGCTGGAGAAAAATTTTAAGCAATTTTTAACAACATATACCCTTTTAAAAATCTGGATACAAATAGTAGTGTTTAATTTAGTTTCATACCTCCTCTAGTTGACCTGAAATAGAAAATTTGATACCATTCGTAAAAAAATATTTTTACTTTCTTTGATAGCTTGAATTCACTTACGCTTTTTTGATTTGGTTAAATTTTAAGAGCAGAAGAAGCCCCGAAAATTTGAACATAATACCCTCAGTTGTTCTTGGGATACGGCTGAGATGCCTTATTGGGAATTAGCATTAACACAGTGCATTTTGATTTAATCTTAAGGCAAAATTTAGTTTTTAAACATAATGGGCAAATGAGAGGGCGGAAGTGGGAGGGGGATTAGTTGCCCTCCAACCACTTTCGACTATTGAAAAGGGCATCAGCCCTTTCTATTTTCAACCTAATGAGCACTTTTCAAAGTTCCTACGACAACTCCTTCGATACGAAGTGCCCTGGTCTAAAAAAAAAAAAAAAAAAAAAAAAAAAAAAAAATAATACATTATACCCACATCGATCTTTATTGTAAAAATGTCAAGTCTTCCAATCACTTTCGACTATTAAAAAGGGCACTAGTCCTCTCAATTTCCAATTGAATGAACCCCTTTTGAAGTTTTTACGACAACTCTATCTATAAAAACCTTATATGCCCCCGGGGCATAACTTACAACCTGTGCCCTGTGGACTCTGGGGGGCTTGTCATCCTTGAATACATACTTTCCAGAACTTTCAACTACGTTAAACAAAATGGCGATCTCTAAACTTTGATTGAATCTTTTTGGGGAAATGGTGGGCGTGAGAGGGGGGGGGGGTTAATTACTCTTCACTCACTTTCGACTATTAAAATGGGCAATTTCAATTTCCAATCAAATGAGCCCTTTTTGAAACTTCTACAACAACTTTCTATATAAGTTTTATATGCCCCCAGGGCATAACTTACAACCCTTGCACTGAGGGCTCTGAAGGGGTTATCGTGCTAAAAGACCTAAAATCCAGAATTTTCAACTACGTTGAACAAAATGGATATATCAAAATTTTGATTGGATGTGTTTTGGAAAATGATGGGCGTGAGAGGTTGGTTAGTTGCCGTTCAATCACTTTCGACTATTAAAAAGGGCAGTAGCCCTTTCAATTTCCAATTGAGTGAGCCCCTTTTGAAGTTTCTACAACATCGCTTTTGATAAAAACTTATATACCCCCAGGGCATAACCCACAACCCTTGCCCTGAGGGTTGTGGGGGAGGGGGGGGGGTTGTCATCCTTAAAGACCTAATTTCCAAAACTTTCAACTATGTTGAATAAAATGGCTACCTAAAAGTTTTAATTGTATGTGTTTGGGGAAAAGGGGGGCGTGAGAGGGGGGTTAGTTGCCCTCAAATCATTTTTGACTATTAAAAAGGGAACTAGCTCTGAATTTCCAATCGAATGAGTCCTTTTTGAGGTTTCTACGACAACGCGGTCTATTAAAACCTTATATGCCCCCAGGCCATAACTTACAACCCTTTCCTTGAGAACTCTGGGGGGAGTGTCCTGCTCAAAGGCATAATTTCCTGAGCTTTAAACTGCGTGGAACAAAATGCCTATCTAAAAATTTTGATTGGATGTGTTTGGGGAAATGGTGGGCATGGAAGGGGTGTTAGTTCCCTTCCAATCACTTTCGACTATTAAAAAGGGCACTAGCGGTTTAAATTTCCAATCGAATGAGCCCTTTTTGAAGTTTCTACAACAACGCGTTCTATTAAAACCTTATATGCCCCAGGGCATAACTTACAACCCTTGCCCTGAGGACTGTGGGGGGGGGGGTTGTCATCCTCAAAGCCCTAATTTCCAGAACTTTCAACTACGTTGAACAAAATGGCAATCTTAAAATTTTTATTGGATTTGTCTTGGAAAAAGGTGGGCGTGAGAGGGGTGTTAGTTGCCCTCCAATCACTTTCGACTATTAAAAAGGGCACTAGCGGTTTAAATTTCCAATCAAATGAGCCTTTTTTGAAGTTTCTATGATAACGCTTTCTATAAAAACCTTATATGCCCCCAGGGCATAACTTACAACCCTTGCCCTGAGGGCTGTGAGGGAATGTCCTCCTCGAAAACATAATTTCTATTTGGAAATCAATTACGCTGAATAAATTGGCTATCTCAAAATTTTGATTGGATGTGTTTGGGGAAATGGTGGGTATGGAAGGGGTATTAGTTGCCTTCCAATCACTTTCGACTATTAAAAAAGGCACAAGCAACTCCAATTTCAATCAAATGAGCCCTAATTTCTACGACAACTCCTTCGATACGAAGTGCCCTGGTATGGAAAAAATATAAAATAAATAAATAATACATTATGCCAACATCGTTCTTTACTTAGGCAGCGCGATTGCGTTGCCTATGAATCAGATGTTATTAAAACTTGCTTTTAAAGCATTGGTTACTATTAGCACGATTGACTTTTTTTTTCAGTTCCCTGTGACGAAGTGTTTGACAAAGATGAAGAATGACCCTTTGTCCGATGACAGAAAAAAAGCAGCTGCACTACTCATAATATATTTTTTTGGTAATAACAGACAGCGCAATATCGCTGTATAAGTAAAGAACGATGTTGACACAATGTATAGTTTATTTTTCTAGAGCACTTCGTATCGAAATATCTGTCGTAAAAACTTCGAAAAGGGCTCATTCGATTGGAAATTGGAGTGGCTAGTGCCCTTTTTAATAGTCGAAAGTGATTGGAAGACAATTAACGCCCCTTCCACACACACTATTTCCCCAAACACATCCAATCAGAAATTTTAGATAGTCATTTTGTTCAACGTAGTTAATTTCCAGATATAAATTGTGTTTTTGAGGAGGACACTCCCCCCACAGCCCTTAAGGCAGGGGTTGTTAGCTATGCCCTGCGGGCATGTAAGGTTTTTTATGGAAAGCTTTGACGTAGAAACTTCAAAAAGGGCTCATTCGATTTGAAATTCAAAGGGCTAGTGATGTTTTTAATAGTCAAAAGTGATTGGAGGACAACTAACCCCCCTCTCACGCCCACCTTTTCCCCAAACACATCCAATCAAAATTTTGAGATAGCTGTTTTGTTAAACATAGTTGAAAGTTCTGTAAATTACGTATTTGAGGATGACAACCCCCCCCCCAAAGCCCTCAGGGCAAGGGTTGTAAGTTTTGCACTGGGGGGCGGATAAGGTTTTCATAGAAAGCGTTGTCGTAGAAACTTCAAAAAGGGCTCATTCGAATAGAAATTGAAATGGCTAGTGCCCTTTTCAACAGTCGAAAGTGATTGGAGGGCAACTAACTCCCCTCTCACCCCCACCATTTATCAAAACACATCCAATAAAAATTGTGAGATAGCCATTTTGTTCAACGTAGTTGAAAGATCTGGAAATTAGGTCTTTGAGGATGATAAGCCCCTCGGAGCCCTCAAGGCAAGGGTTATAATTTAAGCCCTGGTGGCATATAAGCTTTTTATTGAAAACTTTGTCGTAGAAACTTGAAAAAGGGCTCATTCGATTGGACAGTCAAATTGCTAGTGCCCTTTTTAATAGTCAAAACTGATTGGAAGGTAACTAATCCCCCTCTCACGCCCACCTTTTCCCCAAACACATCCAATCAAAATTGTTAGATAGCCATTTTAACGCAGTTGAAAGTTTTGGAAATTGGGTCTTTAAGGACGACCCCCCCCCCATCCCACAGCCCTCAGGGACAGGGTTGTAAGTTATGCCCTGGGGACATATAAGGCTTTTATAGAAAGCGTTGTCGCAGACACTTCAAAAAGGTCTCATTCGATTGGAAATTGAAATGGCTGTGCCCTTTTTAATAGTTAAAAGAAATTGGAGGGCAACTAGTCGAAAATGAATGGAGAGCAACTAACCCCCCGCTCACGCCCACCATTACCCCAAACACATTCAATCAATGTTTTGAGCTAGCCATTTTGTTCAACGTAGTTGACAGTTCTGGAAATAATTTGGAAATATTTGATGATGAAAAACCACCAGACCCCCCAGGGTAAAGGTTGTAAGTTATACCCTGCTGACAAATACGGTTTTTATAGATAGTGTTGTCATAGAAACTTCAAAGGCGCTCGTTCAATTGGAAGTTGAGAGGAATAGTGCCCTTTCTAATAGTCGAAAGTGATTGGAGGGTAACTAACCCCCTCTAATACCCACAATTTCCTCAAACACATCCAATCAAAATTTTCAGATAGCCATTTTGTTCAACGTAGTTGAAAGTTCTCGAAAATAGGTCTTTGAGGATGACACTCCACCAGAGCCTTTAGGGCTAAGGTTGTAAGTTATGCCCTGGGGGAATATAAGGTTTTTATTGAAAGCTTTGTAGTAAAAACTTGAAAAAGGGCTCATTCGATTTAAAACTCAAAGGGTTAGTATCCTTTTTATTAGTCGAAAGTGATTGGAGGGTAACTGATTTCGCTCTCAAGACCACCTTTTCTCTAAACACATCCAATCAAAATTTGGAGATAGCCAATTCGTTCAACGTAGTTGAAAGTTCTTGAAATTGAGTCTTTGAGAATGACATGCCCTTACAGCCCTCAGGGCCAGGGTTGTAAGTTATGACCTCGTGGCATATAAGGTTTACATGGAAAGCGTTGTCGCAGAAACTTTAAAAAGGGCTCACTCGATTGGAAATTTAAATGGCTAGTGCCCTTTTTAATAGTCGAAAGTGATTGGAGGGCAACTAACCCTCCTCTCAAACTCACCATTTCCCTGAAACACATCAAATCAAAATTTTGAGATAGCCATTTGTTTCAACGTAGTTGAAAGTCAGGGTAAGGGTTGTAAGTTCTGCCCTGGGGGAATATAAGGTTTTTATAGAGAGTGTTATCAAAGAAACTTTGAAAACTTCAAACTTCAAAGGGCTAGTGCCCTTTTTAATAGTCAAAAGTAATTGGAGGAAAACTAACACCCTTAACAGGCCCGCCATGTCCCCAAAGACATCCAACAAAAACCTTGAGATAGCCATTTTGTTCAACGTAGTTGAAAAGTCTGGAAATTATGTCTTTTAGGATGACACTTCCCCGCAGCCCTCAGTGCAACGGCTGTAAGCTATGCCCTGGGGCAATATAAAGTTTTATAAAAAGCATTGTCGCAGAAACTTCAGAAAGGGCTAATTCTATTAGAAATTGAAAGGGCTAGTGCCCTATTTCACAGGCAAAATGATTGGATTGCAACTAACGCCCCTCTCATGGCCACCATTTCACCAAACACACCCAATCAAAATTTTGAGATAGACATTTTTTTCAACGTAGTTTTAGAAATTAGGTCTTTGCTAGCGTTGTCGTAGAAACTTCAAAAAGGACTCATTCAATTGGAAATTGAGAGGGCTAGTGCCCTTATTAATAGTCAAAAGCGATCGGAGGGCAAATGCCTTTCCCCCTACACCCACCATTTTCCCCAACACTTCCAATTAACATTTTGATATAGCCATTTTGTTGAACGTAGTTCAAGGGCCCTGAAATATGTTTTTGAGTGTGACAACCCCCACAGCCCTCAGGGCTAAGGTTGCAAGTCACGCCCTGGGGGCATATAATGTCTTATAGAAAGTTTTGACGTAAATACTTAAAAAGGGCTCTTTCGATTGGAAATTGAGAGGGCTATTACCCTTTTTGATAGTCAAAAGTAATTGGTGGGAGAATCCCCCCCCTTCACACCCATCATTTCCCCAAACATTCCTGATCAACATTTTGATATGGACATTTTGTTCAATATAGTTGAAAGGTCTGGAAATTATGTTTTTAAGGATGACAACCCTCCCCCATACAACTACCACAAATCAGATCCAATAAATAAATGAAGCCCAAAACAAACAGAAATTAAATAATTCAAACTAAAAACGAGCAGAAATTAATCTGTAGGATTCTAAACCTCATGCTTTCTAAAAGCCAGAATATCATTTGTACTTTACTGATAAAATTCTTTTAAATGTATTCACTTTTATAACTTAAGAAATCAAAAAATTAAGTAAGATCTTAAGGAATAAATATCAGCATATGTATATTAAACTGACAGTGCACATTTTTTTCAGTAAATTCATTTGAATTTTTTTCAGTAAAGTACAAATTATATTCTGGATTTTAGAAAGCATAGGGTTTAGAACCCTACTAAGATTAATTTCTGCTGGTTTTGATTTTGACTTATTTTAGTTTCTGTTTGTTTTGGGTTTCATTTGTTTATTGATACTGATTTGTAGTAGTTGTATGCTTGGTAGATTATTTGATTCTATTATTGTGCATTTTTGATTTAATGGAGTTCTTTACTTTTTTTGGAAAAACTTATTTTGTGTAAAAAGTTTTTTTGATTAATTAGAGACAAAACGATAGGTTAAAATGCAATCGAAATTGGTCTTCCGGTAAAATTTGAAGAGCCTTTTGTCAAAGGTATTTAACAAATCTGACCAAGTCCATATCCCACGCACTTCTCCTAACAAATGCTTCGAAAAAGAGTGCTGTAAAAATATTTGCATCAAAATTTTCAGTATCAGGATAACAATATAAACTAGAAACGTAAGCAAATGTGAGCCCTGTTGAGGACATTTGATGTCACAAATCTTATTTTGCGAGTCTCAGCGTTGGCTGACAGTCGCAAAAACAAAGGACGTATTTGCAAATTTTCTTAGCACCACAGGGAACTTCCAAATTAATTTTGGTAAAATTTCAAGGGGAATCTTAAATGGGTCAACAGTTCAAATACCAAACGAGAGGCTAGTTTAAAACAAAGAAAACCTATAATCTCTAGCTATTTTTTTAAGTAAAACTATGTCTAATCAATCTACATTCATCATAAAAAATGTTTACATTGTGTCCACGTAGATTTCTGTCAAAGCAGTTTGCACGACAGGAAACTCCCAAAGCTGTCAAATTATTCAATGATACTTCTTTTGAGCTAATTTCTAACGTTTTCCGAGTAGTTATACGAGAATATTGTCAGGGACTTCCTTTTCTTGAACTTAAAAAAAAATTCTGCTCCATTCAATAAATAAATAAAAATAAGCTTTCTAATGTTGTAAGTTACATTGAATCTGAGTATTTCTATCTCTGGCACAAAACAGGAGATCTTCAATGGTTTTTCTAAGATATCTGGAAAAGTAGATGTCAAGTTTTCTGTCATTTACTCGGATCTTTGATCAAGGTTATACAGGTTATGGCAAGAACGCCCAATCAATTCTGAATAGTTTGGCCCACAGTTCATATAATTATCCAGTAAGCTTATCACAGGTCATTTCTGGTCTTCGTTCTCAGTGCGAACAAAAAGCTCCTCCCACTTCTTCGTGCAGTTATTAATAGCGGGTTTCCACTTGTATCCGATTGTTTCGCGTCTGACTTGTCTACCGTGAAAAGATCTGACGCCGCTTATGTTTCTACGTTCTCTGGAGCACTCGCACCCCGGTCTGGGTTTTTATAATGGGTGAGATAGGGAATGATCATGCTGGATAATTATATGAACTGTGGTTTGGCCACACAAACTAAAAAGCTTGGAATGGACGATATAGGTATTGAACATTGGATTGAGATAGGTAAATCTATTAAGGTATTGAACAGCCTTAAAATAATCATTTAGTTACAAGAAATATATTATCATGCCTATTTTGATTGGGAGGATAGATCGAAGAGTGGGAGGATAGATCGTCGGAAAACTTAGGAAAAACAATCGTCAAATAAAAATTCGTTTCCCAGTAAAAATTTCTCAAGTCAAGCGTCAAAAATTTCAGTGAAAAATGTAAAATAGAGGCTATTGATTTTAACTTAGATAGTTTTTAAAGACAAAAATGACTTCTAGGAGTCGGTCCATGCTTTTGACTAAGGCTTTGGAAGATTTCACAGCTTGGGAGCACATATCTCTCCTTCTCTCCTTTGCAACACAGAAAATTTTACAGATTTTGAAAATTTGTGTGACAGGCAGATAGCAACTTCTTCACTAGACACCTGATCCTGGTGCAAGTACAAGTGCAATACACAAAGCTAGAGCCATTCAAAGGGAAGAGGAAACTGGGGCAGCTGCTTACATTTGTGTCAGAAAGAGACGGGGGAGGGGCTGTAAATAATTTTTCTTCTGTGCACTACCTGCCCTAGAGACGGTTCTAACTATAGTTAGTATTAGAGTTTATCCCAGGCCCATACCCCAATTTTGGCAGTAGTAAGACTCCAGAAAATTTCCTTCATCTTGAACTACAATTGTCTAAGCTATCAAAAGTTTCTTGTTTGTTTTTACCAAAACATCCCTTTCAGAAAATATTGTTCGTACTTGTATAATATACCCCTGGCCTAATATTATTCTAATATGTTTCTTTGACGCTCAATCTTAACGAAGTATACCTAAGTATGATAAAAATATAGTACTTTAGAAATTAATTTGGGCTATATATTTGTACATTAGGGGGTTGGGGGTAAAGTATAGCAGGTCTGCATGCCTAATGTGTTAGGTACTGTTATTCTGCATATTATGAAATAAGAAATGCTTTATGACTTCATACTGTCCAAATACTTTACCCCACCCCCATTATGTACAAATATACAGTCGAAATTATAAGTTTTCCTGCCTACTCCGTCACTTCTCTTTGTTTTTTCTTATGCTAAGCTGAAAGAAACTAACAAATAAAACCGGCTCTGCAATGCATCAATGAATGAACAACTTAAGCGGTCGTGGGTTATCATAAAGTACCATTTTTCCCCCTTTGTTCTGTTCCCTAAAATTAGCCCATTTTTAAAGGTTACATTCTCTCTGCAGAATACACCTGCAGTAATTAGAAGCACTAAAAGTTGACTGTTATTCTGCTACCATCCCCCCACCGGTTTTACCCAGAGGATGAAAGTGAATGGGAAATACTAAATCTTTTAATATTCATTCTACATTTAACATTGTTTGGACGGAACGATTCTTTTTAAACCTTACACCTAGGCATATTTAAATATCACTCATAACAATTACGGTTTCCTTCGCTAATAAAATGTTTTAAAATTTCATTTTTATTTTAATAAAGTTAAAGTCATAAAAGGGAAAAATTACTAGGGGGGCAGATAATACTTTACAGTTCGACAGATATTGGTATATTCAAATATTACAGTAGTTTATTGGTATATACCAAACTAGCTTTACCTGATGTGCGAATAATAAGGTCGATGGAGTAATTATTTTGCTTTCCTTGTTGTTACTTTCAAAGGTTTGTTTTCTCTTACATAGTATAGTCTATATTTGAAGACGGCTTAGTCAAGGACTTGGCCGAAATATCCGCTTCGTTTTCCTGTTCACACGCTGAAAACTTGTTAGTTTTTATTTGTTGTCCTTTTTTTTTTTTTGGACCAACAGGTATTGGCTTATTTTTACGGGTAATAAAGGCACCCAAACAGATACCAGCACTTCATTGAATCGTCAATGTTATTTGCAATATATATGACAATTACCTACTATATCCTTCGTCTAAACATTGCTACGTAAGTTTATCAAATATTTTAGTTTCATTTTAACAAAGTAGGAGACACCAAGATGAAAACCACTTAGGAACAGATATTGGCTTATTTTATAGAGCATAAAGGGACCCAAAGAGACACCCAACACTTCAGGGGAACACCGAGGTAATGTTATCGCAGTTTTTGCTGATTTTATTGTCATAATCAAAAATTTAAGAGTTCAGAGTCGATTCACCCAAAGGATATAACAAATTTCATTACCTTCTGCCACCCACAAGCAAATCTGTCATTCGGGAAACTATAGGGTAGTAAACCAACTATAGCACCCCTCATGAAAAACCAACCAAAGAATGTAGCTATTTTGTTGCAAATTTTTGGCAATAAAAGGAACAAAGTTAATACGCCATTATCTAACAGTGCACAGGAATTAAATCGATGTAAATCATTTAATTTTAATGACTTCAAGTCAAAAAGTTATCACGACTTGGAATTTTATGTGCCGAAGAATATTGCTTTTCGGGTTTGTGGTCGTAATGTCCCAAGCAAGCTTCTGCATTTTACCATGATTGCATTGATCATAAACACATTTTTATACCTTGTATCTCATGGGAAATATATGGGATTTTGTCCAGTAAGAAACTCTTTAGGATTTTGATTGCTATTTTCTTGAAATGATTCATTTTCGTAAAATTTTTCATAAAAGCTATATGACACGTTTGATATAAAAAGTATTGGCATGGAGCTCCAGCAAAATTTTGAATTATCATTTGTCATTGGTTCAGGTAACTAACCACTCTTCATTTAAGTCCTTGCTTGATGTGAAATCTCTTTGTCTTCTGTTGTGGACATCTTCCAGTATTCTACAATTGCATGGCCACCTTCCCACTGCCCATTACAATAACACTTCCAACAACTTATTAACTCCTCATATTTCATAATTTTGATCTGACTTTCGCCCCTTGGTAGCTTTTCATTAAAATATCAAATACACTTCCAGAGTCTTTACGAAGCTGCCACTCATTTGATATCTTCAGAAGGTATATAAAAGAGCCCAATTCTTAAGTCATAACTTATTTTTTCTCACTAACGGCTCCATATCTTATTTTTAAATTTGCACCTTGAGATTTTTTGGCCGGAAAAAAGACCTAGATAGGTCACGAGTTTGAAAAAATTAGTTTTAATTTTTTAAAAACTAATTTTTTTAATAATTAATTTTTTAAAATTATTTTTTTTTAAATTAGCGTTAATTTTCTAAACACACATTTCCGTTAAAATAAGTCACAAGGCTATGAGACTCGTCTTGAGAAGATCCTCACGCGAATTTTATTGAAAGAAGACAAAAAATAAACTAATATGTTTAGGTGACAAAAGATAAAATTCATTCAAAATAATAATTCCCCAAAAAAATTCTTCAAATCAAAAAATAATTGAACAGCTTATTAGTATGGCACGTTAAATTAAAAAAAAAAAACTAGATAAAAAGTAACTTGAAGGGAATAAAATCGCATCCTTACTACAGAGGGAAACTCGTTTTTTTTTATGAATGGTGTGTAAACATATAAAAAAAATTGCCAAGAGAAACACCCAAACAAAGAAAATTTACAATTATTTTAAAAGATTGATTCGTTGGAACAAAAGAAAATTTTCTTCCAACCACCTGAACCATCAAACGTGATAAGACCAAGTGGACGACCCGAAAAACGTAAACTTACAATGGGTGAAAATGAACAACTTGGACTGTCAAATGAAACAAGATCAGTCCATGAAGCTAAAGCAAAAAGCATTGAAACTAGTCTCAAGTAATGAAAATCCAAAATGAAGAGCCAAGAAATATGAAACGAAAGTGAAGAAAAGAAACATATGCGGTTAAAAAATTTGTAACAACGAGGATCAAAACAAATAAAAGCGAAATCAAAGAACAAAGATACGTGTGCTTAGAAGACAAGCGACAGCGAAAGTCAGAACGAGTTAAAAATGCAACTCAAAAGCCAAGACATGTGTGACTAGAAGAAAAGCGAGAGTGAGAATCAGAAAGAGTCTAAATCGAAAGTGAAGAAGAAAGAGATATGTCGTTGGAAGACTCATGACACCGAGGATCAAAACGAATTAAAAACGAAAGTGAAGAAGAATGACATATGCAGTAGGAAGACTTGTGATAATGAGAATCCAAACAAATCAAAAACGAAAGTGAAGAACGAAGAGATTTGCGGTAAAAAGAACAAGCGACACCGAGAACTGAACGAGTCAAAAAAGAAGTGGAGAGGAAAGAAATATTAGGTTAGAAGAAGATAAAAGAAATGTACGGTTAAAAAATGAACAATGTAGGTCGTATTTCATAACCACTTCCACAATTTCTAAATTAATTGGTTTGCCTTTTTTTAGGGCATAACTTGCTGTCTAAACAGTTCCATAAACAAATCCAAAAACTGAACTCATGTTTTGCTTTAGATTTATTCAACATAAGTGATGATCATCAAATCATCAATAATCGTAAGTCATCAATAGATCATCAAATCGTAAGTCGTAATTTATTACAAAATCTATTTAGCAACACGTCCATCACAAACCACTGAAGGTAATTTTGAACCACGTTCATATGACCAAATGTACTTTTTATACCCCTATGAAGATGACGAAGAACGCTTTGCACATCCTTTAAGTTAGAGGATCTCTTGTAACCTAATATATCTGTTGGAAGAAACATTGCGAGAAACAAAAGACTATGCCGAAGGTTGTATGAAAATACAAAACGTGGAGAATGATGTAAATCAACTTTCTCAGGGAGGTAGTATCGAACCGAATCTGACTCTGTGACATCAAGAACAAATTCACATTATCTGCGGATAGAAAACAAGCGACAATGAAAATAAAACCCTGCCAGGTGCTGAGTGCTGGGGCCAATAATTGTGCTATCACTTATAATATCTTTTTTGTGAAGTCCGTGTAACTCAACCTTCCTTTAACTGAACCAAGCACTGCTAAATCCACTCAAATAAGTCCACATTCAACTGAACCCTCGTTTAACTGAGCATCTGTTTAACCCAACCCAGTTCAAGTCAACCCCCGCGTTAAACTCAATCCTTTTGCAACTAGGCCTCCATTTAAATCTGCCCCATTTAACTGCAGCTTAATTACACTGAACCTTGAACCCTCGTTTAAACTAATTCCTGTTTACCTCCACCCCATGTAACTGAAAGTTTAGCTCAACCCCATTTAAGTCACCCCCTTTAAATCAAACTCCATGCAACTCAACTCCTGCCTTACTCAACCCCAGGTTAACTTAAATCTCACGTAGCTCAACCCCCATTTCAATCAATTCCCGTTTGACTCAACTCAACCCCAAGACTGTGAATGAATTTCCATTAGCACTGATTAGAAGCCCAGAATTTGCTGTTTGCTTCGGTCACTGATCAAATATTATAGTAAGCTTATTTTAAAATGTGTGAATGGAGAAGAGAGAGAATCGTTATGCTTAGGCCTTGGCCCCAAGACTAACAATAGCTTTTTCTCTGGTTGCGGTTAAATTTTAATAGGCTGTAGTTCCTGGTCTAGAAATTCACAATAACAAGAAAGAGTTTGAAGAAAAATTGAGAGGTGTCGGGAAAATGCCAAGTCTTATAGGCCAAAAAATTTCTGCTGTGAAACAGGTTCTAAAAGAAGAATGCGATGGTAGCGATGATTGTACTTAGTTGCAGCTTTGAATATTGAACACATCTTCTTTTTTATTTGGTAGATTCGGGTAAAGTATGCTGCACATGAAAACCAGTGACCATCAGTGCAAGCCATTATGGGTAGGGGAAAGAAACCCGAAGTCCAGGGAACTTGGATGGTTAGGCATTTCAAAGACCCTACGATGTTCAACTGACCCGCTAATGCTGGAGAAAAAAAGAACAAAAAGAAATAGAAGACACGCCGTGTATCCAGGTGTTGAGATGAAAGTAAATAGCATCTTTCATTAACAAAGCGGCTTTATATTTGAATGAATTTTTTTTTTTCACTTAGTAGGTTTTTTAAAACTATTTTTTTTTATTTCCCTTTGCAATGGGACTGGGCAGGGGAGTTTTCAAATTAGTGTTATATCGAAGTGCAATTTTGTGACAATAGGCACCAGTTTTGGCCGGCAAAATGCGAACTTCCCACCCACTGAACAATTTGGATAGCCAATGACTTACACCCTATCTACAAGTTTGATATCTCTTGAGTTTACAGGTATACATTGCCAAAATCTTAATACATTTTGACTCGGAACAAATCCACTAACACAAGTCAATAGGCAGTTTAATTCACATCATAAATTTTACTGAGAAGAAGAAACCTAGAAATGTTATTATATATTTTTTTACTATTAAATGTCTGGTTGGTTAAGAAGGATTTTTTTCTGCAAGGAATCCGAAAACTAACTATTTCGATATCTGACTAACTCTGTGAGCGAGAAAAAAGAACCACCTTTGTTGCAAAATTCTACATATTTTAGGAGAAAAAATGGTAAGAAAAAACTAATTGAACCCAGTAGCATAATTGGCTTTTGTCGAAGAGTTGGGTAGCGGACCAACATTTTTGTTTTCTTTAAGATGTCATGTAACTACATCTGAATTATTGCAACCAATGTATGTAATCTATATAGAAAGAACAGTTTTTTTTATCTTTTTTTTTTCAGTTACAACTCTGCTCTTTACTCTCTTGAAAATAAACTTGCCTTATGAAATTGAATTTTTAAGGCACCAAGGACAATGCAAATAAAATTTGATTTTAAGAATTAGTTAAGTGAAAAAATAAACAGTCATATACATCTGTAAAATTGACAAAAGTTGGTAATTTTTATAACAAAAACGCTCCATAGGCAGTTATGCAGTTTTTAGTAGTGGCGAGGGTAAATTTAAAGATAGGAAATGTGGATGAAAATCACCGAAAAAAGGCAAAAAATATATTTGCCCAAATAGCTTAAGAAGGTATAGCTTCCGTTTAATAATGAGAGGGCACTTTATTAGCGTGGTTTTTCTATCTTTCTGCTTTCTGCTAACTTCCCCTCCTTCACTACCGTGGTAGTTCGAAGCCATCATAACTGTACGATTATCCTTCCACTTAAATACTCTCGTGTTTTTCGAGCTGGCCTTGAAGTCAAACTGTCCTCGAAGAAGCATTTTGTCTTCTTTTAGTACCGGGAGGCCTTTTCTGTTTCCTCGTATCGTTCCGCACGCATGTATCGTTTATGTGTAGAGGTACTCAAAAAGTGGCAAAGAAGTAAATAAGCTGTCAAACATAACAATATAGACTTTCCCTTTGAGGCTAGCTGTCATTTCACAAACCACTCTGCCTCCTAAACCAAATCGCGCAAATGTTTGGTCTGCGTTGACCTTGCTGCCTTGATATACCTCAAATTGATGGATGAATCCAGTGCTGCTTGCTCTACACCATATTTTATATCCTCTCTTGATAGGCTTTTGAGGATTGTACTGCTTTAATGATGACCTCCCTTTGAAGAGGATCGTTGATTCATCGATGCTTTGCTCACGAGTCCCATGGTTTGCTTTGCTGAACTGCATATTTAGCAGTTCTATTACTTCTCGAAGCTTGTACAGTTTGTCTTGGCAGTCCTTAAGGTGCTTGGTATTATCACTACAATGCAAGAATCTGAGGATTTGCAAGAAACGATCGCAAGGCATTGCTGTAGCAACTAATGCGACATGAAGATCAGGATCGCACTGCCAGTAAGATCGAATCGATGGAAGCTGATGATAGCCCATGAAAAGGTTGATGGCGATGAACGTCAGGAGCTCTTCTTTTGTCAGCCTAAGGGTTTTCCCATGCTGCGTGGCATATAGGTTTGACTGAAAAACCACAAGGTCAAGGAATTCATCCCCAATTGTCTCGAAAAAGTAGTCTGAACAGGTCTCGCAATCTTAAAAGAAATCGAGGTTAACTCCAGTTGGCTCCGAGAAGTCACTCACTTTTGTCTTGCATTTCGTTCTAGTCCACAGCAAGTTCGATAGCGGTTCGTCCGAATCGGATTCAGTATCACCAATATCACTGTCATTTGACGACGAAGTCTCCGCATCAGCATCGTCTAGAAGATCTCCTACAGGAGGATCAATACTAACTGACTTCTGGGGGAACTGAATCAAGGATATCTCCAGCCATTTCGAAACTGCTGTCAGGAACACAAGAGCTTGATGTTCCTGCTAAATATACGTCAGAGACGACAACATCAGACGTGTCGATGTCAGCAAAATCGTTGATACGCAAGGGTTGCAGCTTTACGTAACTGTTGAGAAAGGAACGATTTTCGAGAGGGTCTTCCGCAAATAGCTCAGGACCCCTGTCTGCTTGGTCGTATTGCTCGTCAACGTCAGTGTCCCCTCCATTATCTTCAGATATATCCTCGTCAAGGTATGCCAAGATTTGTGAGTCTGTAAGGTTCCTTCGTTTCGTCATGGCAACCTGATACAAGAGATTTGATGTCCAGGTTATTGTATCCAGGCCAAGAAAGCCTGTAGGGTTAACAAGATTAACATTAACAAGATTAGCAATAAACAAAAAAACCATATTTAACCACTAGTAGCTAAACAGTACCTGCTGATGGGTCATAAATGTCACGGATGAAAAAACGGCACTCGCTGACGTGAAATGTATGTCACGGGTCAGAAATCAGCAGATGCTGATGTGACATATCTGTCACAGCTGTTTTTTCGCTTTTTGTAGTCCACTGAGAAAACCAAACAATTTGAAATTTACATCAAAATGTTCTACAGACAATGGGAATTCTAACGAGCTATTACACAATCCCTTACCTCAAGTTACGAGCTCACCATAGGCGAAATAAACAAGGTTATTTGACTATTTCAGTTTTACTGTATGCTCTCTGGCAAGAATGAGTCTGATAGCCCCTAGGATGGTCAACCACCATCGTGCGACCCACCGTCTTGCAGCACTTGAAACAGCAAATTTAATGATACCAAATTTGACTAGATGTCTTTAGTAAAAAAAAAAGAAAAATTCCTAAAGTTGCATGACATAAAGGTCATGTTAGGCGCGAAAGGGTGGTGGTGCTCTCATTGGGAATCAAAAGAATTATTTTTCTCGGACCAAATGGGTTGTCAAAATTTAACTAGCTTTTTTCCTGATTTGTTTTCAGTTTAATTTGGTGGCGCTGATGGAAATGTAGAACGGCCCTGAAAACTTCAACTTTAGGAACAGCCAAAAGAAATATCATAGAAAATCGTGGTTTTAAGGTATAATTAGACCTAAGATGGGTCTAGGGGCAAAAATTGTTTGAATTTTAGTTTCCTTGGTACTTTAAGAATATATATGAAACAAAGATAATAGGGGCATCTTCTTAAAATATTATTGAATTACATAGTTGGGCAACTGACTTCTATTCCAATAATGAATAATTTCAGTCAGTATTAAGTAGAGACTTCTCAACAAAACCATAAGGGCTGCACCGGTACTGGTGCATTATGCGGGCACCGCAAAGAAGTCAAGCTTGGTTAATGTTAATGAAATAAAATAAAATAGGATGAATATATAATAGTTTAGAAACAAATTTGGGCTATATATTTGCACATTAGGGGGGTGGGGTGAAGCGTGTGCATAATAAATACGTAACCTTACCTAACCTAACCTAGGTACCTTTTCCCCCCTAAACTCTAAAAAACAATCGTTTCAAACAGTTCGTGGTAACGAACTGTAAGTAAGGAGCGACCCGGCTCAATGGTAACCGAAACTCTAGAAAACGGGTTTTTGATACCAATAGATATATCAAAAGAATCAGATTTCAATGCTGATTTCAAATATATAACTTTCATCAAGTTTAGAGCTACCCATCAAAAGTTACGCGCCTGAGAAAATTTGGCTGATTTTCAAAAAAAGGGGGAAAGACCCCCTAAAAGTTATAGAACCTTAATGAAAATCACACCATCATATTCAGCGTATCAGAGAACCCTACTGTAGAGGTTTCAAGCTCCTATCTACAAAAATGTGGATTTTTGCATTTTTTGCCAGAAGAAAGATCACGGATGCGTGTTTATTTGTTTGTTTGTTTGTTTGTTTGTTTGTTTGTTTTTTTTTTTTTTCCCAGGGGTGATCGTATCGACCCAGTGGTCCTAGAATATCGTGGGAGGGCTCATTGGAACGGAAATTAAAAGTTCTAGTGCCCTTTTTAAGTGACCAAAAAAAATGGAGGGCAACTAGGCCCCCTCCCACGCTCATTTTTTTCCCAAAGTCACCCGATCAAAATTTTGAGATAGCCATTTTGTTCAGCATGGTCGAAAATATGATAAAAATGTCTTTTAGGATGACTTGATCCCCCAAAGTCCCCAGGGGGAGGGCTGAAAGTTATGAACTTTACTCAATGTTAACATATAGTATTGGTTATTGGGAAGTATACAGACTTTTTCAGAGGAGATTTTTTCTGGTAGGTGGGGGAAGGAGAGGGTCGGGGGCTATATGGAAGGATCTTTCCATGAAGGAAGTTTTCATGGGGGAAGGGACATTGCTATGAAGGGGGCGCCGGAGTTCCCAGCATTATTAAAGAAAAAGATCAGGAATTAAATAAAAAAAAAACAAGTTTTTCAACTGATCAACTGATTGTGATTAAGAGGTCATTTTTAAAGAACTGGAAAAAAAATTCGAACTATAGTTTAAAGAGCAGGGTATTGACTAGGGGGCGAACCCCCTAATATACGTGTTAAAAATTTATGAATATAGAAGTTCGTTACGTAAGTTAATTCTAAGTTACGTATATTTATTACTAATAAAAACGTTCGTAAATAAAATTAAACAAGTTTCGAGAAAGCCATTTAACCAAATATAATATGCAAATTTTGTTTTAATTATTCATGTACGGTGAGCCAAAATCAAAACCTGCATTAATTCAAAAACGTTCAAAAATTAAATAAAAAAAACAAGTTTTTTTAACTGAAAGTAAGGAACGACGTTAAAACTTAAAACGAACAGAAATTATTCCGTATATGAAGGGGGCTGTCCCCTCCTCAACGCCTCGCTCTTTACGCTAAAGTTTGACTTTCTCACAACTCTATTTTTTTAAACAATAAAAAAACTTTAGCGTAAAGAGCGAGGCGTTGAGGAGGGGACAGCCCCCTTCATATACGGAATAATTTCTGTTCGTTTTAAGTTTTAACGTCGTTCCTTACTTTCAGTTAAAAAAACTTGTTTTTTTTATTTAATACACATTAAGAAACCATGCTTTGTCATCATTTTATCTAGCAAATCACCCGTTGTCTGTTAATGAAATAGCAGTTTGACGGGTTTCGTGACTGGTTTCCTTGATACAGTATAAAGCTGTAGGCCCGCATAATGCACCAGTACCACTGCACCTAAATTAATCGACGCTGTAAGGTTAATAAATATATCTTTCAACCCTCGTGAGAATCACCTATCTGGCAGTTTTTCAGCACGGAATTCAAAGTCACTGGTTTTTAATTGCAAGTAATAACTCAAAAGCTAAACACCTTCAATAACATTAGTCGTTGGTTGGGCTCCGACTTTTTCCCACAGAAAACAAGTAGCAGAAGTGGCTTCTTTTTGTATTATGTGCTCTTCCACGCGGCAGTATATCACTTGCATGAATGCACTGTGACTTTTATTTGCAAAGCATATTTTAAGAAGATCAAGATCTTTGGATGAAAACGAACATAAAGCGGTGTTCCTAGTAACTGATCTATGGATTACAGTCTCGTTTTGAGACGTATAACAAACGACAGTCGGTAATAAACAATGCTTTTGCCCTCAAAAGCAATAAGTAACTTTTTTCTCAATTAATGGTAAAAGGAAAGGTGGATTAACACCTAATGAAAGTCCTTTATAATCATTTTTTGTTTTTCTTTAACAACTTGGACAATAAAACCCATCTAAAGTTGCTACAAACTATTTTGGCAACATAGGCAAGAAAATGTAAAAGGGATGTATTTAATTACCTCAAAGATTAGACATATAACTAGAAACCATTCTTTTAGTGTTTTGATTGCTAGAACACTGCATAATTATTCTGCATTTCTCTTTGGTCAAAATTTATGTATACCATGTAGTAAAAAGTTAACAGTAGACCCGCGGTAGACTCAACGATTCAAAATACAAAACATTTTCTGGCTTCAGGTGCACAATCATTGGCTACTCAAAACTAACCAAAAACAAGCTTTTCAAATCAAAGTAAAAAGTGATATTAAAACTCATAACGAAGAGAAATTATCCTGTATGTGAAAAGAGCCCCCATCCCCTCAGCCCCTCACTCTTTATGCTGAACTTTAAACAGTGCTTAGCTGAAAACGTTCAAGGGTACAAAAATATAGTCATCAGAATTGTATGGGCCTTATCTATCAACTGCTTTTCAAAACACTGAACCCAAATTTTTTATTGTTGAAACCAAATGGTAATGAATAAACCCATTCTCGAGGTATCGCATTTTTTTTTTACCTTGTTGCTCTTTTATTAAAGCACTTGTTCTTGAAGCAATGGTGGAGAATTAACTCGAACTTCAGCGTAAAGAGTGAAGCACCGAGGGGCCATTAGCTCTCTTCATATATAATAATGTTTTCTCGTTTTGACTTTTAATGTTGCTCTATGCTTACAATATTAAACTTGTTTGTTAAATTCAGTTTCTATTCTTTTATGATATGATATTGGATTGAATATAAATAGCCTAACAGGGGAGCTCATGTCCCAACTGTTCTTGGCCTTTGTGCTGGAGTTAACTTTTTATGACAATGCTTTAAAAACGGAAATTGCCCTTAAGAAAGCGATCCCTTATGATTTTTGAAAATGAGCCTGATATGCCATAATCCTTTTTTCAAGTTTTGATATTTGCGTTTTAGGGGAGCATTTCTTATAAAATATTACTCTCGGGTAATGATCCTACCTCTCTTCCGCCTGTGTGCAGGTATATGACGCGATAACTTTTTACAAAAACAAGCCAACTGAACATTTCACACTTAAAAAAAAAAAAATTGCTCGAAATTTAACAAAAATTGTCTGTAATGTTTATAAAAAAAAAAAATGAAACTTCAACGGCTGGAAATCGTTGGAATTGAATATTTAAAACCTAATTGAAATTCACTGATGATTATTTATCTATTTCTAACCCGTCATACAATACAAAAGAACACAGATACGGAGTACACAGAGAAAATGTTAAAAAAAAACAGGAATGAGAGACAGAATAAAGAAGAGACACCCCAACTATCAGAACAATTTATTAAGAACAGTTATAAAACACTAAACAACTTTTAGATACATACAACTTTGAATATCACTGTATAAGATAGGGATACCATGGATGGAAATTGATTTTGCGATTTTGATTCGAGATACGTTTTGATAGAACTATTACTGGATTGGCTATTTTAAAATTGCGGATTAATACTGAATTTAAGGTCCACGGAGGTAAATGAAATAAATATTTTGCAAATTTGAAATATATCGACAGAGTTTTTCAGTTTTCATTTTGGTATTTTCAGTGAGACAGTCAAGAGAAAGCTAAAAACTGCAAACTACAAATAAAAAGGAACAATAAATAAAATTCATGACGAGTGTTTCTTCCAAATCAGGTAACGATAAGATTTTGACTTTTTGAAATTGTGACTTCCGAAGAAAACTCAAATTAATGCAAACATTATAAAAACGTTCCTGTAGAGTAATTAAACAAAAAGCACAGGATTGTATACATATATATATAAGAAAAAGTTATGGATGAACATGGATAGGCTACTTAAAAGGAAAAGTCAGAAACAGAATAAACCACTACGTCCCCATCATGGATGCATCCTTAGCTGGAATCTAGTAAAGATCAGATCTCGGCTCTTAGTAGCTGAAAATTAGAAAAATGTTATTACAAAAAAATGTGTAGTGAAAAAAATTCGTATTCGGTACTGGTTCAGGATTGGTAGCTTTTACCTATTTGAAACTTCAAGGTAAATTTGGAGCGGGAAAGCAAATTTCCAATATTTTTAAATAATAACCAGAAACCCCTTAAGAATGGAGTCGGACCGAATTGAAAAGCATACCATTGAAATTGACATTACTAGAAACCCTTAAGGCTGGACGGACTGAAAACCGAAAATTAGCTATGCAAAAGAGATTTTACTGTGCAAAAATGGGGCGGTTATCTTTTGATGAATGCAAACGGGTTTAGAAGGCGGTCCTTAATTTGACTCTGCAAAATTTGAATACCAGGGTTTCAAGCTCTCACCTGATTTTAAAAGACAAAATCGCAAAAAAGGTGAATGGCGGACAAATATGTAGTATTTTGTTTCCCTCTCAGCATTAGCCTTTAGTAAAATTAAGAAAAGACTAGACATTTAAAAAAGAAGAATGATCAATTAAAGAAAAACGCAAGGACGTTTGATAAAACATTGACAGGAAAGAATACACTTATTTAGCAAGGGCACCGACCTTGCTAAATAAGCAAGGGGGGGGGGCAGACGCCAAAACAGCAGTGGTGGTTGGAGTACAGGGAATATATTCCAGGATATTTATTTTTGTAGGAATAAGTTTATTTCTAAATATTTTTAGCGAAAAACTCAAATAAAAAGAGCAATTAAATTGCATTCAAAATGAAACAAAATACAGTAAATTTTAAACAACAAGGATTCCTGGCAAAGGGATCGCTTTATTTAATCAATAATATATGTAATTATTATGCATTTAATCTGAAGAGAAAATCAGACTCAAACCAAAATTACAGAAAGATTTATTGCTTCCATAGATTATAACAGATGTAGACTTGTCTTTATGCAATTTCCTACTCCTTAGAATAGTTTACAGAAACAGTAGAGATACTAAAAAATCATCCTGCCTGCATAGATACCACGTCTTGATTTTATACCGGCCATGTAAAATGTCAAAAAACCAAACAGACAAATCTCAGTGAAAAAAAGAAAAACAACAAACGAGACTGCGGCCAGTGGAGAGAAAGAAAACGATAAATGCAAAACAACGCGGATATTTCGCCTGTATCCAAACAAGGCGTCTTCAGCACGAGAGAAACAGAAGAGGAACAAGATAAAAAAAGAAGCTAAAACTAAAAACCAATAAAACCACCACCAAAAAAAAAAATATATATATACAATTGGCGCATACTGATCCACGTAGGGAAAAGATGCTATTATGGAGCATCTTTTTTCTCTATAATAGCATCTTTTCCCTAAGTGGATCAGTTTGCGCCAATTGTATATATATATATATATATATATATATATATATATATATATATATATATATATATATATATATATATATATATATATATATATATATATATATATATATATATATATATATATATATATATATATATATATATTGGTGGTGGTTTTATTGTTTTTTTTTTTTTGTTATTTTTTTTTATCTTGTTCCTCTTCCGTTTTTCTCGTGCTGAAGACGCCTTTTGATACAGGCGAAATATCCGCGTTGTTTTGCATTTGTCGTTGCTTTTCTCTCCACTGGCCGCAGTCTCGCTTGTTTTTTTTTTTTTTTTTTTTTTTACTGAGATTTTTCTCTTTGTTTGGTTTTTTGTCATGGCTTGCCAGTTCGGCTTAAGATCTTTCATTTAAAATGTACCTCTTTCATAACAGGACAATTCTCTACCTCGAACTTAAATCCATTTATATTCAGACATTTACAAAAATTGACAGAACAGCGAAAGAAAAACTAAATTTAAAATTACTATCCAGCTGTCAAATTGATCATTTTTCTTTGTATTAGCCTATTCAACTAAATAAAATGAACAGGTTAAAAAAAAATTGTCACAGGAGAATCTTATCAAATAGTTCGTGATAAAAAAAAACTGGAAGTAAAAAGTGACTTGGGCCAATATCCACCAAAACTAAAAAAGGAATTCTCTTGACAATTGCTAGGCCAACTGTATTGGCTTTTTATGCTGATTCTAAATATTTAAAATTATTTCAGTTTATTGTTACCCACCCACAAATAAAAATTTGGGAAAATTTGGCTAGTTTTTGAAAAAAAGGGGAACACCCCCAGAAATGTGAGCGATCTTATTTAAAATCCCTTAATAAAAAAAGCATATCAGAAAACTCTACGATAGAAGTTTCAAGCTCCAATCTTCAAAATGTGGAATTCGCATTTTTTTTTTTCAGAAGAAACATCGTCGATGCATGTTTGTTTGTTTTGCTTTTTCCCAGGGGTGATTGTATCAAAGTGAATGTCCAAGATAATTGGGAGGGAGCTCATTCAAACTTAAATTGAGAGCTCTTTTTTAAATGACCATACACGTTGGGCCAGAGGAAAGTCTAGTTTTCTGCCATTTTATGGCACCAAACTACGACTTTACTCCAGGGAGGACGAATTTGCAATCAACTTAAAATTATGAGAAGTTAATTGATTTAAAAGTACCAATAACTATATTTTATACTTCCCAGTTGCAAAAGAAGTAATGCTAAACGGTGGCAGTACTGGCTTCAACCAGGTTGATTCACTTTATTTGTAATAAAATTAGGCTACATTTGGTGATCTGTAATTGCGTATCAGCTACGATGAACGGGGGGGGGGGCGGGGGTTGAGTCATTCTGTAGGTAGGGATAGGGTAGATTCCTAAGAAAGTACATATTAATGAACACACTGCTTACTCTTCATGAGGCTTCAGATAAATGTTAAAAGAGGTTGAAAGGAGTCAGAATTAATTAAAATGTTTCTCTATACAGCTAAAATATTAAATTCCCATATCTACCAGCACAGAGGGGGGGGGGGGGGCGCAAGGCAGGCCATCACCAGCCCAGCCAGTAAATTTCTTTGGGGTGGCAAATACTGCTAGGAACTTAGTTTTCAGTAATTTCAAATGGTATTATTTTTCTTGTTCTATTTGTATGAATTACTTCAATGTATTTAAACAAATGAATGCAATGTATTTATCGATAAGAAAATCCTACTGCAGAGCTTGTGATGGTTTCAGTTATGTAAAAGATCAAAAGTCTGTCTCATTCTTAACTCCTTACTCTTTATTGTGAAGTTTGGCTTTTGTTCAAATTTTTAAAGAAAATTTGCAATTGGAAAAAAAGATTTTTCAAAGCACTAAAAAACTTTCGTTTAATGAGCAGGGCGTTGAAAAGGGGGCAGTCCCCCTAATATACGAAGTAATTTCAATTTGTTTTGAGTTTTACACTTGCTCCTTAGTTAAGTTGAAAAATCTTTTCTATTTGTTTAATTACATTTCATGAGACTATGGAGAATTATGAATGCAATACTTTTGGTAACGCAGAAAAAAGATCAATATTTCAAAGATCTCTGTTTGGATTTTGATGTTAATCAAATAGTTCATGATAACTGACGGTAATTAAGGAGAAATTATAACGTATACGTGGGGATTTGCCCTCTGCTCAACACCTCGCTCCTTAAATTTTGTCCCAATTCTTTAAAAACCACTTCTGAAACACAAAGGTCGTTTAATTAGAGCAACTCATAACTTTTTTTAAAGTGCCGAAACACCTTAGCATGAAGATCGAGGTGTTGAAGAGGGGGCAAACCTACTCATAGAGGCCTACATAATAATTTCTGTTCGTTTTAAGTTTTAATGTTGCTCCTTACTTTCAGTTGAAAAATCTTGTTTTTTTTAATTTAATGATGCTTAGAGACAAATATTTTTCTAAAGACAGTGGAAAAAGTATATCAATTAAAGTAAAAGTATGGAAAAATAAAAAAAGTAAGTAATTACAAAACAATAGACGAAAAATAGCCTACTTACAAAAGCTAAGATGTAAACTCCCAGATGTCTGTTCTGTTGAGCAATGTCGAAGCGTCGGACGGATATATATATATATTTTTTAACAATATCGGCAGTTTTGAATTTGGTTATCAAACACCAAAATATATAATACCTTTAGACTACTCAATGTTTATAAAAAGTAACGCATTATCAAAGTAGTTTGGTAAAAGTAAAACGCTAAAACTAAGATTAAGAAAATCAAATAAAAATTTTTATTAGATATTTTCAATTTAATTTTGAATACCAAAAAACAATGTATTTGACACCTTTATACTTCATAACCGTAGAAAATTAAATCTTTTTCAAAGTGGCAATTAGTTAAATACAATCACTCTTGGAAAAGACCAAAAAACGTATCCGTTCAGGGGGGAAAAATTCCCAGCATTCCGTTTAGGGGAAACATTTCTGATTATGGTGGCTTTATATATCAGCTAATGGGTACTCTTGCAATGCAAGCAAAAGTTGACAGCATATTTTTACCGAAATTACCCCTTATTAAGTTGTTTACTATAATCATACGAACTTTCTTGTGTACTAATAACTGCATTAATCACTTATTAGCAAATACATATTTAGGATCACCATAAGAAGCTGATTCTTTGATTTAATGTTATCAATAGTTAGGCTCTTATACTTTCGTTATTGACAAGGATCGTTATTTACTTACCATTCGTTACTATGAAGAATTTGATTATTTTTTGTTGTTGTTGTTGCTCGAACCAAATCATATAGCAAAAATGTTTCTGGAAAACTAGAAAAGGGTCACTCAGTCACAAACTAGAACTTGTGTTTTCCTTATTAAGGGTCAAAATCTTTTGGCAGGCAGCCAACAATGGAGCAGTACACATTTGTTAAATGATTTTTCTTTTTTTTTTTCTTTTTTACAGGCTTCACGGCTCCGTCACAAATGATGATTTGCCGCTAGTCCTGGTAGTTACCTCATTTTCTAACACTGAGGCACTTGTTATACCTTCTCTTGGATGCGTCAAGGGAAGGATATTTTGTGATTACCTCTGCCGGCAATCTTTTCCATGTGGCAACCGATCGCCGGGCGAAACTCGTTTTCAGATATTCTTGGCGGGGAGTACCCTGCTCAAGGTAGTCCTGACGAGCTGTACTTCGGCGAGTTGATCGCAATGTCTTTGCTTTATCAGGAACGAACTTCGATAGCTCCTCTATTCTGCTCTCTTTCCTTTGGTTTCCTTATAATTACTTTATAGTACCAAATTTCCAGGGGGGGCATGGCCCCCCTGCCGGTGCCCATATTATTTAGGGTAAATTATTTGAAATTTTATAGATTATGCAATTTTTTGATTGTTTACACAGGATTTGTCATTAGGAAAGGGAAAAATGTTCGAACCTGGTTGTGTCACAAAATAGTAAGGGTCTAAATGTGAAACTTACACTAAACACTTAACCTAAACACTTTACCAGCAAAATTCTTATTACCCTTTGAAAATTTATATATTGAATTTTTAGACTTGCTTCCAACTTAACTTTGTCCAAAAAAAATTGAGAAATATGGGTACATAAGCATTCTACAGTTGAAAGTATCCCAACAGAGTTAGCTTTGGGAAAACATTTGAGTAACTATAAGTATTCAGCGAAAACATGCTTTATGAATGATGATGGATTCGAAGAATCGTTCCTCTCCAAGGGCAAAAGTTTTTTCCATTCTTGGCCTTCTTGAAATTTTTGCCTTTCACGAGATGTTAGTGTCTCCTGAGGTAAAATTCTGTAGACGTCCTCAAGCAGGACCTAGCTATTATGTTTATCCTCTTTTCATACTAAGGATCAGGTAATCAAACAGCTCGTGATAACGAACTGTAAGTAAGGAGTGACCCGGCTCAATGGTAACCGAAACTCTAAAAAACGAATATAATATATCAATATACCAATAGATACACCAAAGAATCACATTTTAATGCTGATTTCAAATATATAAGTTTCATCAAGTTTAGTCTTGCCCATCAAAAATTACGCGCCTGAGAAAATTTGGCTGATTTTAGAAAAAAGGGGAAAAGACCCCCCAAAAGTTATAGAACCTTAATGAAAATCACACAGCGTATTAGAGAACCCTACTGTAGAGGTTTCAAGCACCTATCTACAAAAAAGTAGAATTTTGCATTTTTTTTGCCAGAAGAAAGATCACGGATGTGTGTTTATATATTTTTTTGTTGTTTTTTTTTACAGGGGTGATCGTTTCGACTCAGCGGTTCTAGAATACCGTGGGAAGGCTCATTGGAACGGAAATTAAAAGTTCTAATGTCCTTTTTAGGTTACCAAAAAATGGAGGGCAACTAGGCCCCCTCCCACGCTTTTTTCCCCAAAATTTTGAGATAGCCAGTTTGTTCAGCATGGTCGAAAATATGATAACTATATGTCTTTTAGGATGACTAAATCCCCCGACGTTCCCAGGGGGAGGGCTGAAAGTTATGAACTTTACCCAATGTTAACATATAGTATTGGTTGTTGTGGGAAGTATACAGACGTTTTCAGAGGGGATTTTTTCTAATAGATGGGGGGGGGGGGTGAGTCGGGGGTTATATGGAAGGATATTTCCATAAAGGAAGCTTTCATAGGGGAAGGGACATTGCTATGAAGGGGGCGCCGGATTTCCCAGCGTAATTAAAGAAAAAGATCAGAAATTAAATTAAAAAAAAAAACAAGTTTTTCAACTGAAAGTAAGGAGCAACATCAAAACTTAAAATGAACAGAAAATGTTACGTATATGATTGGGTTCACCCCCTAGTCAATGCCTCGCTCTTTAAGCCAAAGATTTTTTTGTACTTTCATAAGAGCTATTTATTCTAATTAACGGCCTTTGTAATTAAGGGGTCATTTTTAAAGAATTGGAACAAAATTCGAAATTTAGCTTAAAGAGCAAGGTAGTGACTAGGGGGCGAACCCCCTAATATACTTATTAAAAATCTATGAATATAGAAGTTCGTTACGTAAGTTAAATCGTAAGTTACGTATATTTATTACTAATAAAAACGTTCGTAAATAAAATTAAACAAATTTCGAAAAAGCCATTTAACCAAATAAAAGTAAAATTAATATGCAAATTTTGTTTCAATTATTCATGTATGGTGAGCCAAAATCAAAACCTGCATTAATTCAAAAACATTCAAAAATTAAATAAAAAAAAAACAAGTTTTTTTAACTATAAATAAGGAACGATGTTAAAACTAAAAACGAACAGAAATTATTCCGTATATGAAAAGGCCCTCCTCAACGCCTCGCTCTTTACGCCAAAGTTTGACTTTCTCACAACTCTATTTTTTTGAAAAATAAAAAATTTTAGTGCAAAGAGCGAGGCGTTGAGGAGGGGACAGCCCCCTTCATATACGGAATAATTTCTGTTCGTTTTAAGTTTTAACGTCGTTCCTTACTTTCAGTTAAAAAAAATTGTTTTTTTTCTATTTAATAAAAACTAAGATGTCAAAGTTTGCTACTAAGTTCGCTTGGCTATTAGGCTTTTAGGTTGAAACTTTCAGGGCATGATGAGGGGGATGTTCAACTGATATAAAGCAATGCTTACATACACTACACTGTAAGAAAAATTGTTTGATATTCAACAAAAATTGTTTGTTACGTTTATCAGCAAAAATCACACAAGGGTTATTGGTGTTAGTTGGAAAAACATTAGATACAGAGGGTAACACATTATGTTGAGTATTGGTATTTTTAAGAATAGAGTAGCAGCTTAAAAAATTTTCTAGCTAAGGAAAATCACAAAAGAAATGTATTACGAAACAAATTTGCCAATAAAAATTTTATGCAAATGTAATATTTGTAGACAATTTTTGCGTAAGCACTTTGTAGACGTGTAAATTAAACTTTATTCAACTCAATCAACCCAAATTTTATTCCCTTTCTTTTACTCAAAAAGACAACTAGCTTCTTTTTTTCTGTCGTAATTCCAACCTTTGATTTGAATTACTATATGACATACTACTTTAAATGTCACCTTAGTGAAATTCAATATGATATTCAAGAAAATTTGATCTAGCTTACAAATCCAAACAATATTGATTAATAAAGTCTGTTTTCGTTTGGAATTACATTTTTTCTGCTGAAAACTACATAAATCTTAGTAATTTCAAAAATTTGACATACTTGATGTTGTGATTTTCATTAAAATTCTATGACTTCGAAGGGGTCTTTCCCTCTTTTTGGAAAATCAGACAAATTTTCCCAGACTTGTAGCTTTTGGTGGGTCACTAAACTTAATGAAACGTATATATTTGGAATCAGCATAATAAGCCAATTCTTTTGATATATCAATTGGTATCAAAATTCAGTTTTTAGAGTTTCGGTTACTATTGAGCTGGGTCGCTCCGTACTTACAGTTAATTACCACGAACTGTTTGATTACTCATCAAAATCCAAACATAGATCATTGAAATGCTGATCGTTTTTTCTGAGTTACCAAAAGTACTGTATTCATAAGCTAAACAGCTTCATGAAATGTAATTAAACAAATAGGAAAGAATTTTCAACTAAAGTAAGGAGCAAGTTCAAAACTTAAAGCAAATATAAATTACTTTGTATATAAGCGGGACTGCCCCCTTCTCAACACCTTGCTTATCAAAAAAAAGTATTTTTAGTGCTTTGAAAAATCGTATCTTTCCAATTGCAAATTTTCTTTAAAATTTGGAAAAAAGGCCAAACTTCACAGTAAAGAGTAAGGAGATAAGGAGGAGACAGCCCGCTTCATGTAAAGAAAAATCTTTTCAAATAGGTTTCAAATCTGTTTCTTCCTTTCAGTTGAAAATCTCTTTTTTTTTATTTAACTTCTGATTGTTTTCCAAATCATACCCAGGCATAACCAAGATATAATTTAAGGTACCTGTCCCTTAAACCCTGGTTAATTGCTTTGAAAATGTGTAAATCGATAATTGTTCGTGTATTAGTACCGTCCTACGGTTAAATTTTCAATTTCAATTTTGGATAAAATTTGAATATAGGCTACTTAAAAAATTGGCGATGAATAGTAATTTTGGTAAGAAGTCCTTGTTGATATTGCTACAAAATAATTTCGAATGGAAGAGCAGAAGTATTATTATTATTTGTGTGGATGGAAATTCTGTCAGTATTTTGATCTACATTACTGAAGCCATCACAACCTCTAAAATAAGATTTTCTTATCGGTAAATACATTACATAGATTTGTTTTGATACATTGAAGTACTTCATAGAATTAGAAAAAGAAAATAACACCACTTAAAATTGCTGAAAAAAAGTTCCTTGCAGTATTTGCCACCCCAAAGAAATTTCCTGGCGGGGCTGATGATTACCTGCCCTGCTATCCACCTCTGTGCTGGTAGAAATAGGAATCTAACATTTTCGCTGTATAGCGGAACAATTTAATTAATTCCTACTCCCCCTACCACTTTCAAAATTCATCTGAAACCTCGTGAAGAGTAAGAAGTTTGTCTATTAAAATTTAATTTTTAGGAATCTACCCTAACCCCACCTAAACAATGACTGACCCCCCTCATTATAGCTGATCCGCAATTAAAGATCGCCAAACGTAGCCTAATTTCATTAAAAATAAAGCGAATCAACTTGGTTGAATCCAGTACTGCCATTGTGTGGCATTGCTTCTTTTACAACTGGAAAGCCTAAAATATAGTTATTCATACTTTTAAATCAATTAGCTTCTCAGAAATTGAATTTTCTCTGATATGATGTACCAAATGAAGAGCTTTTCAATAAGATCGCTTACTTTCTTTGGGGGGGGGGGTCCCTTTTTTGAAAAATCAGGCCAATTTTCTCAGGTTTTTGGTTTTGGGTGGGTAACAATAAACTGAAAGAATTCTAAATATTTAGAATTAGCATTAAAAGCCAATACTGCCGGTGTAGCAATTGTCACGAGAATTAGTAATGGTGAATATTGGTCCAAGTCACTCTTTACTTCCAGTTTTTTTTTTTCACAAACTATTTGATAAAATTCTCTTGTGACGAAAATGTTTTTGAACTTGTTAATTTTTTTTAGTTGAATAGATCAATAAAAAGAAAGAGGGTCAATTTGACAGCTGGATAGTAAGTTTAAGTCTTGTTTTCTATTAGTAAGTTTAATATCTTAATATCTTAGTAAGGATAGTAAGTTTAAATCTTCTTTCGCTATTCTATTTCTTTTCTTAATATATGAATATATAACGGATTTGAGTTTGAGGGGAAGAATTGTCCTGTTATGTAAGAGGTATATTTTACATGGCCGTTATAAAATCAAAACGTGGTATCTGTGCTGGCAGGATGATTTTTGACCATCTCTACTCCTTGTGTAGAGAGCTTAAAGGCGTAGGAAATTGTATAAAGGCAAGTCTTTCATATAATATACGAAAGCAATCTTTCTGTAATTTTGGTTTCAGTTTGATTTTCTTTTAAAATTAATTGCATAATAATTAAACATATTATTGATTAAAAAAATTGATCCTTTTACCAGGAATCCTTGCGGTTTAAAATTTGCTGTATTTTGTTTCATTTTGCAGGCAATTTAGTTGCTCTTTTTATTTGAGCGTTCTTTTCTATAATTATTTAAAAATAAACTTATTCCCACGACAAAAATTTCCTGAAATATATTCCATGTCACCCAACCACCACTGATGTTTTGGCGTTTGCCCCCCCCCCCCGGAAAATTTTCTGCCGGCGCCCTTGTATTTCAAAAAGCACTTTTGTGAACTAACTAGGCCAAGTTCTTCTTTAATTGCCTTTCTCTTCTTTCAAAATCTTGGACTGCAACCTAATTTGACGGAGCATTCCCATTTGCATAATATGTTGAAACATTCACTTATCATGCCAGCCGAGACAAGTTGAAACCCTGACTGTTTATCACCTGAAGACTGGTATTTATGCCCGCCTATTGAAACTAGATATACAACAGTTCATGAGTTTCTAATATAAAACTGATGGTAACAACTTTTTGTTGAAACAAGTAAACTTATGAAAATGTCTGTTTTGAATTAATTATGAAAAAAAAAATTAAAAGTCAAGTTGTTCCTTTCAAAATCCTCTACAAGTCTGTGTTAATTTTATTAAACTTGTATGTACCGTTCTTTTAGACAAGTTGAAATGGAATTTGCTCGAAAAAGCCTAATTTAGTAAGCCCAGAAAAAAAATTTAGCAAACTCAGATTATGTTGCTAGATTAGGGGAACAGATAGAAACCAAAATTGATGCCTTTATGCGTCTGTTGTCACCAGACAAGCTAAAAATATTTAACATGGAAGAGATAGCCGAGAATTTTCCAAGTTCCGTTCCCCCTTAATGACTGATTCACAGTCCTTTATCTTGAAAACTATCTCAAAGTAGAAGCAAGATATCAAGAACTTTTTTCTTACTGTAGGGCCTGGTTCCATTGGGTGTTCCTGTTGGCTTTTCACTGTAAAGGTCCCTAATCATGGGTTTTACGTCAAATCTAATAGAAGGACCGAAATAAAGTGTTAGAAGACATGTCAGTAGCTCTGACCAAAATCTGAAACAGTGTGAGATTGAAGAAAGGTTTATCGAAGTCACATGCATTAACTATAATTAGAATCAAACAGTTCGTGGTAACAAACTGTAGGTAAGGAGCAACCCGGCTCAATAGTAACCGAAAATCTAAAAAACGGAATTTTGATACCAATAGATGCACGAAAAGAATCAGAATTTAATACTGATTTAGAATATTTGTTTCATCAAGGTTAGTCCTACTCATCAAAAGAGAAAATTTGCTTGATTTTCGAAAAAAGGGAGAAACACCCTTTAAAAGCTATAGAACCTCAATGAAAATCACACCATCAGATCCAGCATATCAGAGAACCCTACTGCAGAGGTTTCAAGCTCCTATCTGCAAAAATGTGGAATTTTGTATTTTTGCCAGAAGAAAGATCACGGATGCGTGTTTTTTTCTCAGGGGTGATCATATCAACCCAGTGGTCCTAGGATATCGTGGGAGGGCTCATTCGAGCGGAAATTAATAGTTCTAGTTCTCTTTTAAAGTGAAAAAAAATGGAGGGCAACTAGGCTCCCTCCCGCGCTCATTTTTTATCAAAGTCACCCGATCAAAATTTTGAGATAGCCATTTTGTTCAGCAAGAACGAAAATATAATAACTATGTCTTTTAGAATGATTTAATCCCCCAAAGTCTCCGGGGGGAGGGCTGAAAGTTATGAACTTTACCCAATATTTACATATAAAAATTGGTTATTGGGAAGTATACAGACGTTTTAAGGGGGGATTCTTCTGGTAGTGGGGGGGTCGAGGGTTTTGTGGGAGGATCTTTCTATGGAGGAAGTTTTTATGGGGGAAGGGACACTGCTATGAAGGGGGCACCGGACTTCCCAGCATTATTTAAAAAAAAACAATCAGAAATTAAATGAAAAATAAGTTTTTCAACTGAAAGTAAGGAGCAACATCAAAGCTTAAAATAAACAGAAATGTTTACGTATATGATTGGGTTCGAGCCCCTAGTCAATACCTCGCTCTTAAAGCCAAAGATTTTTTAGTACTTTCATAAGAGCCATTTATCCTAATTAACGGCCTTTGTGATTAAGAATCATGTTTAAAGAATTAGAACAAGATTCGAACTTTACCGTAAAGAGCGAGGTATTGGCTAGGGGGCGAACCTCCTAATATACGTATTAAAATATATGAGTATAGAAGTTCGTTATGTAAGCTAATTTGTAAGTTACGCATATTTATTACTAATAAAAACGTTCGTAAATAAAATTAAAAAACTTTCGAGAAAGCCATTTAACCAAATAAAAGTAAAATTAATATACAAATTTTGTTTTAATTATTCATGTACGGTGAGCCAAAATCAAAACCTGCGCTAATTCAAAAACGTTCAAAAGTTAAATAAAAAAAACAAGTTTTTTTAACTGAAAGTAAGGAGCGACATTAAAACTTAAAACGAACAGAAATTAATCCGTTTATGAAAGGGGCTGGCCCCTCCTCAACGCCTCGCTCTTTACGCTAAAGTTAGACTTTTTCTCACAACTCTATTTTTTAAAACAATAAAAACCTTTAGCGTAAAGAGCGAGCTTTTGAGGAGGGGACAGCCCCTTTCATATACGGAATAGTTTCTGTTCGATTTAAGTTTTAATGTTGCTCCTGGCTTTCAGTTAAAAAAAAAACTTTTTTTTATTTAATCTTGTTTAGAGTTCAGGTTCGTTTCAGCATCTAGCAGCTAGGTTCGCAAATAAGAAGGGATCGCCCAGAATCCAAGACACATTATAATGGACGGTGTCAACGCATAAAGAAAGATATGGAAGCCAAACAAAATATTACCTTTACGTGTTTTTTTTTGTTTTTTTTTATTATATTCGGATATAGTGAGGTAACATTTCTTTTCACGCCAATGTGAACAATGTATTATATTTACTTAAAAAACTGAAGTTCAGTCTTCTTTGACAGATTCTGGCGCTAGATTCCAGAATCTGGACCAATGAAGACCGGTCATTTTTGACCGATTGACAGATCTGTCAACAGATGACTGGTCTTCATTGGTCTGGATTCCGGAATCTTGCGCCAGAATCTGTCAATGAAAGCTGAGTTTAAACCTTGAAAATTTCGTCTTAAATGTTACCATAGCACTATGATCAATAGCACAGTTTAATATCCCACGACTTCGAAAAAAGATCTGAGGAAAAAATTCCTCATTTTAATGAGGACATCTTTGTTTACTTATTAATAAAAAATTTAAAAACTGAAAAAATATAAATGTTTTTACTTTTATAACTTTAATAAATCAGATAATATTAACATTTTGATTAGTAAATATAAGTATATGTATATTAAACTGACAAGGCACATTTATTTGTATTTTTTTCAGTAAAGTGCAATTTATGCTCTGGCCGTGGGAAGGCAAAGGGGTTTTTAGCCCTACTCATGTTAATTTCTGCTCGTTTTGAGTTTGACTCGGTTATTTATTGTAATTTCTGTTCGGTTTGGGTTTCATTTATTTATCAATGCTGATTTGTGGTAGTTTCACGCTTGGTAGATTATTTGATTTTATTTTTGCTCATTTTTGGTTAAATGGAGGTCTTTACTTTTCTTTGAAAAACTTATTTTATGGAAAAAGTTTTTAATTAATTTATGTTCGTTTTATATTGACATAGTCTTTTCAGGGAAAAAGAAAATAATTCTTTAAATCTTTTCTTTTTTTTACTTTATAGTTTGGACTGCTATTTGTATGCTGGAGAAAAATTTTCAGCAATTTTTAACAACATACACCCTTTTAAAAATCTGGACACAGATAGTAGTGTTTAAATTAGTTTCATATCTCCTCTAGTAAGAGCAGAAATAGCCCCGAAATTTTGAACATAATACCCTCAGTCGTTCTTGGGATACTGCTGAGATGCCTTATTGGGAATTAGCATTAACACAGTGCATGTTGATTTAATCTTAAGGCAACATTTAATTTTTAAGCATAATGGGCAAATGGGAGTGTGGGCGTTTGACGAGGACGAGTTGCCCTCCAATCAATTTCGACTATTGAAAAGGGCATTAGCCCTTTCTATTTTAATCGAATGAGTCCTTTTCGAAGTTCCTAAGACAACTTCTTCGATACGAAGTGCAAGTAGTGGGGCCATAAGGTCTCCGAGCGCAGCCCACCCTAGCTTTCAAGTGCAGCCCTATCCCTGTTCCCATATAATTCAAGCGCATTTCCTCTGACGTCACTGCATCTCTGTTTCTAGCGGATAGCGGGAAAGACTCCAAGCGCATGCCGTGTTTCTAGGCGAAATTCCCGTCCTTGGCACAGTTAGGTGACACACCCCCTTTGTTTTTCCATAGGATTTCTACGGCATGCCCTATGACGTCACAACAGCCATTGGGAAAATAGCATAGGATTTTAAACGCAGCCCTCTGAAGTCACGCGACACACCTGTTTCTAGCTGGAAAGACTTCAATGTCCTTGGCAAGAGCTCAAGGAAACACCCTATTTCCCAAGTGGTTTCCCAAGGCAACATCATGTCTAGACAATTTCCCAAGTGGTTGAAACTATTGATTGAGGATCAGTTTCTTTCTGGAAGTTGGACAGTCAACATGGATGCTTATACACTATTGAATATTAAAAGTGCTAATGAAACGGGACCTAGAGTGCCTAATGTGGTGGCAAAAATTATCAGGGGTTCTCGACTAACCCTAGAAAAAGATGTACAATGGGTATGTTCTAACATTAAGCAAATTCAAGTCGGAAGAACAATTGTGCTTAGCGGCTGAGGTGAATATAGTACATATACAAAAACTACAAGATAGATTAACTACGCTGGCGAAATATATTGAAGAAAAAAAATATAGAAAACAGTCTATGTTTGACACTGAGAGTGTTAAAATGGATAGATTTGAGAAACTGAAAATCATGCGTAATCTGGTGAAATTGGAAAAGTGGTTAGTTTTAGATGATGACTTTCAGGAATTATCTCTTCAAAGATAGATATTTTCTGGAGAAATGCTTAAAGATATAATGGGAACCGATTCCCCTTCTTTGGACTATATTATGAAACTTTCTCGTGGTGGTCCCTAGGCTTTTGACTCAATTTATAGATATTTAATCGAGACAAAACAAAATGATATTGTGGTTTTGCTCTTAATCACTACATAAACGGCCATTTTGTAACGCTCCTAGGAGATGTTGTTTGAGAGTCAGTTTGTTTTTGGAAGTGGACCAGTCAACTTCAAAAATGTTTTACACATGCCCATTATGCTTGTATACTTTGGGCAGCTGGTCATCCTACGAAAATTGTACTTTTGCTGATGAGTATAACGAAAATTGTAAATTATGCAATCCGTGTAAATTGCATTGTGGATATACTGTACAAATTAAAGACTGTAACTCTTGTCTTGAAGAGATTTGTGACTCTCATAATAGAGGATTCTGGTGCTCCAATTGTCACTATGATAAATGCGATCAATGAGAAAATACTTATCCTGGCCTGATTGCGAAAAACCCTAAACGTGAGTTCAGTTTATTATTAAGAGACTGGTATCGTCGTGGCTTTAAATTATTTTGGGAAGAAGAACCTGGTCTAAGCTTCAATTGCTGGAATAATAAAAGAGTCTGGTTTTTACAACATCGCTGTGAAGATATTGGCTATTATGATTATAAGCCAACAGACTTCTATTTGGCTGTTACAGAAAGGGATTCTTCATATGAGAATTTTGTATGTGACATTGCTTCAAATAAGCAAATAGAAACACGTGAATCTTGTCATATGAATCAGAGTAGTATTATTGACTTTACAAAGAGATTTAATAAAAATGAAGTTACCCTATATTGTAGAAAATGTGACCCTGACTTTGCACGTCAAAACAAATACAAGTTGAATCCTGACGAGCTACCACCACTTATCGTTTCGGATGATTACCTATACGTAGAAGAAGAAATCTAAAGGACACAGTGTTTTGTACAAATTTTATTAATAAACAAATTTACATACATTTTTAAAGCATTTCACTTTTAGGGCACCAACATTTATATTATAGAGGTAAGAAAGAGTATTTTCTACTAAAAAGTCGTTCAATCGAGGATTGTCACCATAAATCTTGATAAATTCCGTGTAAGTATGTCCACGACTTCGAAAAATAAAATAAGATAGGACCTGAAAACCCCAGCTTTTCGTTTATAAATCTAGTACTCGCTTCTAATTTTGAATAATAGATTTCCCACTCTGCTCAATAATTTTTTTTTTATATGAGGTGTGTAGAATGTATACGGCAAGCCAAGCGGATCAAAAAATTCTATATTGCTTCTTGTTTGAAAGATGCATAACCAATGCCCTGTCTTTAAACTGGAAGGACTGCTATTAGCAATGATTAGGGTATTGTCAACGTGTTGAATATGCACCAGGAAATCTGAAGATAAGCAATAAGATTTATATCTGTTCATTTAGGAATCCATTATAAATACATCAATTATTTGTTCCGTGTTCATGACGCCAAGTCTAATAAAGCACTGCTATCAGGAGTAATTTCCCAATAGGTTTCAAATTGATTTAGCGAGATTAATGCAATGCGTTCCTCTAATTGTTTGGCAAAGGTACACTCTATCCGTACATTTCCCGTCCGGGCAATACTCATATCTTGAATACCAGACAAATCTAATACAATAATGCCTTGCGTTTTCGCAAATATTTCTTCACTTGCACCATTTTCGAACAATTGAGAAACTCAATCTAGGGATTGCATTGTCAATTCGTAGAGGGTCATGTAGGATTTATCAAAGGATAAATTGTAGAGTGAGATTCCATTTACTTTACATACAAGCGATGAAAGTCCAAATAATTCAAATTTATGCGGGGAATCTGTCCATGATCCAACAGCGGTAGCACTTTTTACAAAAGCCAATGCCAATTTTGAAGGAATTTCGCCATTGATAAATGATGAATCGGTATTGATACGCGTAACTGTAGCAATATGACGCAGATTCGTGATTTTATGAGGAACAAGTAGTTTGATACTGTTACCACTGGCTCTTAATTTTTCAATTGTCAAAGCCACAGAACTCATAACTTGTTGTTTTCGTACATGAAGTATTGTCGAGGTGAGAGAGACTGTTACATCGGGTGCAGCACCCAGTACTTTTCGCATAATATAATTGAACGGCGCGAGTTGTAGTTTTATACCAATATTTACATTAGGAAGCAACCTTTGAGGTATATTAAATATCTCATAATTTAGTTATCCAAATAAATGTAAAATTTTAATTGTCGCCTCTCTAAGAATATTGGTAGTATCAGTATTTGTTTTATATTCATAAACAATTGTCATACCTCTCAACTGCTTATAGTACATTGGTGCCATCAACATGAATTGTATATAACTTGCATAATTTGAAAGATTATTGCTCGTGATCACCAATGTTCCATTTATATAGACGCTTTTTTGTCGAAATAAATTATGTAATACACAATTTTCGTAGGATACCCCCTCGGCAGCACTTGGTTTTTCATTGTTCGATTTTTTAACAATGACATTTAAATCTATAAATGTCAAGGTCAAATCGATAAAGTAGGCTTTTAGAACAAATTTGAAAGTGGATATTTTCAGAGAGTGGTTGTTGCGGGTAAAATTGTTCATAGCATCCATGTTTTACACGTACATCTACATTTTCAGCACTGAAAAGACTTAGAGATGAGGTGACTTAAGGGTGAGAATCTTTATGTGGTAGATATGGAATCTTAGGAAAAAAACCTTTTTGGATCTTTTTACTTTCTTTGATGCTTTACGCTTCCCGGATGACTTGAGACTGATGAGTGATGGGGTCTTTCTCTTCCTTTTTAAACCTTTTCCCCGTTATTTCAATCACTCACCGAGGGATCGCGCGCTCGACCTGAGATTTTGTGAAACACTTTCTTGAATATCTTTCCCAGAGCTTTATATGAAAACATTATATGCTCCCGGGGCATAACTTGTAACCCTTTTCTCAGGGCTGTGGGGGGGGGGGGGGCTATAAGCTATGCCCTGGGAGCATATTAGGTTCTTATAGAAAGCTCTGGGAAAGATTTTAAGAAAGTGTTTCACAAAATATCAGGTCGAGCGTGCAATCCCTCGGTGAGCAATTGAAATAACGGGGAAGAGGTTTAAAAAGGAGGAGAAAGACCCTATCACTCATCAGTCTCAAGTCAGCCGGGAAGCGTAAAGCGTCAAAGAAAGTGAAAAGATCCAAAAAGAATTTCTTTTCCTAAGATGGCACATCTACCACATAAAGATTCTCACCTTTCCGTCGACTCATCTCTAAATCTTTTTAATGCTGAAAATGTAGATGTCAGTGTAAAACATGGATACTATGAACAATTTTACCCGCAACAACCACTCTCTGAAAATGTCCACTTTCAAATTTATTCTAATGAAGACTACTTTATCAATTTGAATTCGACATTTATAGATTTAAATTTCATTGTTAAAAAATAGAACAATGAAAAACCAAGTGCTGCCGAGGGGTTACCCTACAAAAATTGTGTATTACATAATTTATTTAGACAAAAAAACGTCTATATAAATGGAACATTGGTGAGCTCGAGCAATAATCTTTCAAATTATGCAAGTTATATACAATTCATGTTGATGACACCAATGTCCTATAAGCAGTTGGGAGGTATGACAATTGGATATGAATATAAAACAAATACTGATACTAACTATATTCTTAGAGAGGTGACAACTAAAGATTTACATTTATTTAGGAAACTAAACCATGAGATATTTAATATACCTCAATGGTTGCCTCCTAATGTAAAGATTGATATAAAACTACAACTCGCGCCCTCCAATTATATTATGCGAAATATACTGGGCGCTGAACCCAATGTAACAGTCTCTCTCACCTCGGCAATACTTCATGTACGAAAACAACAAGTTATGAGTTCTGTGGCTTTGGCAATTAAAAAATTAAGAGCCAGTTGTAACAATATCAAACTACTTGTTCCTCATACAATCATGAATCAGCGTCCTATTGCTACAGGTACGCGTACCTATACCGATTCATCATTTATCAATGGCGAAATTCCTTCAAAATTGGCATTGGCTTTTGTAAGAAGTGCTAGCGCTATTGGATCATGGACAGATTCCCCGCATAAATTTGAATTATTTGGACTTTCATCACTTGAATTTAAATTAATGGAATCCCACTCTACAATTTATTCTTTGATAAATCACACAGGACCCTCTACGAATTGACAATGCAATCCCTATATAAAGATTCTCAATTGTTCGAAAATTCTACAAGTGAAGAAATGTTTGTGAAAGCGCATGGCATTATTGTATCAGATTTGTCTGATACTCAAGATATGAGTATTGTCCGGACGGGAAATGTACGGATAGATTGTACCTTTGCCAAACCATTGGAGGAAAGCATTGCATTAATCTCGCTAAATCAGTTTGAAACCTATTGGGAAATTACTCCTGATGGCAGTGTTTTATTAGACTTGGCGCCATGAACAAGGAACAAATAATTAATGTATATAACAAGGACCCCTACATGAACAAATATAAATCTTATTGCATACCTTCAGATTTCCTGGTGCAAATTTAACACGTTGACAATACCCTAATCATTGTTAATAGCAGTCCTTCCAGTGTAAAGACAGGGTATTGGTTATACATCTTTCAAACAAGAAGCAATATAGAATTTTTTGATCCGCTTGGCTTGCCGTACACATTCTACACACCTCATATAAAAAATTTTCTTGAGCAGAGCGGGAAATCTTTTATTCAAAATCGGAAGTGGGTACAAGATTTATCAACGAAAAGCTGTGGTTTTAATGCTCTATTATATTTTATTTTTCAAAGTCGTGGACCTACTTACACGGAATTTATCAAGATTTATGGTAACAATCCTCGATTGAAAGACTTTCTAGTGGAAAATACTCTTTCTTACCTCTATAATATAAATTTCGGTGCCCTAAAAGTGAAATACTTTAAAAATGTTTGTAAATTTGTTTATTAATAAAATTTTGTACAAAACACTGTGTCCTTTATATTTCTTCTTCTACGTATAGGTAATCATCTGAAACGATAAGTGGTGGTAGCTCGTCAGGATTCAACTTGTATTCGTCTTGACGTGCCAAGTCAGGGTAACATTTTCTACTATATAGGGTAACTTCATTTTTATTAAATCTCTTTGTAAAGTCAATAATACTACTCTGATTCATATGACAGAATTCACGTGTTTCAATTTAATAATTAGAAGCAATGTCACATACAAAATCCTCATATGAAGAATCACTTTCTGTAACAGCCAAATAAAAGTCTGTTGGTTTATAATCATAATAGAAAGTATCTTCACAGCGATGTCGTAAAAACCAGACTCTTTTATTATTCCAGCAATTGAAGCATAGACCAGGTTCTTCTTCCCAAAATAATTTATAGCCACGACGACACCAGTCTCTTAAAAATAAACTGAACTGACGTTTAGGGTTTTTCACAATGAGGCCAGGATAAGTATTTTCCCATTGATCGCATTTATCACATTGACAATTTGAGCACAAGAATCCTCTATTAGTAGAGTAACAAATCTCTTCAAGACAAGAGTTACAGTCTTTAATTTGTACAGCATATCCTCTATTCAGTTTACACGGATAGCATAATCTACACTTTTCATTATATTCATCAGCAAAAGTAAAATTCTCACAGGATGACCAGCTGTCAAAAGTATACAAGCATAATGGACATATATAAAACATTTTTGATGTCGACTGGTCCACTTCCAAAAACAAACTGACTCTCAAACAACATATCCTAGGAGTGTTAAAAAATGGCCGTCTATGTAGTGGTTAAGAACAAAACCAAAATATCATTTTGTCTTTTCTCGATTAAAATATCTATAAATTGAGTAAAAGCCTAGGGATCACAACGACAAAGTTTCATACAATAGTCCAAATAAGGGGAATTGGTTCCCATTATATCTTTAAGCATTTCTCCAGAAAATATCTTTCTTTGAAGAGATAATTCTAGAAAGTCATCATCTATAACTAACCACTTTTCCAATTTTACTAGATTACGCATGATTTTCTGTTTCTCCAATCTATATATTTTAACACTCTCACTGTCAAACACAGACTGTTTTTTATAAATTGTTCTCTTCAATATATTTCGCCAGCGCATTTAATCCATCTTTTCGTCTCTGTATATGCACTAAATTCACCTTAGCCACGAAGCACAATTGTTCTTCCGACTTGAATTTGCTTAATGTTATAACATACCCATTATACATCTTGTTGCATTTTAGGGTTAGTCGAGAACCTCTTGTAATTTCTACCACCACCTTAGGCACTCTAGGCCCCGTTTCATCAGCACTTTTAATGTTCAATAGTGTATAAGCATCCATGTTGACTGTCCCACTTCCAGAAAGAAACTGATCTTCGATCAATAGCTTCAACCACCTGGGAACGTGTCTAGACGTGATTTTGCCTAGTAATTGGGAAAAAGGGTGTGTCCTCGAGCTCTTGCCAAGGACATTGAACTCTTTCCAGCTAGAACCAGGTTTGTCGCGTGACGTCACAGGGCTGCGCTTAAAATTCTATGCTGTTTTCCCTATGGCTGTCGTGACGTCAGAAGGCATGCCCTAGAAATCCTATGGAAGAAACAAAGGGGGTGTGTCACCTAACCTTGCCAAGGACGGGAATCTCGCCTAGAAACAGGGCATGCGCTCGGAATCTTGACAGCTATCCGCTAGAAACAGAGATGCAGTGACATCAGAGGGTATGCGCTTGAATTCTATGGGAACAGGGATAGGGCTGCGCATGAAAGCTAGGCTGGGCTGTGCTCGGAGACATTATGGCCTCACTACTAGTGCCCTGGTCTAAACAAAATAAAAAGAAAAAAAAATATGATAATAGATTGTACCCACATTTATCTTTACTATAAAAATGTCAAGCCTTCCAATCACTTTCGACTATTAAAAAGGATACTAAGCCTGTCAATTTCCAATCGAATGAGCCCTTTTTGAGTTTCTATGACATCACCTTCAATAAATAACTTATATTCACCCAGGGCATAAATTACAACCCTTGCCCTAAGGGCTCTGAGGGGGTTGTCATCCTCCAAGACCTAATTTCCAGATTTTTCAACTACGTTAAACAAAATGGCTATCTCGAAATTTTTATTGGATATTTTTGGGGAAGATGGTGGGCGTGAGAGGGGCGTTAGTTGCTCTCCAGTCACTTTCAACTGTTAAAAAGGTACTAGACCTTTCAATTTCCAATTGAATGAGCCCTTTTGAAGTTTCTACGACAAAGCTTTCAATAAGAGCCTTATGTGCCCCCAGGGCATAACTTACAACCCTTGCCCTGAGGGCTGGGGGGGAGAGTCATCCTCAAAGACCAAATTTCCAGAACTTTCAACTACGTTGAAGAAAATTGCTATCTCAAAATTTTGATTGGGTGTGTTTGGGGAAATAATAGGGCATCAGAGGGGGGGGGGGGTAGATGCCCTCCAATCATTTCCGACTATTAAAAAGGGCACTAGACCTTTCAATTTCCAATTGAATGAGCCCTTTTTGAAGTTTCTACGACTACGCTTTCTATAAAATCCTTATATTCCCCAAGGCATAACTTACAACCCTTGACCTGAGGGCTGCGAGGGGGTTGTCATCCCCAAAGACATAATTTCCAGAAGCTTCAACTACGTAGAACAAAATGACTGCCTCAAAATTTTAATTGGATGTGTTTGAAAAATGGTGGGCGTGAGAGGGGGGTTACTCACCATCCAATCAATTTCGAGTATTAAAAAGGGCACTAGCCATTTTAATTTCCAATCGAATGATTCCTTTTTGAAGTTTCTACGACAACGCTTTCAATAAAAAAAACTTATATGCCCCCAGGGCATAAATTACAATTCTTTCCCTAAGGGCAGTGGGGGGGAGTGTCATCCTGAAAGACATAATTTCCAGACTTTTTAACTATTTCGAAAAAAAATGGGTATCTAAAAACTTTTATTGGATGTGTTTGGGGAAATGGTGGGGGTGAAAGGGGTGTTAGTTATCCTCCAATCACATTCGACTATTAAAAAGGGCACAAGCCCTTCTAGTTTCCATTCGAATGAGCCCTTTTTGAAGTTTCTACAGCATCACTATCTATAAAAAGCTTATAGATAGCTTTTATAACTTATTATAACTTACAACCCTTGCTCCGAGGGCTCTGAAGGGGTTATCATCCTCAAATACCTTAATTCTGAAACTTTTAACTACGTCGAACAAAATGGCTATCTAAAAATTTTGATTGGATGTGTTTCGGGAAAAGGTGGGCTTGAGAGGGAGGTTAGTTGCCCTCAAATCACTTTCGACAATTAAAAAGGACACTAGCCCTTTTAATTTCCAATCGAATGAGCCCTTTTTCAAGTTTCTACGACAAAATTTTCAATAAAAACCTTACATGCCCCCAAGGCATAATACAACATTTACCCTGAGGATTGTAAGGGGAGTGTCATCCTCTTAGATATAATTTTCGGACCTTTCAACTGCTTAAAAAAAAAATGGCTATCTCAAAATTTTGATTGGTTCTGTTTGGGGAAAAGGTGGGCGTGAGACGAGGGTTAGTTGCTCTCCAGTCACTTTCGACTATTAAAAAGGGCACTAGCCAATTCAATTTCTAATCAAATAAGCCTTTTTTGAAGTTTCTACGAGAACACTTTCTATAAAAAACCTTATAGGCTATGCTTTCAGGGCATAACTTATAACTCTTGCCCTGAGGGTTGTGAAGGGAGGGTTGTCATCCTCAAAGATTTAATTTCCAGAACTTTCAACTGAGTTGAACAAAATGACTATCTCAAATATTAATTTTATTGTTTGGGGAATAGGTGGGCGTGAGAGGGGGGTTAGTTACCCTCCGATCACTTTCGACTATTAAAAAGGGTACTAGCCTTTTGAATTTCCAATCGAATGAACCCTTTTTGAAGTTTCTACGATAAAGATTTCTATAGAAACCTTATATGCCCCCAGGGTATAACTTAAAACTCTTGCCCTGAGGTCTGTGGGGGAGTTTCCTCCTCTAAAACATAATTTCTATCTGGAAATCAACTAGCCTACGCTGAACCAAATGGCTGTCTCAAAATTTTGATTGGGTGTGTTTGGGGAAATGATGGGCGTGGAAGGGGTGTTAGTTGCCTTCCAATCACTTTCGACTATTAAAAAGGGCACAAGCCACTCCAATTTCCAATCATATGAGCCCTTTTAGAAGTTTCTACGACAACTCCTTCGATACGAAGTGCCATCAAAGTGCGTTTTTTTTTGCAGTCGGTACATCTCCTGCAGCGGAAAATATTCGTTCAACAGGTGCAGATGATGGTAGAGCGATATTAAATTTCTTAAACACTTTTCCAACTTTTATATATTCTGTTATTTTCGATATATATATCTTTTCGATATCCTGAAGTCCTTTTAGTTTAGTCTCCAAACCATAAAGTACTGTCAAAACAGCACCAGGAGAGCAGTTTTTTTCGCCTTACAAAAAAAATCTAAGGCTTGGCAGAATGGATCTATAATAAGCATATACTCCTTAAGCAGATTTCTCTCCACCGGCTTCAACTTCGGAAGTTTCAGTTCATCACAGGCACTGAATAGCTTTTCCACATCAGATATGTCTACAACATGCTTTACTGCATCCTGGAGAGAGTTCCAGCGTGTAACATTTGGTTTGACTGGGCACCTTCCAGTAATTTCCAAAAACTTGCAGGCAGCTTTTGTGCTATGGTTTGTCGCATTCCATATGCTTTGGCATTGGACATGGCGGAATGATAAAGTCCTTGAAATCAACATTAATAAATGCTCGCTCACTATCTTGTTGTGCAACTAGGTTCAGTGCAAGACTGCACCATCTCAAATTTTCTGGGAGATAAAAATTTTCACTGTCGTTATCATCTATGCTGTTTCAAGAATGTGACCAACAGATTCTATGGCAACTGTGTCTTCATCCTAATCAAACCCATCATCGAAATCTTTCAAAATTCTAAAAACTGGCAATTCACTCTCTTTCTCTGTCACTTATGGAGCAGAGTACTCCCTGAAAGCTTTAACAAAGTTGCTACCATTATCCGTGACTGTTTTGACTATTTAGTCAAAATTCAACTCTCCAATGACAATTTTGTCAACAGGTGAGAATTGTAAATAGAACACCGAACTATTCTCCGTCAGTAGCTGTCGACAAAAAAAGTTAATCGGACAATGCTCAGATGCTGTCCAGTAGAAGTAGGATATAAACAAATCACTTCTAACTGTATATCCTGGTTCTATCGGTAGTGATTCCAACTATAAGGATGACAACTCCAATTTCAAAAATTGTATGAGCTATTTCGTATTTGGACTAGATTTTTACACATTCAGTAGGCCAGTGACTTCTTCAGGAAATTAAAAAAAAACAAGTTTTTTAAACTGAAAGTAAGGAGCGACATTAAAACTTAAAACGATGAGAAATTATTCCGTATATGAAAGGGGCTGTCCCCTCCTCAACGCCTCGCTCTTTCTGCTAAAGTTTTTTATTGTTTTAAAAAATAAGGTTGTAAGACAAAAATAAGGTTTTAAGTTTTAATGTCGCTCCTTACTTTCAGTTTAAAAAACTTGTTTTTTTTTATTTAATTTCTGATCGTTTTTTAGTTAATGCAGCTTTTATTTTGGCTAACCGTCATTGAATAAGTAAACAAAATTTGCATAAAAATTTTACTTTTCTCTACCTAAATGGATGTCTTTACAAATTAACTTACGTAACTAACTTCTATATTCGTATATTTTTCTTCTGGCAAGAAATACAAAGTTGCAGATTTTTGCAGATATGAGCTTGAAACCTATGTAATAGGGTTTTCTGATACGCTGAATCTGACGGTGTGATTTTCATTAAAATTCTTTCACTTGTAGGGGATGTTTCCCCCCTCTTTAAAAAATCGGGTAAATTTTCTCAGGCTCGTAGCCTTTGATGAGCAATACTAAACTTAATAAAATTTATATATTTAGAATCAGCATTATAAACACATTCTTTTGATACATTTATTGACATCAAAATTCCGTTTTTAAAAGTTTCGATTACTATTGAGCCGTATCGCTTGTTTTTTTATTGTTTTTTTTTTATTACGTATATGTTATTACGTATATGAGGGGGTTCTCCCCTTAGTCAATACCACGCTCTTTACGTTAAAAGTTAAAAACAAATTTGATTCACAAACCCCTGAATCACAAAGGCCGTTTAATTAGAATAGATAGCTCTTTTGAAAGCACTAAAAAAAAACTGTAGCGTAAAGAGCGAGGTATTGACTTGGGGGAGAACCCCCTCACATACGTTATAATTTCTGTTCGTTTTAAGTTCCAATGTTGCTTCTTACTTTCAGTTGAAAAAACTTGTTTTTTTTAATTTAATTTCTGATCGTTTTTAAAATAATGCTTGCAAATCCGGCGCCCCCTTAATAGAAATGTCCCTTACCCCGAAGAAACATCCTCCACGGAAATATTCTCCAGAGTAACCCCCTCCTCTAGCCCCCCCCCCCTCCCTCCAGAAAAAAATCCTTCCTGAAAATGTCTGTATACTTCCTAACAACCAATAAATAATGCTGGCAAGTCCGGCGCCCCCTTCATGGCAATTTCCCTTCCCCCATGAAAACTTCCTTCATGGACAGATCCTCCAACATAACCCCCGACCCACCCTTCCCTCCCACTACCAGAAAAAAACCCTCCTGAAAACTTCTGTATACTTCCCAATAACCAATAATATATGTTAACATTGGGTAAAGTTCATAACTTTTAGCCCTCCCCCTGGGGACTTCGGGGGATTAAGTCATCCTAAAAGACATATTTATCATATTTTCGACCATGCTGAACAAAATGGCTATCTCAAAATTTTGATCAGGTGACTTTGGGGAAAAAATAAGCGTGGAAGGGGGCCCTGTTGCCCTCCATTTTTTTTGGTCACTTAAAAAGGGCACTAGAACTTTTAATTTCCGTTCCAATGAGCCCTCCCACAATATTCTAAGACCACTGGGTCGATACAATCACCCTTGGGGAAAAAAAACAAAAAAAACAAAAAAACAAATAAACACGCATCCGTGATCTTTCTTCTGGCAAAAAATGCAAAATTCCACATTTTTGTAGATAGGAGCTTGAAACCTCTACAGTAGGGTTCTCTGATACGCTGAATATGATGGTGTGATTTTCATTAAGGTTCTATAACTTTTAGGGGGTCTTTCCCCCTTTTTTGAAAATCATCCAAATTTTCTCAGGCACGTAACTTTTTATGGGTAGCACTAAACTTGATGAAAGTTATATATTTGAAATCAGCATTGAAATCTTATTCTTTAGATGTATCTATTGGTATCAAAAAACCCGTTTTCTAGAGTTTCGGTTACCATTGAGCCGGGTCGCTCCTTACTTACAGTTCGTTACCACGAACTGTCTGATATTAAATAAAAAAAAAAAAGTTTTTTAAACTGAAAGTAAGGAGCGACATTAAAACTTAAAACGAACAGAAATTATTCCGTATATGAAAGGGGCTGTCCCCTCCTCAACGCCTCGCTCTTTACGCTAAAGTTTGACTCTGTCTCACAACTTTATTTTTTAAAATAATAAAAAGCTTTAGCGTAAAGAGCGAGGCGTTGAGGAGGGGACAGCCCCTTTCATATACGGAATAATTTCTGTTCGTTTTAAGTTTTAATGTCGCTCCTTACTTTCAGTTTAAAAAACTTGTTTTTTTTATTTAATTTCTGATCGTTTTTTAGTTAATGCAGGGGATGTTTCCCCCCTCTTTAAAAAATCGAGTAAATTTTCTCAGGCTCGTAGCCTTTGATGAGTAATACTAAACTTAATAAAATTTATATATTTAGAATCAGCATTATAAACACATTCTTTTGATACATTTATTGACATCAAAATTCCGTTTTTAAAAGTTTCGATTACTATTGAGCCGTATCGCTTGTTTTTTTATCGTTTTTTTTTATTACGTATATGTTATTACTTATATGAAGGGGTTCTCCCCTTAGTCAATACCACGCTCTTTACGTTAAAAGTTAAAAAAAAAAGTTTGATTCACAAACCCCTGAATCACAAAGGCCGTTTAATTAGAATAGATAGCTCTTTTGAAAGCACTAAAAAAAAACTGTAGCGTAAAGAGCGAGGTATTGACTTGGGGGAGAACCCCCTCACATACGTTATAATTTCTGTTCGTTTTAAGTTCTAATATTCCTTCTTACATTTCAGTTGAAAAAACTTGTTTTTTTTTTATTTAATTTCTGATCGTTTTTTAAATAATGCTTGGAAATCCGGCGCCCCCTTCATAGAAATTTCCCTTACCCCAAAGAAACATCCTCCACGGAAATATTCTCCGGATTAACCCCCTCGCCTAGCCCCCCCCCCCCTCCAGAAAAAATCCTTCCTGAAAATGGTTGTATACTTCCCAATAACCAATAAATAATGCTGGCAAGTCCGGCGCCCCCTTCATGGCAATTTCCCTTCCCCCATGAAAACTTCCTTCATGAACAGATCCTCCAACATAACCACCGACCCACCCTTCCCTCCCACTACCAGAAAAAAAACCTCCTGAAAACTTCTGTATACTTCCCAATAACCAATACTATATGTTAACATTGGGTAAAGTTCATAACTTTTAGCCCTCCCTCTGGGAACTTCGGGGGATTAAGTCATCCTAAAAGACATATTTATCATATTTTCGACCATTCTGAACAAAATGGCTATCTCAGAATTTTGATCGGGTGACTTTGGGAAAAAAATAAGCGTGGGAGGGGGCCTAGTTGCCCTCCATTTTTTTGGTCACTTAAAAAGGGCACTAGAACTTTTAATTTCCGTTCCAATGAGCCCTCCCACGATATTCTAGGACCACTGGGTCGATACGATCACCCCTGGAAAAAAAAACAAACAAACAAATAAACACGCATCCGTGATCTTTCTTCTGGCAAAAAATGTAAAATTCCACATTTTTGTAGATAGGAGCTTGAAACCTCTACAGTAGGGTTCTCTGATACGCTGAATATGATGGTGTGATTTTCTTTTAGGGGGTCTTTCCCCCTTTTTTAGAAAATCAGCCAAATTTTCTCAGGTGCGTAACTTTTGATGGGTAGCACTAAACTTGATGAAAGTTATATATTTGAAATCAGCATTGAAATCTGATTCTTTTGATATATCTATTGGTATCAAAAACCCGTTTTCTAGAGTTTCGGTTACCATTGAGCCGGGTCGCTCCTTACTTACAGTTCGTTACCACGAACTGTTTGACAAGCATTCATTTACATTCAAATTCGCCGCCTCAAAAATAGCCGCTTCGCAATTTTACATAAAAATCCTTTTCTTCATGTATAATAAGCACGGCATTTTGAAATTTTTTCTAATTTCTAGACGATTTCAGAGAAGTTCAAGACATTTGATTCCGGGTTCTATAATTAATTTTTCTTTGCTCTTTAAGACAAGTCCATCAAAATGATCCACATAAACGGGGATAGAACACAAGCCTGCTTAACTCCTGATTTACGATGAAATCAGCTAATAACCTCATTTCGTAACTTAACCCCAGCAGTTTTATTCTCGTACATAGCGCTAACCACTTAAATGTATTTGTCTGGTATACCATACAAGGAAAAGACCTTCGAAAGAGCTCTTTTATCCGCTGAATCAAACGGTTGCACATAACCTATAAAACTGAAGTCTAAAGGTGTCTGATAACTCAGACAATTCTCAATTACTAACCTAAGAGTGAAAATTTGGTTGACACATCCTCTACCCTTCCTAAAACCACACTGTTTATCTCTTAAAACTGTGTCCACAGCATCTCTAGGTCTAAAAAGTATTATCAAACTAAGTAATTTACTACCTACAGAAACCAGGCTAATGTCTCTACAATTACCACACTCACTCATGTCACCTTTCTTCTACAGAGGTTTAATTAAGGTTTTCCTAAAATGGTTAGGTACTTCCCCTTTTTCAAAATTATATTCATAATCTTCAGTAACTTATTTCTAACCTCCTAACCACCATATGTAAGAAACACATTTACCGCACTATCAGCAACTGGGGCCTTGTTATTTTTTAAATCCTTTTAGTACTTTCACTAATTCTTCCTCACAAAATAAATTTTTCTTCGAACAAGATGAACTAATCTTCCACCCCTTTCCAATAAATGGTGTGCAGTGAGCAATATTGCATAACTGCTACCACTATTGTCTATACATTCTGTAAAATAGCCGTATTCTAAACCAATTGGCAGCTTCAGAATTTCCACTCGATACATTTTTCGTCCTGATTGGGCCAAAATTTTTGGGTTTTCAGCACAAAATAGCCAAATTGGCACTTCCTGCAGTACCATACCTATTGATACCTAAAACACGCACTGGAAATTTTTATTCTGGTTTGAATGAGTCCTCTATTGATATTCTACGATCACTATATCGATAAATGGCAAAACAAACAAACAAAACAAATGAAAACGCATCTGTTGCTGATTTTGTCGGAAAAAAGAATCCAAATTTTGTGCTTTTGCACATAGGATCTTGAAACCTCCGTAATGGGATTACTGGAACTGGAAATGCAGTGAGGTGTTGAAACTTTCATTAAGATCAGGCCCATTTTTTAGGGTGTCTCCCTGCTTTATTCTTAAATTTCCTAAATGTCCTAAGGCTCGTAAATTTTTATTAATAGTTCTAAATTTAGTGAATTCTATAAGTTTTTTTTTTGACATATTTACTGTTAGTAACATTTAATTTTTCAGAGTTTCTGCTATCATAGACATTTTTCGCTCTTTAGTTATATTTCATTGCCACTAACTGTTTGAACATTTGTCCCTAAAGCATTGAAATACAGAATTCAAACCAATTCAATCGTGATCCGAACGTTTAACGGTTAAACCGATGAATGCTAACGAACATTAAGCATTGTATATAGTTGGTTAAATAATAGGGAAGGGTGAAATTAAATCACCGTTGACTAGGAGAATTTGAAAAACCATTTAACTAGAGATTAAAATGTATTTAATTCTTGCTTAACTTAGTTTTGTGCATATAACTATATCAAACAGTACGTGGTAGCAAACTGTAAGTAGGGAGCAACTCGGCCCAATAGTAACCGAAACTCTAGAAAACGGAATTTCGATAACAATAGACAGATCAAAAGAATTGGCTTTTATGCTGGTTTCAAATATATAAAATTCATTAAATTTAATGTTGCTCATCAAAAGCTACAAGCTTGAAAATACTTACCTGACTTTCAAAAAAGGGAGAAACACCCCTAAAACTTCTAGTGATTTTAACGAAAATCAAGCAATCAGATTCAGCATGTCAGAGAACCATGCTATCAAGGTTTCAAGCTCTTATCTACAAAAATGTAGAATTATGCATTTTTTGGCAGGGGAAAGAGATCATTTGAAATTTTTGGGGTGTTTCCCTCCTTTTTCAAAATTCAGCAAATTTTCTTAGGCTCGCAACTTTTCATGGTCAAGTTTAGTAAACTTGATGAATTTAATATATTTTGAATAAGCCTCAAAATTTGATTCTTTTGATGTGTCTATTGTTATCAAGACTCTGTTTCTTAGAGTTTTGGTTACTATTGATGCGAATCACGCCTTACTTACAGTTTGTTACCACGAACTGTTTTATTTATAGACTCCAAATCTAATGAAATTGCAATTGCAGCACAATCTAAAGGAGTTTTAAATCTGATAACGTTACCGGTTAACGTTAGCGTTACCTGGTAACGTACCGGCGACTGTTAATGTGCTTGATACAGATGCTTAATCCCCATGGCTCATCCGAAGAATCTAAAAAATTGTATGATTTTTATTACCCATTTTAATATTTTTAGTATAGTTCCTCATGTTCTATTTTTTTTTTTTGGGGGGGGGGAGTGGTTTTCGAGCTCCTTTGAAATTTTTTTTCCTGACAACTCAGTCTCAAAACCCGAGGCAAAATCAAAATTCAAAAATAAAAAGCTATATACATAAAAAAATTGTACTATTACCATCTGTATTTGTGAATATTCAGCATAAAGTCAATATACTTGAATCTGATGGAGTTACAGTTGCAGCATAATCTGATAGAGTCTCAGGACTACTGAATATCGGTTTTTTTTTCATAGACTGGGTCTTGGGGATAGCGGCCCAGCCCAAAATATTACGATTGGTATTATCTTTACTATGTTTTCTAGTGTGCAATTTCCATTGCTTCCACGATCTTTCAATTTAAAACTCTCCTGAAACGCTTTTTGCCACCAAAATTAATTTCAAAGCAAGGGTTGATTGGTCTACCGGAACGATAAATATTAAAATAAAAAATATGCAACGATTTCAATTAATAAGTTTTTGATGATTTTTATTTAATTAATTAGAATCAACATGGTACTGCCTGGGGAAAACCCAGTCTTCAAAACCAAACGCAAGATCAAAATTCATGAATAAAAACAAGGACCTGAGTATTAAAAATTATATATAAAACTTATATATAAAACTATATAATTAAAAATTATAATATCTCTATTTGTATATTCTCAGTTTTGAGTCATACTCAGGTTTCAAGTCTAATGGAGCTACAATCAACGGCTAGAATTACAAAAATATATTGATGGTTGCTTTTAAAATCAAGCTAATATCCGACGACTTTTTGTTTTCTTAAGACTTTAATAATCATATAACGCGAAAACTCCATTAAGTAATCACTCGATAGGTGCATGTAGAGTCTTGACTACCGTTTGTAGATAATATCTACCGATCTACCTAACTAGGCAATTCCTATGCGTCAGATGGCTCAATTAGGTGAGTTGAGACACCTCTTGGATCAACAGACCTGAAGATTTAATTCGTTAAATTTTTATGCGTCTTTCAATAGTTAGAATCAGACCCATGTATGCATGAAAGCCGGGTGTAAATCTTAGCAGTGACAGTGGCTGCTTATCGTGGCTAAATTTTATGCCAACTTTTAATTGCTATTTGTATGTAAACTGGTTATCTGTTTCTTTTTCGTTTTTAGCCAAATGTAACCATTAAAATTGTAACGTTGACTATATTACAGTATTTGCTTTCAGATCTGCCTAGTTGATGAAAGGTATGGGATTATCGATTTGATTGCCTATAGATATGGTAATAAATATACAATCAATAGATAAAAAAATGCCTAATGTAATTAAACCTAACATCGTTTGGAGAAATATCAAATATAAATAAATAAACCCAGGATATATCTTATTCTCTTTAGCTAAGTTTAAAACCTCAACAATTTCCCATCCGAATAGCTCCAATTGTAGTTCCGTTAAGCCAATATTCCAACGTGAAAGCTTATTAATTTAATTAGTTTAGTTCCTATTTTTGTATACTAAAGCAAAAACACCTATAAATGTATTTTTTTTCTGATTTCAACGGTTGATCAGAAGTAAACTCCTGATCCAATATGCCCTTATTTTCGTCTTTTTTTCGTATGAATCCATAGTTGAGCTTGCTATTTGTAAGTTGTAAATTTTTCATAGGCAGCAAAAAAGCGGTGCCTGTGAAAAGACCGATGAGGGCACTATGTAGTATGTATTTCCTCTTTTTCTTAGACCAGGGCACTTTGTCTAGAAGGGGCTGTCATAGAAACTTCGGACGTTGCTCAATCGACTGGAAATTGAAAGGGTTAGTACCCTTTTTAACAGTCGAAAGTGTTTGGAGGGCAACCAGCCCTCCTTGAACCCATCATTTCCCCAAAAACATCCAATCAGTTCAGCGTAGTTGAAAGATCCGGAAATTATGTCTTTGAGGATGAGAACCCCCCACAGGGCAAGGGTTCTAATTTATGCCATGGGGGCATATAAGGTATTTTATAGAAAAGGTGGTCGCATAAGCCTTGGAGGGGGTTCATTGGATTGGAAATCAGAATTTCTAGTGCCCTTTTTAAGAGTCAAAGTGGTTAGAGGGCAGGTACCTCCCCTTCACACGTCGCATTTTCACGAAATGCATCTGATAGAAATTTTGACGTATCCATTTGTTCAAAAAATAGTCCACAAATCACAGGCAACGCAATTGGGCTGCCTACGTAAAAAGCGATATGGGCACAATTATTTTTTTTTACACCAGGGCACTTCGTTATCATACGGTATAGAAGGAGCTGTCGTAGAAACGTCCAAAAGGGTTAATTTGATTTGAAATTGCAAGTTCTATTGCCCTTCCTAATAGTCGAAAGTGATTGGAGGGCAACCAGACCCCCCCCACACGCCCATCATTTCCCCAAATACATCCAATAAAAATTTTGAGATAGCTATTTTGTTCAGCGTAGTTAAAAGGTTCAGTAATTATGTCTTTGAAGATTAAAATCCCCCAAAAGCCCTAAGGGCAAGGGTTGTACGTTATTTCCCGGGGGCATGTAAGGTTTTTATGGAAGGGATGGTTGTATGAGCTTCGGAGGAGGCTCATTGGAATTGAAATTAAAAGTTCTAGTTTCCCTATTAATAGTTAAAAGTAATTGGAAGGCAACCAGCCCCCCCCCGCTCATTATTTTCCTAAGCACATCCAATCAGAATTTGGAGATAGTCATTTTTAAGCATATTTGAAAGGTCTAGCAACTATGTCTTTGGGGTCGACAACCTCTCCCCCCACGGAACCTGGGGAAAGGGTAATAAGTTATATTAGTTGTCCATTGTTAACATTTAAGGTTTTTATGGAAAGTATGGTCGTATAAACTTTGGATGAGGCTCATTCCATTGAAAATCAGATGTCCTAGTTTCCTTTTTAAGAGTCGAAAGTGATAGGAGGGCAACTAGCCCCATCTCACGTCTTCTTTTTCCCAAATATATCTGATAGACATTTTGAGACATTCCAGTCAAAATTTTGAGTCGTTTACTTTCTTAGGTATGGCAGAAAGATTTTGTAATTATGTCTTTAGGGACGTCAAACCCCTCACAGCCCCCAGAACAAAGGCTGTAAGTTAGGTAATTCGTTCACTGTTTAAGTATAGTATATGTTATTGTAAAAAGTATGCATGTTTGACCTTTACTTAACAAAATGAAAAAGGGCATTCAAATAAGCCTTTCAGAAAAGTTGAAGGGAGTGTTGAACTAAATCAAAACGCGTTATGTGTATACGGGCTGTCAAAAGGACGAAAATCAGGAATGATCAATTTACCCAAAAGGTAATTTTTGTGCGCTACTACTACTACTACTATAAATACCACCAGTACTACTGCTTCAACTGCTACAACCACAGTACTATATTTTAAATATTGAGGAAAAATTTGAACTAGATCAAAAAGACACTATGTGTATGCACATTGTCAAAAGAACGTATCTCATGAACAGATTTGAGTATTAACTTGGAACTTTCAGAAAATGCTTAAAGGGGAAGATCAATTGACTAAAAGGCAGTATGTGCTTGCTACTACTAATGCTGTTACCGCTGCTACATTTACTACTACTGCGACTGCTACTACTTCAACTACTACCTCTATTGCAACTACTTGCAAGGCTAGCAGCATTAAGATAAAAATCGCAAAAGTATATAAATATAAAGATTATCAAAAGAATATATCAGCAACGTCATAGCAACGGCTAATTGTATTAAGTTGAAACTTCCTGTACTTGATGAGAATGATGTTAAAATCACAAAAAGGCAATACATATATACTTTTAATACTACTACTACAGTTACTGTAACTAATAACGCTAAGGGTATTAAGGTGAAACTTTTGAGGGACTTTCAGGGGAGTTTCAATTAAACGCAAGAACTACATGCATGTAGGTTTTCAAAAGGGCATATAAGCAATATCATAGGCTGCGCCGCTCTATAATAGCTAGAAGTATTATTGAAATATTTAAAGGAGCTAATTCGATTCAAGATTAAAAGTTATAGTACCCTTTTCAAGAGTAAAAAGAGATTGGAGGGCAAGCAGCCCTACTTCCAAGCCCATTCATTTTCCGAACACTTCCAATCAAAATTTTGAAGCAGCTATTTTGTTCAGCATAGTAGAACAGTCCAGCAGCTATGTCTCTAGGGATCCTGGATATGTCAACAACCCACAATTAAGTAATTGGCTCATTATGCTATAAAAATAAATGCTACTTTAAAACTAAATCAAAAACACTGTGTGTATGGTTGCCAAAAAGAAACCTCAGTAATTTACACAGAACGACTGGGGATATTAATTCGAAACTTTTGGGGCTACTACGATTACTAGTTTTGTTCTTATAATTTAAATAAACCAAAAGAGTATAAGTGTATCCAAGTTGTCAAAAAGCATAGATAGAATTTTTTGGGAATAATTTTTATTTTTATTTTTCAGGTCAACTTAAGAAGGTTTAAACTTAAGTTAAACAATACTATTTGTGTCAGGATTACACATATTTGAACAAGTATCTCGAACATACAACTAACAAGCTAGACTATGGATTCTTGTTGAAGAAAAAAAACGAAAAGATATCAAATATTTTTTTTCTATGAGAAAGACATTGTCAATAAGAAACGAACAGAAATTAATTTAAAAAAAATTCATCCCCAAAACAATACTTTCAAAGAAAACTAAAGAGCTTCATTAAGCCAAAAACATGCTGAAATAAGATCAACTAATCTTCTAAGCGTAAAACTACCAAAAATCACCATCAATAGATAAATAAAACTCAAAACGAACGGAAATTACGATAAATAACCGAGTGAAAACTCAAAACGAGCAAAAATTAACATTAGTAGGGCTTACAGCCCCCCCCCCCCGCCTTCTCAAGACCATCACAATTTGCACTTTGCTTTACTTTTGATACTTCAAAAGAATCGCAATTTTATACTGATTTCAAATATATAAGTTATATTAAGTTTAATTTTACTCATCAAAAGTTACGAGTCTTAAAAATTTGCCTTACTTTTGAAAAAAGATGAAATACCCTTTAAAAGTCAAAGAATCTTAATGAAAATCACACCATCAGATTCAGCGTATGAGAGAACCCTATTGTAAAAGTTCCAAAATGTGGAATTTTGTATTTTTTGCCAGAAGAAAGATCACGGATCTTTCTTCGGATTTCTTAATAAAATATACTATATCTAAACAATGGACGAATTACCTAAGTTACCGCCCTTTCTGTGAGGGTTGTAAGGGGGTGGCTGACATCATCAAAGACATAATTGCTTGACCTTTCAACAAGGCTGATCAAAATAATTGCCTCAAAATTTCGATTGAATGTGTTTTGGGGAATGATGGCTGTGGGGGCAGGGCTGTCTGCCCTCCAATCACTTTAGACTCTTAAAAATGACATTGGAGCTGGCTATTTCCAATCAAATGAACCTCATCTGAAGTTTATGTGACCATGCATTCCATAAAAATCCTATATATCCCGGGGGCATTACTTACAACTTTTGACCCTGGGCTCTGGTGGGTTGTGTCAACCCTGGAGAAAATGTTATACGTATTTTGGAGTATTTAGAACAAAAAGGCTATATCGCCAATTCCGATCAGATACCTCAGGGAAAAAGAGGGCACCGGAGGGAGGGGGTTTTCCTCCACCCCTTTTGGCTCTTAAAAGGTAACTAGAGGAAATTCTAATTTCCAATCAAATGAGCCTCCTCTCAAGTTTTTACGATGAAAACGAAAGTTATACGAAAGTTGAAAGTTTTTACGATGAACTCCTTCCAGGAAAACATTTTATGCCCCCGGGTATAACTTAATACCCTCGCCCTCAGACTCGGGGTTTTTTTTTATCAACCCTGAAGGCCTTCTCATATGATCTTAGGGACTATTTTAAACAAAATGGTTATCTCTAACTTTTTATCGGATATATTTGGGGAAAAGAGGAATTGGAGGAGCCAGTTGCCCTCCAAACACTTTTTACTCTAGTAAGGTACTAGAATTTTTAGAACCTTAGGGGAAAAGAGGGCATCGGAGGGAGGGGGTTGTCCTCCACCCCTTTTGGCTCTTAAAAGGTAACTAGAGGAAATTCTAATTTCCAATCAAATGAGCCTCCTCTAAAGTTTTTACGATGAAAACGAAAGTTATACGAAAATTGAAAGTTTTTACGATGAACTCCTTCCAGGAAAACATTTTATGCCCCCGGGTATAACTTAATACCCTCGCCCTCAGACTTCGGGGGGGGGGGGTATCAACCCTGAAGGCCTTGTCAGTAGTAATCTATATGCTGATTTCAAACTTACAAGGAAACTCACGCCTGAGGCAGTGCAGTTTGACGTGCACATTGTAAAAAGCGACCAAACCTTTTATATTATATACCTATAAAGTGATCAAACACGTTTTGGAAGTATAATTGTGATTGTATAACGCAAGCAGACTGGTTTTTCAGACACTTTCATCATAACATGTTTTCTTTTTTTTGTTTTTTTTAACCAGGAACTAGAAATTATCAAATTGCGTATTTAGGAATGATTTTGTAGGAAAAGCTGTCTATCACCCATGCATTATCCAGTATTCCGTTTCTTTGAAGTATGTGCTATCAGACTGGTTTCTGATTTTTTGGACAATTGCCTTTCGTCAAGACTAGTTTGTTAGGAATGTGTCGCTAGATAGCATTTGCGAATTGGATCATATGAAGGTGGAGAAAAAAAGGGTATAGCATTTGCGAATTGGACTATACGAACGATATTAATTGAATAATAGGGAAAAAACAGAGCTAGATAGCATTTGCGAATTGGATCGTACGAAGGTGGAGAAAAAAAGGGTTTAGCATTTGCGAATTGGACTATACGAACGATATTAATTGAATAATAGGGAAAAACAGAGCTAGATAGCATTTGCTAATTGAACTCTATGAACGATATTAATTAATGTTTGAATAATAGAAGTGTGAATGATTCTAATTAGTGATTGGATTGTATGAAGTTGGAGAAAAAGGGTTAAACTGACTGGCAGTTAAGGTAACCCCGAAGAGCATGTTAACTCATAGCTTATTCATTATAAATTTGGAACAATATCAATCTAAAAAGTTGATACTAAGAGAGATGTAGATGGCAAGAAAAGAATTTTAATAATGAAATTCAGAACAAACCTTAGAAATTCTTGCAAATCAAGTAGTAATGTGTATGTGAGTACGAACCGTCAAGGATCATAAGCACCAACGACCCTAACCACCAGAGACCTCAACCCCCCTACCCCCAAATTCGATGGGCGCCCCCTCTCCCCTCCGACTTTTTGACCCCTATACCCATTTTTTTCTTTTTTGAATTTTTTTTTGAATTTTTTTAACTTTTTTTTATTATTTTTTTAACATGATATATTTTTTTCAACTTTTTTTTACATGTCTTCGAATGAGATGAAACATACTTAAACAAAAAAAAATCACATTTCATATTTTCCAAACTCAAAATGAGAATGGTATAGACATGTTAGTCATGATCTTTACTATTAGAAAAATAGTGTTTGTAGTAGCACTTTTTTTTATTGGACTAAAATGTTTTTTGGACTCCGAAATTGTTCAACTTTTTTTTTACGTATCTTAAAATGACATAAAATATGCTTACGGCTCTAACAATTGTACTCTATGCTTGCTCAGAGACATGATGCGGCTTTCCCACTGGAACTTTATGGCGAGTACTTTATCTACTTTATCTGGTACTTTATCTAGTTCATTGCATGTATTAAATCATTATTTTTCTACGCGGTGGAACGATATACACATAAGTCATATCTTTAAAAAAAGTGAAGATGGAGCATTATAATAAAGTGTGTTCACATGACAATGTTATTGTAGCATTGAATGCCGACAAGGAGAAGTATTTAAACTATGAGACAAGTACAAGTGGTAACAGTATTGGAAATGTATGCATGCATTGTCATGAGAGTAAGGAATTAAATTTCTTTGGAGTACCGAAAAAATTCAACTCTTATGTTGGTGAATATTCAAGATTGAGATCTCCAGAGATGATTGCACTCAAAGAGAATGCCAACATAAAAATGATCGTTGATGATAGATGACAACTTTTTGCTACTGTTGCAGGTAACACATTACCTACTGATACATCCTACCGTCAGCTTTCGGGTATTAGCATTCAACGGAGGATCAAAAAAAGAAAGACCTACTCTTCTACTAATATCATAAACCATATCTTGTCTACGTGCCGAAACTGTTGCATGTGTAAAAATAATGTGATAATAAAAAGTGAAATTGCCAGAAAAATAAAAAGGGCATTGGTACAAAGTATCACTATGGAATATAAAGATGAATCGATGAAAAACAAAGTACCAGCAAACGTTACTGCCATTGATCAAACAGTCAATGAACCAAATAATACCAAAGACGAAAAGCATATTGAGCCTGTCGATGACACACCAGTAAAAATTGTGTATGACTCAAAATGGAATAAGGATTATTCTACTGATTACGAACTAAGATAAGACAATAACTACAATATCAAGAGAGAACATGGTGAACTATTTTATGGAACAGATTCAAAATGTCCAAAACTGATCATTGATATTAATAATGTATCATAATATATTTTTGTATTAATATTCTACATAGCATTATTTCATTAAAAATGTATTATGCATTACATTGTTATGTGTTCATTATTTTTAGAGTAAGCTAGAATGTCAAACGTTTAGAATGTCTATTAAAACATCGGAGATGTAAGAAAAGGAATTTGCATACATCTATTGTCAGACACATGGGATAACATTGACAAAATCTAGGTATCAGAATGAATAAATTCTTTATTAACATCAGTTGTTGGATGTGTCATTATGAAAAAATTGTGAGTAAGTAAGTAACAAACTCTTTTTTGAACTCAACTCTTGGATACACAATACAGAAATTTAATTCAGGAAATAATTAAAAAAATTTAACAAATTCTTTATTAACATTATTTATCGATTAAATTCGCTTCCATCAACATCCTTTGTCAGATACATCGAATAAAATTGACAAAATGTAAATATCAGAGTGAATAAATACTTTATCAACATCCTTTATCGGATATGTCAGACATAATTGACAAAATTTAATTATCAGAGTGATTAAAATCTAAGTATCAGAGTGATTAAATTCCATATCAACATCCCTTTCTCGGATACATGGGATAAAATTTACTAAATGTAAGTATCAGAGTGAATAAATGCTTAATCATCATCTTTTGTCAGGTATATCGGATAAAATTGACAAAATCTAAGTGTCAGAGTGAATAATTTTTTTTATCAACACCTTTTGTCAGATACATCAAATATAATTGACAAAATCTAAGTATCAGAGTGAATAAATACATTATCATCATCATTTGTCGGGTATATCGGATAAAATTGACAAAATCTAAGTATCAGATTCATTAAATTCTATATCAACATCTATTTCTCGAATACATGGGATAAAATTGACAAAAGCTAAGTGTCAGAGTGAATAATTTTTTTTATCAACATCCTTTGTCAGATACAACGAATATAATTGACAAAATCTAAATATCAGAGTGAATAAATGCTATATCAGCATCCTTTGTCGGATATGTTGGATAAAATTAACAAAATCTAAGTGTCTGAGTGAATAATTTTTTTTATCAACATCTTTTGTCAAATACATCAAATACAATTTACAAAATCTAAGTATCAGAGTGATTAAATGCTTTATCAACAACCTTTGTCGGATATCTCGGATAAAATCTAAGTGTCAGATTGATTAAATTCTATATCAACATCCCTTTCTCGGATACATGGGATAAAACTGACAAAATCTAAGTATCAGAGTAAATAATTTTTTTTATCAACATCTTTTGTCAGATACAACGAATATAATTGACAAAATCTAAATATCAGATTGATTAAATTCTATATCAGCATCTTTTGTCAGATATGCTGGATAAAATTGACAAAAGCTAAGTATCAGAGTGAATACATTTTTTTTTATCAACATCTTTTGTCAAATACATCAAATATAATTGAGAAAATCTAAGTATCAGAGTGATTAAATGCTTTATCAGCATCCTTTGTTGGATATCTCGGATAAAATTTAAGTATCAGATTGATTAAATTCTAGTATCAGAGTGATTAAATGCTTTATCAGCATCCTTTGTAGAATATCTCGGATAAAATCTGAGTATCAGATTGATAAAATTCTATATCAACATCCCTTTCTCGGATACATGGGATAATATTAACTTAATATAAGTATCAGAGTGAATAATTTTTTTTTTTATCAACATCTTTTGTCAGATACAACGAATATAATTGACAAAAGTTAAGTGTCAGATTGATTAAATTCTATATGAACATCCATATCTCGAATACATGGGATAAAATTGACAGAAGCTAAGTGTCAGAGTGAATAATTTTTTTTATCAACATCTTTTGTCAAATACATCAAATATAATTGACAAAATCTAAGTATCAGAGTGATTAAATGCTTTATCAGCATCCTTTGTCGGATATCTCAGATAAAATCTAAGTATCAGATTGATTAAATTCTAGTATCAGAGTGATTAAATGCTTTATCAGCATCCTTTGTTGGATATCTCGGATAAAATCTAAGTAAAATAATGATTAAATTCTATATCAACATCCCTTTCTCGGATACATGGGATAATATTGAAAAAATCTAAGTATCAGAGTGAATAATTTTTTTTATCAACATCTTTTGTCAGATATATTGACAAAAGCTAATAATTGAATTGAAAAAAGCTAATAATTGACAAAAGTTAAGTGTCAGATTGATTAAATTCTATATGAACATCCATATCTCGGATACATGGGATAAAATTGACAGAAGCTAAGTGTCACAGTGAATAATTTTTTTTATCAACATCTTTTGTCAGATACAACGAATATAATTGACAAAATCTAAGTATCAGAGTGAATAAATGCTATATCAGCATCCTTTGTCGGATATGCTGGATAAAATTGACAAAATCTAAGTGTCGGAGTGAATAAATTTTTTTTATCAACATCTTTTGTCAAATACATCAAATATATTTGACAAAATCTAAGTATCAGAGTGATTAAATGCTTTATCAGCATCCTTTGTTGGATATCCCAGATAAAATCTAAGTGTCAGATTGATTAAATTCTATATCAACATCCCTTTCTCGGATACATGGGATAAAATTGACAAAATATCAGTATATCAACATCTTTTATCAGTTACAGCGAATATAATTGACAAAATCTATATATCAGATTGATTAAATTCTATATCAGCATCCTTTGTCAGATATGCTGAATAAAGTTGACAAAAGCTAAGTGTCAGAGTGAATAAATTTTTTTATCAACATCTTTTGTCAAATACATCAAAGATAATTGACAAAATCTAAGTATCAGAGTGATTAAATGCTTTATCAACATCCTTTGTCGGATATCTCGGATAAAATGTAAGTATCAGAGTGATTAAATTTTATATCAACACCCCTTTGTGGGATACATTGGATAAATTTGACAAAATCGAAGTATCAGAGTGAATAATTTTTTTTATCAACATCTTTTATCAGTTACAACAAATAAAATTGACAAAATCTAAGTATCACAGAAATTAAAATCTAAGTATCGGAGTGATTAAATTCCATATCAACATCCCTTTCTCGGATACATGGGATAAAATTGACAAAATCTATGTATCAGAGTGAATAAATGCTTTATCAACATCATTTGTCGGCTATATCGGATAAAATTGACAAAATCTAAGTATCCGATTGATTAAATCCTATATCAACATCCATTTTTCAAATACATGGGATAAAATTGACAAAAGCTAAGTGTCAGAGTGAATAATTTTTTTTTATCACCATCTTTTCTCAGATACAACGAATATAATTGACAAAATCTAAGCATCAGAGTGAATAAATTTTTCTATCAACATCTTTTGTCAGATACATCGGGTGAAATTGACTAAATCTAAGTATCAGATTGAATAAATTCTTTATCAACATCCTTTCTCGGATACGTTGGATAACATTGTCAAAATCTATGTATTAGAGTAGATAAATTCTTTATCAACTTCCATTTGTCTGATACATCACATAACTTTCACAAAAACTGTGTATTAGAATGAATAAATTGCTTATCATCATAGTTTGTCGGTTACGTCGGATAAAATTGACAAATCTAACTATCAGAGTGAATAAATTCATTATAAAAATCCTTTGTCGGTTATGTCGGATAAAATTGACAAAATCTAGGTGTTACAGTGAATTTTTTTTCTTATCAACATCTTCTTTCGGATACATCGGATAAAATTGACAAAATCTAAGTATCAGATTCAAGAAATGCCTTATCAACATCATTTGTCGGATATGACGGATAAAATTGACAAAATCTAAGTACCAGAGTAATTAAATTCTATATCAACATCCCTTTCTTGGATACATGGGATAAAATTGATAAAATATAAGTATCAGAGTGAATAAATGCTTTATCAACATCCTCTAAATGCATTATCAACATCATTTGTCGGCTATATCGGATAAAATTGACAAAATCTAACTATCAGATTGATTAAATTCTATATCAACATCCCTTTCTCGAATACATGGGATAAAATTGACAAAATCTAAGTATCGGATTGATTAAATTCTATATCAACAACCCTTTCTCGAATACATGGGATAAAATTGAAAAAATCTAAGCGTCAGAGTGAATAAAATTTTTTAATTCAAAATCTACTGTCAGATACATCGAATATAATTGACAAAATCTAAGTACCAGAGTGAATAAATGCATTATCAACATCATTTGTCGGATATGTCAGTTAAAATTGACATGCCGGATAAAATTGACAAAATCTAAGTGTCAGAGTGAATAATTTTTTTTTATCAACATCTTTTGTCAGATACAACGAATATAATTGACAAAATCTAAGTGTTAGAGTGAATAATTTTTTTATCAACATCCTCTGTCAGATACATCGGATAAAATTGACAAAATCTAAGTATCAGACTGAATAAATGCTTTATCAACATCGTTTGTTGGATATGTCAGACAAATTTTTTTTTATCAAGGAAACATCTGAATGAGTGCGCGCACGTAAGCTAACCTAAACTAACCTATGGTTTTGATATTTCCGAGGTGCTTTCCCAGTGGTATTCCATGGTAGGTTATTGAGACTATCTAGTTTATTGCGCGCATTAAATCAACAATTTTTTCCCATTGGAGGGATAAACACCGATGCTCGAAAAAAATAGCCGTGACTTGGTGCAGTGAGTTGTTACTAGTAGTAGTATTTTCGTGTTTTTTGCAAGCCATTCGTACTATACCTTAAACGCAATCAGATATTTCCTTGATAAAAAAATTTTGTCCGTCATATCCGACAAATGATGTTGATAAAGCATTTATTCAGTCTGATACTTAGGTTTTGTCAATTTTATCCGATGTATCTGACAGACGATGTTGATAAAAAAAATTATTCACTCTAACACTTAGATTTTGTCAATTTTATCCGACATGTCAATTTTAACTGACATATCCGACAAATGATGTTGATAATGCATTTATTCACTCTGATACTTAGATTTTTCCAATTATATTCGATGTATCTGACAACAGATTCTGAATTACAAAATTTTATTCACTCCGACGCTTAGATTTTTTTCAATTTTATCCCATGTATTCGAGAAAGGGTAGTTGATATAGAATTTAATCAATCCGATACTTAGATTTTGTCAATTTTATCCCATGTGTTCGAGAAATGGGTTGTTGATATAGAATTTAATCAATCTGATAGTTAGATTTTGTCAATTTTACCCGATATAGCCGACAAATGATGTTGATAATGCAATTAGAGGATGTTGATAAAGCATTTATTCACTCTGATACGTAGATTTTATCAATTTTATCCCATGGATCCGAGAAAGGAATGTTGATATAGAATTTAATTACTCTGGTACTTATATTTTGTCAATTTTATCCGTCATATCTGACAAATGATGTTGATGAAGCATTTATTCAATCTGATACTTAGATTTTTTTCAATTATATTCGATGTATCTGACAATAGATTTTGAATTAAAAAATTTTATTCACACTCACCCTTAGATTTTTTCAATTTTATCCCACGTATTCTAGAAAAGGTTGTTGATATAGAATTCAATCAATCCGATACTTAGATTTTGTCAATTTTATCCCATATATTCGAGAAATGGGTTGTTGATATAGAATTTAATCAATCTGATATTTAGATTTTGTCAATTTTATCCGATATAGCCGACAAATGATGTTGATAATGCATTTAGAGGATGTTGATAAAGCATTTATTCACTCTGATACTTAGATTTTATAAACTTTATCTCATGTATCCGAGAAAGGGATGATGATATAGAATTTAATTACTCTTGTACTTAGATTTTGTCAATTTTATCCGTCATATCTGACAAATGATGTTGATAAAGCATTTATTCAATCTGATACTTAGATTTTGTCAATTTTATCCGATGTATCCGAGAGAAAATGTTGATAAAAAAATTCACTCTAACACCTAGATTTTGTCAATTTTATCCGACATAACCGACAAAGGAATATGATAATGAATTTATTCACTCTGATAGTTAGATTTGTCAATTTTATCCGACGTAACCGATAAAGGATGATGATAAGGAATTTATTCATTATAATACACAGATTTTGTGAATGTTATCTGATGTATCAGACATATGGAAGCTGATAAAGAATTTATCCACTCTAATAAATAGATTTTGACAATGTTATCCAACGTATCCGAGAAAGGATGTTGATAAAGAATTTATTTAATCTGATACTTAGATTTAGTCAATTTTACCCGATGTATCTGACAAAAGATGTTGATAGAAAAATTTATTTACTCTGATACTTAGATTTTGTCAATTATATTCGTTGTATCTGAGAAAAGATGGTGATAAAAAAAATTATTCACTCTGACACTTAGCTTTTGTCAATTTTATCCCATGTATTTGAGAAATGGATGTTGATATAGGATTTAATCAATCGGATACTTAGATTTTGTCAATTTTATCCAATATAGCCGACAAATGATGTTGATAAAGTATTTATTCACTCTGATACTTAGATTTTGTCAATTTTATCCCATGTATCCGAGAAAAGGATGTTGATATGGAATTTAATCACTCCGATACTTAGATTTTAATCACTGTGATACTTAGATTTTGTCAATTTTATTTGTTGTAACCGATAAAAGATGTTGATAAAACAAAATTATTCACTCTGATACTTCGATTTTGTCCATTTTATCCCATGTATCCGACAAAGGGGTGTTGATATAGAATTTAATCACTCTGATGCTTAGATTTTATCCGAGATAATCCCATGTGTCCGACAAAGGAATGTTGATATAGATTTTGATCACTCTGATGCTTAGATTTTATCCGAGATATCCGGCAAAGGATGTTGATAAAGCATTTAATAACTCTGATACTTAAATTTTGTCAATTATATTTGATGTATGTGACAAAAGATGTTGATAAAAAAATTTATTCACTCTGACACTTAGCTTTTGCCAATTTTATCCAGCATATCCGACAAAGGATGCTGATATAGAATTTAATCAATCTGATATTTAGATTTTGTCAATTATATTCGTTGTAACTGATAAAAGATGTTGATAAAAAAATTTATTCACTCTGATACTTAGATTTTGTCAATTTTATCCCATGTATCCGAGAAAGGGATGTTGATATAGAATTTAATCACTCTGATACTTAGATTTTATCCGAGATACCCGACAAAGGATGCTGATAAAGCATTTAATCACTCTAATACTTAGATTTTGTCAATTATATTTGATGTATTTTACAAAAGATGTTGATAAAAAAATTTATTCACTCTGACACTTAGCTTTTGTCAATTTTATCCAGCATATCCGACAAAGGATGCTGATATAGAATTTAATCAATCTGATATTTAGATTTTGTCAATTATATTCGTTGTATCTGACAAAAGATGTTAATAAAAAAAAATTATTCACTCTGATACTTAGATTTTGTCAATTTTATCCCATGTATTCAAGAAAGGGATGTTGATATAGAATTTAATCAATCTGATACTTAGATTTTATCCGAGATATCCGACAAAGGATGCTGATAAAGAATTTAATCACTCTGATACTTAGACTTTGTCAATTATACTTGATGTATTTGACAAAAGATGTTGATAAAAAAATTTATTCACTCTGCCACTTAGATTTTGTCAATTTTATCCAGCATATCCGACAAAGGATGCTGATATAGCATTTATTCACTCTGATACTTAGATTTTGTCAATTATATTCGTTGTATCTGACAAAAGATGTTGATAAAAAAAATTATTCACTCTGACACTTAGCTTTTGTCAATTTTATCCCATGTATTCGAGAAATGGATGTTGATATAGAATTTAATCAATCTGACACTTATCTTTTGTCAATTATATTCGTTAAATCTGACAAAAGATCTTGACAAAAAAAATATTCACTCTGATACTTAGATTTTGTCAATTTTATCCCATGCATCCGAGAAAGGGATGTTTATATAGAATTTAATCAATCTGATACTTAGATTTTATCCGAGATATCCGACAAAGGATGCTGATAAAGCATTTAATCACTCTGATACTAGAATTTAATTAATCTGATACTTAGATTTTATCCGAGATATCCGACAAAGGATGCTGATAAAGCATTTTATCACTCTGATACTTAGATTTTCTAAATTATATTTGATGTATTTTACAAAAGATGTTGATAAAAAGATTTATTCACTCTGACACTTAGATTTTGTCAATTTTTTTATCCGAGATATCCGACAAAGGATGCTGATAAAGCATTTTATCACTCTGATACTTAGATTTTGTCAATTATATTTGATGTATTTGACAAAAGATGTTGATAAAAAAAATTATTCACTCTGACACATAGCTTGTGTCAATTTTATCCCGCTAATCTGACAAAGGATGCTGATTTAGAATTTAATCAATCTGATATTTAGATTTTGTCAATTATATTCGTTGTATCTGACAAAAGATGTTGATAAAAAAATTATTCACTCTGATACTTAGATTTTGTCTGTTTTATCCCACGTATCCGAGAAAGGGATGTTGATATAGAATTTAATCAATCTGATACTTAGATTTTATCCGAGATATCGGACAAAGGTTGCTGATAATGCATTTAATCACTCTGATACTTAGATTTTGTCCATTATATTTGATGTATTTGACAAAAGATGTTGATAAAAAACAAAAAAATTATTCAGTCTGACACATAGATTTTGTCAATTTTATCTAGAATATCCGACAAAGGATGCTGATATAGCACTTATTCACTCTGATACTAAGATTTTGTCAATTATATTCGTTGTATCTGACAAAGGATGTTGATAAAAAATATTATTCACTCTGACACTTAGCTTTTGTCAATTTTATCCCATGTATTCGAAAAATGGATGTTGATATAGAATGTAATCAATCTGATACTTAGGTTTTGTCAATTTTATCCAACATACCGACAAATGATGTTGATAATGCATTTATTCACTCTGATACTTAGATTTTGTCAATTATATTTGATGTATCTGACAAAAGGTGTTGATAAGAAAAAATTTATTCACTCTGACACTTAGATTTTGTCAATTTTTCCAACATATCCGACAAAGGATGCTGATATAGCATTTATTCGCTCTGATACATAGATTTTGTCAATTATAATCGTTGTATCTGACAAAAGATGTTGATAAAAAAAATATTCACTCTGACACTTAGCTTTTGTCAATTTTATCCCATGTATTCGAGAAATGGATGTTGATTTAGAATTTAATCAATCTGATACTTAGATTTTGTCAATTTTATCCGATATACCCGACAAAAGATGATGATAAAGCATTTATTCACTCTGATACTTAGATTTAGTAAATTTTATCCCATGTATCCAAGAAAGGGATGTTGATATGGAATTTAATCACTCTGATACTTAGATTTTAATCACTCTGCTACTTAGATTTTGTCAATTTTATCCGACATATCTGATAAAGGATGTTGATAAAGTATTTATTCACTCTGATATTTACATTTTGTCAATTTTATTCGATGTATCTGACAAAGGATGTTAATGGAAGCGAATTCAATCGATAAAGAATGTTAATAAGGAATTGTTCAATTTTTTTTTCATAATTTCCTGAATTAAATTTCTGTATTGTGTCTCCAAGAGGTGAATTCAAGAAATAGTTTGTTACTTACTTACTTACAATTTTTCATAATGACATATCCAACAACTGATGTTAATAAAGAATTTATTCATTCTGATACCTAGATTTTGTCAATGTTATCCCATGTGTCTGACAATAGATGTATGCAAATTCCTTTTCTTACATCTCCGATGTTTTAATAGACATTCTAAACGTTTTTTATGCTAGCTAACTCTAAAAATAATGAACCCATAACAATTTAATGCATAATATATTTTTAATGAAATAAGGCTATGTAGAATATTAATACAAAAATATATTATGATACATTATTAATATCAATGATCAGTTTTCGACATTTTGAATCCGTTCCATAAAATAGTTCACCATGTTCTCTCTTGATATTGTAGTTATTGTCTTCTCTTAGTTCGTAATCAGTAGAATAATCCTTATTTCATTTTGAGTAATACACAATTTTTACTGGTGTGTCATCGACAGGCTCAATATGCTTTTCGTCTTTGGTATTATTTGGTTCATTGACTGTTTGATCAATGGCAGTAACGTTTGCTGGTACTTTGATTTTCATTGATTCATCTTTATATTCCATAGTGATATTTTCTACCAATGCCCTTTTTATTTTTCTGGCAATTTCACTGTCTATTATCACATTATTTTTACACATGTAACAGTTTCGGCACGTGGACAAGATATGGTTTATGATATTAGTAGAAGAGTAGACCTTTCTGTTTTTGATCTTCCGTTGAATGCTAATACCCGAAAGCTGACGATAGGATTTATCAGCAGGTAATGTGTTACCTGCAACATAGCAAGGAGTTTTCATCTATCATCAACGATTATTTTTATGTTGGCATTCTCTTTGAGTGCAATCATCTCTGGAGATCTCAATCTTGCATATCCACCAACATAAGAGTTGAATTTTTTCGGTACTCCAAAGAAATTTAATTCCTTACTCTCATGACAATGCATGCATACATTTCCAATACTGTTACCACTTGTACTTGTCTCATAGTTTAAATACTTCTCCTTGTCGGCATTCAATGGCTACAATAAAATTGTCATGTGAACACACTTTTTTAAAATGCTCCATCTTCACTTTTTTTAAAGATATGACTTATGTGTTTATCGTTCCACCACGTAGAAAAATAATGATTTAATACATGCAATGAACTAGATAGTGTCGATAACTCGCTATAAAGTACCAGTGGGAAAGCCGCATCGTGTCTCTTAGCAAGCATAGAGTACAATTGTTAGACCCGTAAGCATATTTTATGTCATTTTTACCAATTAAAAAAAGTGCTACTACAAACATTATTTTTCTAATAGTAAAGATCATGACTAACATGTCTATACCATTCTCATTTTGAGTTTGGAAAATATTAAATGTGATTTTTTTTTGTTTAAGTATGTTTCATCTCATTCGAAGACAAGTAAAAAAAAGTTGGAAAAAATATATCATGTTAAAAAAATAATAAAAAAAGTTAAAAAAAAATTCCAAAAAAATGGGGAGAGGGGGTCAAAAAGCTGGAGGGGAGGGGGGCGCCCTTCGAGTTTGGGGATAGGGGACCTTTGGGGGGTTGAGGTCTCTGGTGGTTAGGGTCGTTGGTGCTTATGATCCTTGATGGTTCGTACTCACATACACCTTACTACTTGATTTGCAAGGATTTCTAAGGTTTGTTCTGAATTTCATTATTAAAATTCTTTTCTTGCCATCTACATCTCTCTTAGTATCAACCTTTTAGTATACTATAACGTTAGACTCTATTTTAAACTGACAACACTGTTCAAAAGCCACTTGTGTATTATACAAAACACATCGAAGAAGTAAAGCTATCCATTATTAAAATTCTTTTCTTGCCATCTGCATCTCTCTTAGTATCATCTCTTTAGTATACTATAACGTTAAACTCTATTTTAAATTGACAACACTGTTCAAACGCCACTTGTGTATTATACAGAACACATCGAAGAAGTAAAGCTAGGTCAAGTCATAAGACCATTTTACCATCGTTAACCATTTCCATAGATTGATATTGTTCCAAGTTTATAATAAATAAGCTATGAGTTCACAGGCTCTTCGGGGTTAACTTAACTGCAAGTCAGTTTAACCCTTTTTCTCCATCTTCGTACGACCTAATCACTAATTAGAAACATTCACGCTCCTATTATTCAAACATTAATTAATATTGTTCATAGAGTCCAATTTGCAAATGCTATGTAGCTCTGTGTTTTCCCTATTATTCAGTTAATATTGTTCGCATAGTCCAATTCGCAAATGCTATACCCTTTTTTTTCTCCACCTTCATACGATCCAATTCTAAAATGCCATCTATCTCTGTTTTTTCCCCTATTATTAAATTAATATCGTTCGTACAGTCCAATTCGCAAATGCTATACCCTTTTTTTCTCCACCTTCATATGATCCAATTCGCAAATGCTATCTAGCGACACATTCCTAACAAACTAGACTTGACTAAAGGCAATTGTCCAAAAAATCAGAAACCAGTCTGATAGCACATACTTCAAAGAAATGGAACACTGGATAATGCATTGGTGATAGACAGCTTTTCCTACAAAATCATTCCTAAATACGCAATTTGATAATTTCTAGTTTCTGGTTAAGAAAAAAAAACAAAAAAAGAAAACATGTTATGATTAAAGTGTCTCAAAAACCAGTCTGCTTGCGATATACAATCACATTTATACTTCCAAAACGTGTTTGATCACTTTATAGGTATATAATATAAAAGGTTTGGTCACTTTTTACAATGTGCACGTCAAACTGCACTGCCTCAGGCGTAGGTTTTCTTGTAAGTTTGAAATCAACATATAGATTACTACTCTTGTCACATGATCTTAGGGACTATTTTAAACAAAATGGTTATCTCTAACTTTTTATCGGATATATTTGGGGAAAAGAGGAATTGGAGGAGCCAGTTGCCCTCCGAGCATTTTTTACTCTAGTAAGGTACTAGAATTTTTTAAAATCCGATCGAATGAGTCCCCTCCTAAGTTTATCTGAGCACCCTTCCCGTAAAAATCTTACATGTTCATAATGGACAACCAATATAACTTACAGCCCATGGTCTGAGGGCTTTGGGGAGGGGTCTTCCCAAAACCATAATTATTGAACCTTTGAACTATGTTGAACAGAATGGCCATCTCAGATTTCTGATTGGATTTGTTCGGGGCAGTGTGGCAGTGGTGGAGTGAATGGGCCGGTTGCCGTTCAGTCTCTTTTGACTCTTAGAGAAGGACACTAGAACTTCCAAATTCCAAGTGAAGGAGCTACTTTTGAAATTTCTGCGACAACTCTTTCTATACGAAGTGTCTTGTTCAGAAAAAAAAATAATAAATAGTGTATTGCTTCCACATTGGTCTTTACTTAGACAGCGCTTTTGCGCTGCCTATGAAAACATAAATATATGTAAACACCGTAGGAAAATAAAACTTTGATCACTACGCTTTGATTTCTATCAAAGTTACTAGTTATGTTCTTTTGAAGCCACTAATTACGAATATGATCTTAATTTTTTAATTTGAGTCTAAGAAAACATAGCATGTAGTCTATATTGTTCGTAAAGGGCTTTCGATCTCGCAAAAGTTTGTACCGATGGGTTAAAGAACTTCGGGCTTATGATAACAAGTGTGAGATTACAAGCTGTTGTCGTGGGGAAGCACGAAAAAAGACATATTTAGTAAATATTTCACAAATGGCTGATTTTCACCAATGCTGGTAATCTGGGGTTTCTGAAGCCACAAATAATAAATATAACCTTGAAATCACAAATTTATTGTTTCAAATGAAACAAGAGCCGGAAGCATATAGGTATGCTTTCACTCAAGCCTCACTTGCTGCCCATGCCCATCAGTCATAAAGTTGATCTGTCAAAAATTTCAAAATAAATGAAGTCTTCAAATTTTAAGGTTTAATCAAACAGTTCTTGGTAACGAACTGTAAGTAGGGGGCGACCCTGCTCAATGGTAACCGAAACTCTAAAAAACGGATACCAATAGATTTTGATACCAATAGATACATCAAAAGAATCAAATTTTAATTCTGATTTCAAATATATAAGTTTCATCGAGTTTAATTTTACCCATCAATAGTTACGTGCCTGAGAAAATTTGGCTGATTTTCGAAAAAAGGGGGAAAGACCGCCTAAAAGTTATAGAACCTTAATGAAAATCACACCATCCTATTCAGCGTATCAGAGAACCCCTAGTGTAGAGATTTCAAGCTCCTATCTACAAAAATGCGGAATTTTTCATTTTTTTCCAGAAGAAAGATCACGGATGCGTGTTTATTTGTTTTCTTTCTTTCTTTTCCCCAGGGGTAATCGTATTGACCCAGTGGTCCTAGAATATCATAGGAGGGCTCATATGAAAGGAAATTAAAAGTTCTAGTGCCCTTTTTAAGTGACCAAAAAAATGGAGGGCAACTAGGCCCCCTCCCACGCTCATTTTTTTCTCAAAGTCACCCAATTAAAATTTTGAGATAGCCATTTGTTCAGCATAGTCAAAAATGTAATAAATATGTCTTTTAGGATGACTTAATTCCCCACAGTTCACAGGGGAAGGGCTGCAAGCTATGAACTTTGCCCATTGCTTACATATTGTATTGGTTATTGGGAAGTATAAAGACATTTTCAGGAAGAATTTTTTTCTGGTGGGGGGTGGTTGGAGGAGGGGGTTACTCGGAAGAATCTTTTGGTGGGGGATGTTTCTTTGGGGTAAGGGACATTTCTATGAAAGGGGCGCCGGATTTCCAAGCATTATTTAAAAAACGATCAGAAATTAAATTAAAAAAAAACAAGTTTTTTCAACTGAAAGTAAGAAGCAACATTAGAACTTAAGACGAACAGAAATTATTACGTATATGAGGGGGTTCTCCCCCAAGTCAATACCTCGCTCTTTACGCTATATTTTTTTTTAGCGCTTTCAAAAGAGCCATCTATTCTAATTAAACGGCCGTTGTGATTCAGGGGTTTGTGAATTAAAATTTTTTTTTAACTTTTAACGTAAAGAGCGTGGTATTGAATAAGGGGAGAACCCCCTCATATACGTTAACATATACGTAATAAAAAAAAAATAAAAAAACAAGCGATACGGCTCAATAGTAATCGAAACTTTTAAAAACGGAATTTTGATGTCAATAAATGTATCAAACGAATGGGCTTATAATGCTGATTTTAAATATATAAATTTTATTAAGTTTAGCATTACTCATCAAAGGCTACGAGCCTGAGAAAATTTACTTGATTTTTTAAAGAGGGGGGAAACATCCCGTACAAGTGAAAGAATTTTAATGAAAATCACACCGTCAGATTCAGCGTATCAGAAAGCCCTATTACATAGGTTTCAAGCTCATATCTGCAAAAATCTGCAACTTTGTATTTTTTTGCCAGAAGAAAAATATACGAATATAGAAATTTGTTACGTAAGTTAATTTGTAAATTACGTCAGAACCGAATTAAGAGACAGCCATTTAGCAAAATGAAAGTAAAATTTTTATGCAAATATTGTTTACTTATTTAATGACGGTGAGCCAAAATAAAAGCTGCATTAACTAAAAAACGATCAGAAATTAAATAAAAAAACAAGTTTTTTAAACTGAAAGTAAGGAGCGACATTAAAACTTAAAACGAACAGAAATTATTCCGTATGTGAAAGGGGCTGTCCCCTCCTCAACCCCTCGCTCTTTACGCTAAAGTTTGACTCTGTCTCACAACTTTATTTTTTAAAACAATAAAAAACTTAAGCGTAAAGAGCGAGGCGTTGAGGAGGAAACAGCCCCTTTCATATACGGAATAATTTCTGTTCGTTTTAAGTTTTAATGTCGCTCCTTACTTTCAGTTTAAAAAACTTGTTTTTTTTTTATTTAATTAGGTATAAGGAAGAAAGATTCCATGTGGGATTTGTGAAAATCAGTGAAGGTACCTTACGGTATTGAACAGACAGGTGTGTGTAGGGGTTGGAATGTGTGGTGGGGAGTTGTTGGTTGCACAGTGATAAGGTAGATATCTATCTATGTGAGTGGGCAGTTTTGTAATTCGTATATACTTTATTAGCATAGTAAATTTTCAAATATACTAAAGGAATTTTTTACAAAAATTGATGGAAAACCCAAAACTTAACCTTTCTAGAGGACAAATTGGACCTAAGAAAATAATCATATGACATATTGAAAAGATAGATGATTTACCAACAATATCTCGACTCAACAAAAATCTTAAGTCTATCCTAAATAAAAACATAACTTCCAGAGACAGCGCTTTAGCGCTATCAAACAGTTCGTGATAACCACAGTATAAAGATATAGCATTTCTATATTTATATAGAAATACTATCCTATATTTTATGTACTGTGGTGATAACGAACTGTAAGTAAGGAGCGACCCGGCTCAATAGTAACCAAAACTCTAAAAAAAAAAATTGATACCAGTAGATACATCAAAAGAATCGGATTTTTAAGCTAATTTCCAATATATAAGTTTCATCAAGTTTAGTCTTACCCATCAAAGTTACGAGCCTGAAAAAATTTGCCTTGTTTTCGATAAAAAGGGGGAAACACCCCCTAAGAGTGATAGAACCTTACTGAAATCAAACCATCATATTCAGCGTATCAGAAGACCTTGCTGTAAAGGTTTCGAGCTCCTAACTGCATAAACGTGGAATTTTGTAGTTTTTGCCTGAAGAAAGATCATGGGTGCGTGTTTATTTGTTGTTTTTTTTCCAGGGGTGATCGTATCCATTCAGTGGCCCTAGAATGTCACGAGAGGGCTCATTCAAATGGAAAATAAAAATTCTGGTGCCCTTTTTAAGTGGCGAAAAAAATTGGAAGGCAACTAGTCCTCCTCCCATGCTCATTTTTTCCCAAAGTCACCCGATTAAAACTTTGAGACAGCCATTTTGTTCAGCATAGTCGAAAATTTGATAAATATGTTTTTGAGGATGACTTAATCCCCCGCAGTCTCCCGGGGAAGGGCTGAAAGTTATGAACTTTGCCCATTGTTTACATATAGTATTGGTTATTGGGAAGTATACAGAAGTTTTCAGGATGGATTTTTTCTGGTGGGGGGGGGGGGGGGGTCAGAGGAGGGGGCTACGTGAGAGGATCTTTCTGAGGAGGATTTTTCATGGGGGGAGGGACATTTCTATGAGGGATCATTCTTAAAGAATTGGAACCAAATTCGAACATTAGCGTAAAGAGCGAGGTATTGACTAGGTGGAGAATCCCCCTCATATACGTAATAATTTCTGATCATATTAAGTTTTAATGTTGTTCCTTTCTTTCAGTTGAAAAACTTGTTTTTTATTTAATTTAAGCAAGGACCTATAAGTCTTTGTATACTTTTTTTTTACTATAATTAAAAGAACTACTATAATTTTTTTCTGGGCCCGCTTGGTATTGAAGGAATGGTTGCAAAAGCTTCAGAGTAGAATCTTCAGATTTGATATTAAAATTTAAAGCAACCTTATTCACAACCAAAAGGGATTGGATGGCAACCAGTTCCCTTCCTGTGCCATTTTTTGCTACTTAGCCCGTCGTAAGCCCTCGAGGCACATGATAAAACTTTTGAGGTAGTCATTTCGTCAAAAATAATTGAAAGGCTCAATTAATATGCCTCCGGGGATGAAATGACCACCACTGCCTCGGGAGCAAGGGTTGTAAAGAAAACAAATTGTCTATTGCTTACACATAGGTTTCATAATGGAAAAGGGGGGTGGGCGAAGGTTTGTTTCATATTGGATATGGAATTACCTCTTATTTTTAAGGCATTGTCTCTTGGTCAAATGGATCAAACTTTTATTGTAGGAGGTGGGGCAGGATGTCTGGGAATATGCTACACAAACAATCGTTTCCCCACCCAGAAAAAAATGGTTTTAAAAAGGGTCAAAATTTTCTTCCCGATTATTATCAAAAATTCTGCCCTTAAGCGCATGGGCAAACCCATATGCAGAATGAAAAACGAAATATTGTTTCTTCTCAAACTGGGCGAGACAAAATGCCCAAAAATAGGTCACTAACCGGCCGCAATGCATAGCATGGTTGGACACTGAAACTTTTGAAAGGTTTATGCAATCCGAAATTGAAAGTTTTTGTGGCCTTTTGAAGGGTCAAAAGTAATTGGAGGGCAACCAGCCTCTCTCCTAGGCCTTTTCTTCTACCTACAGCCTCCCACTCGTAATATCTATCAGACTAGATCAACATTTTGAGATAGCCGTTTAGTTCAGAAACATCAAAAAGTCTAAAGAGTATGCTTCCTTGTTCATCATCACCCCTACTGCAACAGGGACAGGGGCCGTAAATTATATAAATTATCCATTGCTCACAGAAAGGTTTTAGTAGAAAAGGTAGTCAAGTTTAGTTTTGGTTGTCCGTTCAGCTTGGAGCTCTTAAAAATCGTTTGTTAGGCCTAGATTCCCATAGTTTCCCAGGATCATACTGAGGAAACGACGCGTGTACCTGAGTAAATCGAAAGGCACTAAGTGCATCGAAGTTTTCAAATTGTCTTCAATATCTCGGTGATTGCATTTAGATTGAGTTGAAACTTTCAAAGAGTGTGTTTGAGTGCGTGTGTGGGTGAGGGGAGGGGGGGGGTTGGGTCAAAAACCTTTGTTCCAAAGGAGAGGGGTAAATCGAAAAACACTCTGTGTTTCCAGGTCGTCAAAATAGTATAGCATAGCTGCAATTTAACGGAAACAACTTGGGCGAGGAAGTTTTAACTTTCGGGTATTGTCAGGGAAATGAAGGGTGGGACTAGGGGACTTAAAATCGTGTTTTGGCGGGGAGGGGGGTTAAGGGATAAATAAATATGTTTTATCTGATTTACTAAAACATCTTCGTACTATGAGCTCTTATAGAATTTCTAATCTATGTACAGTTAAGTAGCGAGGCAAATAAAAGGCGTTCTATGTTACAACATAGGCCTAATCAATATGGCGTATCTGCAATGTCTTTGGAGAGGCTTAGGGTGTAAAGTTGAAACTTTCAGGGAGTGTCGAAGGAAAATTATCTGGAATTTTGACTTGGGGGAGGGCAGTGCTAAACTTTTGCACTTTTCGGGGTAACTTGAAATTTTTTAATATCTACATTGAGAAAATTCAGAATCAAAGTGAAACTTATATAAATATAAGTTATACGAAATATAAAGTTATACGAAGTATATCGAAGTGTAAGCTCACTTTCATAAGCTCACTTAGCGCGGAAGCTAAGTGAGCTTAAAAGAACCTAAGTTTTTGCATGTCTCTCTTACTATAACCGTGTGTCTGAGGTTGTACTGCCATTGATAAGACAGGTGAAAAGATGGCAGCAGTTTCAGGTAGTGAAAAGGCGTTGCAATCTATAAAAATGTATTTTTTTCATATCTTAGACTTATATGTCTTATTTTTAATCATACAAGTTCAAGTTCTCTAATGTATTTTCTAAAAGAAAAGAAAAAAAAATTACAGTTCAATTCTAAATTTTTCCAAAGAAGGAAAAAAAGTTCTACTCTAATTCTGAGTTTTCTTAAAGAAGTGAAGAGCAGTTTAAGTTCTCTTCTGAATTTTCTTAATAAAGAGATAGAAATTTCAAGTTCTGTTCTGAATTTTTCGTTAGAAGACTGAAATAGCTATACTTCTCCTCTGAAGTTCTGAATTTTTACAGGGGTGTCACCTAAAGGTTAAATATGTGTTTCGTCTTTTGACTTCATTGACTATATGATCAATAGTAGTAATTATGTTCACATGTGGTTCATTTCCATCAATTTTTCTCAATATGCATTGGTTATATTGTCTGCCAATGCCCTTTTTATTGTGTGTGGCATATCACAGTCTGTAGTCACATTATTTTTACACAGATGACAATTTTGGCACATAGACAATATATGGTTACTGACATTAGTGCAGGAATAGGCCTTTCTTCTTCTTGTTTTATTTAGAATGCTAATACCAGAACGATGACAATAGGATCTATTAAAGGGTAACACGTTACCACTAACAGTAGCAAGAAGTTGTCCTCCATCATAGACGATTATTTTTATGTTTGCATTCTCTTCGAGCACTAACTTCTCTGGGAATGATACTTTCGCATATCCACCGTTTGTGCGATGAAAATTCTTGGGTAGTCCAAAGGAACTTAACTCGTCACTGTCATGACAACGCACGCTTACGTTTCCAATAAGTTCCTCATTAATGCTTGTTTTATAGTTGAAATACTTCTCCTGGTCAGCATTCAACGCAACGATGATTTTATCGTGTGTACACACTTCCTTAAATAATTCATCTTAACGTTTTTTAAAAATATGATGCAGGTGTTTATCCTTCAAATATGTGAAAATTACTGATTTAATGCATACAATAAACTAGGTAATGTCGATAACCTGCCATAGAGTACCACTGGGACAGCCACGTAGCGTCTATGAGCAAGCATAGACTACCATTGATACAGCCAAAAAATAATAATAATTTTTTTTTTCACCTCCTCTCCTCTCGGTGACTTTCAAGTTTTCTTTAAAAATATCTCATAATTTATTTAATGTCACCTATTCTTTTCTTAATAAAAAATCTTCTTCAAAAATTTCAAAATATTAAATTTATATAAAATTGAGCATTCCAAAATATATCAGGTTGTAAAAATAGAGGTATACTACATTTCAATTTTCATTAACCTTTTAGGTTCATCCGATATCTCAGGCTGCCCTTCCCCCTTAGGGCACCCCTTCCATCGTGACCTTAAATTACACTTTTCAAATCCTTTTTCATCAAACTCTATTTCCCCCGATATATAATTTACTTTTACCCCCCCCCCCATCCCCCAAAATAACAATAACAATAAAAAAAAAGTAAGAAAGAAATGAAAAACTCTACCTTTAAAAAAATACTAATAGGTAGAATGTCTCATTATCCCATCACTTCATTTCCTTTACCTTTAATACTCATCTTACCTTTCCCCTTTGGCTGCTCAATACTCTTTAAACTTTATCTTTATCCTACTTTTAATGCTTCTCAGTTCTCTTTAAAACTTTATCTTTATCCTACTTTTAATACTTATTCCTTTATCATTCTTTTATTCCTTTTTTAAATAACAACGTTTCAAATTCTAATTAAAATTTCTTACAAAAACTTTTTCTCTTTTTTCCCTCTTTCTTTTCCTCTTCCCTTTCTTTTCTTTTCTTATTCTGTTTTTTCTTTCTTTTTTTCCTTCCTTCTCTTTTTTCATTTTTTTGAATAATAATAATAATAAGAAGTTGAATAATTTTCCAAGTCCAAAAAATCCAAGTCAGAAGAAGAAGAAAATTGCCACTACAAACACATATTTTTCTAACATAAAAAGTCATGACTTACATATCTATATCGTTCTCATTTTGTATTTTGAAAATATTAAATGTGAATTTTTTGGTTTTAAGCATGTTTCACGTCATTCTAAGACATGTGAAAAAATTCTGTATCACTGGGAGAATCACGTAGTGTGTATGAGCAACCATAGAGTACCACTAATACAGGCACATAAATAAAAAAAATAAAAAAAAATTGAATAAATTTCCAAGTCCAAAAAATTCCAAATCAGGAAAAAAGTTCTACTATAAATACTATTTTTCTAATAGTAAAAGTCACGACTAATATATCTACATCATTCCCATTTTGTACTTCGAAAATATTAAATGTGATTTTTTTTTAATTTTAAGTACATTTCATGTCATTCTAAAACATGTAAAAAAAAGTTGAAAAAACTTTTTATGTTTAAGGTTAAACTCCCTAAATCCATTGTAATGTTAATTTTCCTATGCTATGAAAAGAGATCTAGCTCTCTGACCCGGCATGTCAGCAAAACAAATTTTTCCACAAGGGATCTTTGAAGAAGGATCTAAAATTTGGCCGTTTTGTTTTTTCTGATTTAATTCCCAGGAAATAGAAAAAAAAATCTAAAGTGAAACTTGGTAGCTTTTTTTGAAAAAGGTCTGGAGCGTAAAAAAAGGACAATTTGAAAAAATTGAAAGTGCCATAAATTAAGAAAAATCTTTTAAAATTAATTGGCCCTTTTGAAAATTCTATTTTTTTTAAATTTATTCCTCCACGATTGTTTTTACGTTTTCACAATTTAGACTCTTGTAGGGCTTGTCTAAAAGCGACGAAGTCGAAATTGACTTCAAGTTGTAGCTCTTTTTTTATTTAGTATATTCCAAGCTTTTCATCTTTTATTCCGAGGCGTTAATTTTATATCTATTTATAAAACAAATTAAATTTTTACTTTATTTCTCCTGTTCTACATAACCCCACTATACACCCCCTGGATGGAAACATACCCAAGGCTAAGACGGGTCAGATACATTTTTAATTCGAGTTTGACTGCTGAGAGAATCACATGAGAATGACTAGGAGAAAAAAGATCAACAAAGGATGGCTTAATCTAAAACATGTGTGGTAAGTACATAAATTATTCGTAATTTATTGCATAAATTACGTTGTATAAAATACGTAATTTATTGCATGAATTAAATATGCTCTGGGAGCATATTTCCAAGTTGTAGTTTTCACTATTTTGCTAATAAAGCATTCTATTTTCATCATGTTTTTTTCATTAGGTTAAATAGGTTTGGTTAGGTTAAAATAGGTTTGTTTAGGTTATGCATTTAATATATGCTATGCTTTACCCCCCCCCTCCCTACCCTAATGTCCAAATATATAGCCCAAATTTGTTTCTAAACTATTATATTTTCATAATAATTTTGTTTTATTTCATTAGCATTCACAAAACTTCACTTCTCGAGTGTGTTTTATATAATAGACAAGTACTAAAAATGGTGTTATTTGTCTTACTTTTTCCTTGCGAACTCAATTTTACATGTTGAGGTGTTCTGGAGACATTTTCCGGAGAAATTTTCACCTGGGTTGGAACTGTCTGGAATATTTTTCCATTGGAGGGGGGAATATCCGTGAGAAAAATTCTTCATGGTGAAATTATCCATGGAAGCATTTTTCAACTGGAAAGGGAGGATTCTTTTTTGGTTAGATTAAGAATTTTGTATAGTATTTGATCATTAGCGGCCTTAGACCTCATAATCTGGGAGGGGGGGGGCAAGGTATGCCACAGGAGTATACAAATATAAAATACAAGCGCTGTCCCCTCCCTGCCCCGACCTATAACCACCAATGTATTGGATTAAGCTAATGAGGGTACCCATTAATTAAATTTAAAAAAAAATCTTAGGGGAGAAGATAGGAGTAAGGAGTACTCATTTTGCGATGAGCAGCCTGTAATGGAAGGAACTAACCAAAACCTGATTCAAGGTTAAATTAGGCTTATATGGGTGGTATGCAACGTGTAATGTATGGGTAGCAATGTATATAAATTACAAAACGACACAATCATTCTCCTAAACATAATCATACTTGAAACGGTTGAAGAGGGCAAACAGTAACCGAGGAGAGTGGGGGAGGGATAATGGACCTGAAAAACAGAGCGACTCGGCCCAATAGTACTCGAAGCTCTAAAAAGCAGAATTTTTATAACAATAGACCCATAAAAAAGTCAATTTTTATGCTTATTCCATACATATAATACTCGTTAAGCTTAATATTATTTGTTTTTCAACTTTTTCCTCAATCTTTTTTTGGTTTTTATCCTAAGGGTCAAGTGCCATTTTTATTGAGGACTCACCTACCAGGTGACAGGAGGACCAGCGGTTCAGTCTGCCTCTGGACAAGAGTGAAATATATTTACAATTCAGCTGGCCTAGATAAACAAAATGAATACTTTCATTTCTTTTCAAGAGGAAAATGGTTATCTTCTAGTTATTTTTCATATTTTTGCCTCTGATAGGTTTTGTTTTGGAAGTGGTTGCAAATGTGCTCTACTATACTACTGTGTTATGTTAGAGACTTTTTTTAATCTTTTAATCGGAATTCATCTTCAGAGTTCCTGATCCCAGTCAGAAAAATAACAAATGACGTATGGTGTTATCCCTGATATAAACAAATAAAATTTGACAAGAACGCAATTGACAACCCTGATTTGAAACAACAGGAGCCAACTAGATTCACTCAAGAACTCAGTTAATTTTTCAGCCCCCTTTCCCTCTTTTACACATAAATGATTATTGATAATTACACTATTCTAAATACATTTTGCGCGCCAAAAAGTTTAGCTAGAGTGGTATTCCTTTAAATATGGTTTTCGGAAAAACATAGCATAATTAATTTCTTTTAAAATTGCTTGTTCTCTCACTGCCTGCTTCGATTACTAACTTACTTTTCGTCTTTCAGGTCCTTCCTTCCAAGGGAAACTTCTATTGCTAATGAGTCTACAGATGATACGAGGGATTCAGTATCAGATGCAGGACCAGCTCTCATTGAGAAACAGAAAAAAATTCTCGAGGGTGTTGATTTAGGGAACATTCCGAATCTCAGCTGCATAGTGAACCTTCCATTTTTCGTCCAAGAGCTCGCAGAATTTTTACTGCACAAATTTCAATGTAGAGAAGAAAGCCCCGATATGCGCATCGTTCGTGTATATAATGTTGGCTTAAAAATTACACTAGTGACAGAATGTACTGTCTGTAAGTGGAAAAAACTAGTGAAAAATGAACCTGACCCACCCGTGATAAAGATCAAAGATTATTTAACATCTTTTTCCGAAGAAAATCCGAAAGAATCGATTGAACGTTACACAAATGTGCATGGAGACCTCAATTTGAAGGCTACTTGGGGTGTCATGGGCTCAGGAGGAGGCTACGCAACACTTTGTGAGATTATAGGTGTACTAGGTGTGCAAGGCATGTCACAAAATTTATTTTTGAAAACTCAACTTTCTGTAGGGAAAGTATGGATGGATACTTTGACAGATGTTTTACTGGAGAATGGAAAAGAATCCCTACAGCGTGCAATTCACGAAGATCGATATGTCGATGATACATACTGGACCAAAGTTGTTTGTGATGGTGGGTGGAACAAACGGAGTAAGCGGCATGATTATACAGCTAAGGGTTGTGTGGCTGTAATCATTGACGCTTACACAAAAAAATTGCTGTACGTGGGCATAAAAAATAAATATTGCTATGTTTGTTTTCGGGCGAAAAAAGAGGTAAAAACTCCTCTACAACATTTGTGTTTTATGAATTATGATGGCCCGTCAAAGAGTATGGAGACGGATATTCTCATTGAAGGTTTAGAGTGAGCGATGAAATGCATGGACTGCAGTACCGTCGTTTTATTGGAGATGGAGACTCGAGTGTTTTATACAAATTGAAACAGAACATCTCATACGGTCCTCTAATTGAAAAAGAAGAGTGTGCAAACCATGTTACGAAAAACTACACTTCGTATCTATATAATCTAGTGAAAATGAAGAAAGGTGCACATGCAAAATTTCTAAAAAGAGAGATTATACAAAGACTTACAAAATACCTTCGTGGGGCAATAAAAAAAAATGCAGAAGAGGAGTGTACAGCCGATAATTTAAAAAGTTTGCTCCACAAAGGCCCCGATCATGTCTTTGGAAATCATGTAAAGTGCAATGATACTTGCCCCCAAAAAAGTCAACTACCCAATGGCTTTATAGAGGATCGTTGGTACAACTTGCCAGCACAGGTTCTCCAGGATGTGAGAGATGGGGTTGAGAACGTGTGCAAGAAAGCAGATTTCCTCCTTACCGATGTAACAACGAACCTTGCCGAAAATTACATGTCAGTAGCTGCCAAGTTTTGCGGAGGCAAGCAAATTAGTAGGTCAAAGCGAGGGTCATATCATGCCCGAATTGGTGGTGCAAGCTTGTCCTACGCACTTGGTCCAAAGTGGCATGCTTATACATGGAAAAAAACATTTAATCACAGTCCAACAAATATAATGAAGAAATTCTGTAGTAAAACCGCAAACCACCGAGCTAAATCCAAGCGAAATCTGATACGGTATTATAGTAATAATGGAGGTAGATTCCAGGCCAAAAGAAAATGCAATCAACAACTCTCTCTGGGTAACTCTGACTATGGACCGAGCTGCAATAGGCCTGATATGAAAGAAGAGGAGCTAAAAATAGCTATGGTTACATTTGAGGAGTCCTATCTAAAGAGTAGTGACACCGCTTTGAAGGAACTTTACGAGAGAACCAAAGGCCAATCTTCCAATGAAAACTGGATATATGAAAGAAGTAATAGAATAACCAGCACGTACTTTCACAGAATAGCTACACGCAAACAATCAACTAAAACTGCACCGATTGTGAAAGATATTAGAAGTGGAGGTTGTGGTTACCGCTCAACTGCTATGCTGAAAGGTAGTCGGTTAGAACCTATTGCTTTAAGAGCATATGAAGAAAAAATTGGCGCGGAAATTACGAAAGGTGAGGATATTGGTCTTTTGGTTCACTCAACACACCAGTTTCTTGGTACTTCATTAGACGGGATTTTGCCAGATGGGACACCAATAGAGGTTAAGACTGTCCACAATATTCCAGAAAACAAAACTATAATTGATGCAGCTCGTACGAAAGGCCTTGTCAAAGACTTCTTTCTGCAGAGTATCGGCTTAGATATTAAGCTCAAAGCCACTCACAAGTATTATAGCCAAATTCAAGGACAGCTTGAAATTTCAAATCAAGAAAAATGTTGCCTACTTGTCTATAATAACGAGAAGGATTGGGAAGTCCTTACAATTGAACGCAATAGAGAGCATTGGGCCCGAGTATTCCCAAGCCTTTTAAGCTTCTGGAAGGAAAGTCTTTTACCAGAAATAGTTGATTCGCGCCTTCTCAGGAATCTAGAGCCCAGAGAACCAATATCTATTGGAACAGCTATGAAAACGTTGGGCTATAATAGCGGTAAGAGGCAGATTTTGAACCCAAATAACACAAACCACAAAAAACAGAGAAAAGAAGAATTAGCAGCTCAAGACTTTTTGCCAATTATTTGGTCTGACTCTGAACCTGAGCCGTAGTTTTTGCTTGTATTTCTATATTTATTTTTATTACAATTTAATGGGCGACGAACATATAAATCATTTATCAGTTTACTTAATATGGTTTTTGCAAGGCCGTATCCAGGGGGGGGGGTGGGTACCCGGTTTGAACCCCCCCCCCCCCGAAATTTTTGACCGAGTCAAAAACAAGTCGAAAATTAGTAAAACCTAGGTAAAAATCAGTAAAATTAGTCGAAAACTGAGTAAAAAATTAGTAACCCCCCCCCCCGGAAAAAACAAATCCTGGATCCGCCCTTGTGGTTTTGAGTCAAATTTGATGAAAAGAAAAAAATCTTTGATAAAAATTCAAGGCTTATCAGATTAATGATTCTTGGTTGATTTGTTATGGTAAATACATACCCAAAGGACGCTCTGGCTTTTGATGGGTTAAGAAGACAGGCGGTCAAGGTCTTATTTGTGATAAGACCTGACTTTTCATTTTAATGCTGGGACCTTATGGGTTCCTTCTTTTATATTTCATTTATTTGATCATATCAATTTATGTTCATATTAAGTTTGACTTTTTATATGACTTTATTTCGGGTCATTTCAGGTTATATTATGGCTCTCTACTTTTCGTTGAATAGCTTATTGGAAAATGTGTTGTTTTTTTAGTCGCATTTATTGAAAGAGTTTCATTGAAGGTCAATCGTCGAAGTGCTTGTAGATTTTTCCACTGCTGGATTGCCATTTTTTTACCAAAAATATTTGAATGCAACAAACATGGTTTTCAAAATTAAAAAATTTAACACATTTTGGGTCAAAATTTTCGATCCATCGGATCCGTGGTTTTGGGGTGGCATAGCCTGTTATAATATGTTTTGCCACGGGGGAGGGAGGATTTGGCCGAGAGGAAGGATAGGAAAGGAGGGCTTGTTGGTGAAGTGGAGGCGGAGGTTAGGGAAGAGGATAGTTTGGCAGTCCGGGCACTGGAGGCATGGACGTTTTCAGTCCCTGGCTAGGAGGAGAGGCCGACAGGAGCGGCGTAGGTCCATTGGCGTGGTTTGGTAAGGAAGCACCTGGAGGATAGTAAATGGATCGTTCAGTGAAAGGTGAGGATGGAAGGCTGGAGGAGTAGAGGATAGGAGAAGGAAAGAGAGAGGAAGAAGGTAGTCCGAGGAAAGGGGGAGGAGGAAGAGGCAAGGCAGAGCGGAAAGGATGAAGGTAGACGGACAGGAAGAGGAATGGGAGGAAGGATGACGGAGGAAGGAGGCTGCGGACAGGTAGGAACTCAAGGACGGATAAGGAAGGGAAATGGAAACGTGAGGATAAAAAGGAACAAACTGGAGGGGGGAACGGACTGGAAGTTTATCGGAGAGCTGTTCGGAGAGTCAAAAATGGAAAAAAAGAACACCAATGCGCGCATATGAGAGAGACTGAAAAAAATACAAGAGTAAGCTATCAAAGATTTAAATGTGACTGAGGCCGTTTCGACCCTTGGCTAGTAGAAGGCAGAAAAAGGCAGGCGGTCAATGTCTTATTTGTGATAAGACCTGACTTTTCATTTTAATGCTTGGACCTTATGGGTTCCGACTATTCATCCAAAGTAGCATCTCTTATATTTATTTTTGATTTAATAATTCATTTAATTGATATTTGTTTTATATTTCATTTATTCGATCATAGGAATTTGTGTTCATATTAAGTTTGACTTTTTATACGAATTTATTTCGGGTCATTTCAGGATATATTATGGCTCTTTACTTTTCGCTGAAAAGCTTTTTGGAAAATGTGTTTTTTCCAAGTTTTGATATAATTATTAATTTTAATTGATATTCGTTTTATGTTCCATTTATTGTATAATAGCAATTTGTGTTAATATTAAGTTTGACTTTTTGTATAATTTTATTTCGGGTCGTTTCAGGTTATAGTATGGCTCTTTGATTTTCGTTGAAAAATCTATTGGAACAGGTTTTTTTTTTGTTACTTAGCCTAGTATTCGCATTAATTGAAAGAGTTTCATTGAGGGTGAATTGTCGAAGTGTTGGTAGAGTTTTCCACTGCTGGGTTTGTCAGTTGTTTTTCTGTTTTCTTTAATCGAAATTTAATGGAATGCAACATAGATTTATAAAATTATAAAAGTTTAAACATTATGTCAAAATTTTCTATCATCCGTCGTTTCGTGTAATACCTGTTCACTAATATTTTTTGCATGGGGTGGATGAGGAGGAGGATTTATAATTATACGGATTGAGTATTATAATTTTCAGTCTAGCACTGAGGCCGTTTCGACCCTTAGCTAGTTGAAGCCCTTGAATATACTTTTATCTTTTTCTACTATTTATCAAAAGAATTGTTTCATGTACTGTTTTGTCAGAACTATAAGTTTTTTGTTTTTTTACTAGATGCATGACAATGTGATTTATAAAAAATTCTGTTTTGTTGTATTTAGATAAAATAAAGAATTCAAAATTAGCAAAAAATTCAAACTATTGTTTCTTGACTTATTTTTCTATTGAGGTTCCCATGTTATCATTTACGTTCAGTTGTTTTGTAGTTTTCAAACGAATTAGCTAGGAAGAATGCTAAACTGTGTCTTACTACGAATCGATATAGCCGAATTTTTTCTTCTAAAATTCGTTATTTTTATTTAATTTTGTCTTGACCCGGTCTTATTGACTGTTTGATCAATATCAATTAAGTTGACAGAAGAAAAATAATGTCTGTCCCATTTTGGGGTTTGGCAAATCAATAGACAACAACTGACTTTTTCAAAAATTAATTTAAAAAACTTTTTCCACGAAATAAGTTTTTTTCAAAAAGAAATTAATCCATTAAACCAAAAATGAACAAAAATAGAGTCAAATAATCTACCAAGCATACAACTACCACAAATCAGCATAAATAAACAAATGAAACCCAAAACAAACATAAATCAAAATAAATAACAGAGTCAAACTCAAAACGAGCAGGAATTAATGTGAGTAGGGATCTAAACCCCTATGCTTTCCAAAAGCCAGAATATAAATTTTACTTTACTGAAAAAATTCAAATGAATTTACTGAAAAAAATGTGCATTGTCAGTTTAATATACATATGCTCATATTTATTCCTTAAAATCTTAATTAATTTTGATTTCTTAAAGTTATAAAAATGAAAACAAATAAGTTTAAAAGAATTTTTTTCAGTTGAGTACTGAATTTCTGAATATTCTGGCTATTAGAAAGCATAGGGGTTTTGATTTATCTCCCTTCGTCCCTTTCTCATGCCCTGTAAGTTTCAAGCCAAAAAGAGGAGAATTTAAGGTTTTTAGAAATTCGCGTGTCCCCACTTGATGTAACCGATTTTTATTAATACTTTCTTTATCTTTATATGCTGATTAAAGGGGGCCTCCATTGGTCCTGTCTATATGCCCTGTAAGTTTAAGGCAACTGGGAAAGGTTTTTTGGGCAGTTTTAGGCGCTTAATATTGATGCAACCAAACTTCTAAAATGTTATGTCTTTATTAGGGTCTAGTTGACCCTTTTTCACAAACACTGTAAGTTTCCAGACTATTTGAGACTGAACAAATTATGGGGTTCATGAATTGACACAGCCAAAAATTAGTCTCAATCGGTGTAACAGTAATAATCTTGTTTTTTTACTTTCCAGAATTGTTTTTCTTTTCGTAAAGACAATTCAGTTAAGTTTAGTCAAGTTTTTATTCCCAGGCTCTTTACTAAAACTGTACGGATGCAAGTGATCTCGGGACCTGGAAGCTGAAATCCTAATCGACCCGAGGCCTGATATCCTTTTTTTCCGGAAATTTCTGCATTTTTCTTATTCAAATTATTATATTTTTGTATTTTATTTTAGAGCCTTCCCCGAGAAATATTCATGCACAAATCCTTCTCACTAAAAAAGTTAAATCACCAACCTGATTTGACTAAATCTACATATGATGGTGGGGGTGCATAATAGAACTTAGAAATTAGCCGAACAAGTATGGCTTGCTTATTGATTGATTCTTTACAAGACTTAATGATATTGAACCAACGGGATAAAAATTATATTGGGTCAAGAGATTTGAGTGGATTATAACTCAGAAATATTTAAATGGAACTTCAATTTCAAAATAAAGTGAACAAGGGGTTTCCGCACCCTTGCTAATTTATAAACTAGATAACTGAATGACGACCATATTTTCATTGGCAGTCTGTTGCTATTATCTGGTTTTCAATGACTGTCCTACAATTTATCATTGCTTTGATCTGCTTTCTGGAATTATTGCTTTCTGGACTAGACATTATACTAGCAAAAACATGGGACCCATAGATTCGCATTCAAAACTATTCCCATATGCAATGACTGCTACCGTGATAATACCGTATCCCAGATCCCCTCCCAAATATGGTTTCGATATAGCCCTAGTCAAACAGTTCGTGGTAACGAACTTTTTATTAAGGAGCGACCCGGCTCAATAGTAACCAAAACTCTAAAAAACAGAGTTTTGATACCAGTAGATATATCAGAAGTTGAATTTTTATGCTTATTTTAAATATGTAAGTTTCATTAAGTTTAGTCTTACCCGGGGGTAATCGTATCGACTCATTGGTCTTAGAAGATCTTGAGAGGGCTCATTAAAACGGAAATTAAAAGTTCTAGTGCCCTTTTTAAGTAACAAAAAAAATTGGAGGGGAACTAGGTCCCCTTACACGCCCCTTTTATCGCAAAAACGGTCCAAAGAAAATTTTGAGATAGCCATTTTCTTCAACATAGTTGAAAGGCAGGGCATAGCTCCAGCATTTTTATTGAGGGGGAAACAAGTTCCGCATCCAGAAAGTCAAGGAGCATGGGCTATATAATAGCTTTTTTCAATTTATTGGGGGGGGGCAACTGCCCCCTTGCAAATCCCAAACGACGCCACTGTTGAAAGGCCAAATAACTATGCCTTTGGAGATATCTGGGCCCCCCACAGCCCGTGGGGAAAGGTCTTTACGTTACAAAATTTGCCCATTATTCACGTATAGTATTTGTTATTGGGAAGTTTGCATACATTTTTCAGGGGGGGGGGGGGGTTCTGCTGGTGGGATTGTCCATGGGGAGGGTAGTTTCCATGCGGTAAATTTTTCAGGGGAAATTTTAAACTAGGGGAATTTGCCAGAATTCCTATACGAAAATTCTTCTTAGTTATTGCTTTCTTATTGTCGACTCAATTTTACGCGTGGAGATGTTAAGGGTATTTGTCCGAGGTAAATTTTCACCAGGATTGAATTATCTAGAGAATAAATCTGTGAGCAAGAGGGATTTATCCGTGGAGATGTTGCCAGATTTCCTGGCATTACTTAAAAAACGATCAGAAATTAAATAAAAAACAAGTTTTTTCAACTGAATGTAATAAGCAACGTTAAAACTTAAAACGAATAGAAATTATTACGCATATGAGGAGGGTTACTCCTCCTCAACACCTCACTCTTTACACTAAAGTTTGAATTATGTCCCAATTCTTTAACAACGACTCCCGAAACACTGTTCGTTTAATTAGAACAATAAGAAGCTTTTTTTTAAAGTTCTAAAAAACTAGCGTGAAGAGCGAGGTTTTAAGGAGTAGCAACCTCCATCATATACGCAATAATTTCTTTTCGTTTTAAGTTTTAATGCTGCTCCTTACTTTCAGTTGAAAAAACTTGTTTTTTAATTTAATTTCTATACAAAACTGTTACTTCCTTTGTTGGCTGGCATGATTTTTTGGCGCCTTTCTCATCATCTTTGGCTTCATAGCGCAAAAAAAGTATTTTGAAAAAGAATATCAGTAACTTTGTATAGAACTTAGGGCTATATCTTGGCTCCTAGGGGGGAGAACGCAATAGTCACGTTAGTGACCATGGGTAATAGATCGGTGCAATGCATGTTCTTTTGTTGCTACAGTGATGGATTCAAAAGAGGCCGTGCACAATCGTGCTAATAACTAAAGCTCCCCCCCTCAAAAAATTACCAGGGGCTTGTTCAATATTTGAGGGCCACTTAGAGTCATACAGCTTACTCGCATTATCTCCCGATCAATCATTTAGTCAACAAACTAATAATACAATCAAGGAAGAAATCACCCTAAGGGGTGAATCTATTAGTGAGCGGGTTGTAAATGGGCGTTTTTCAAATTCGCCTTGTCTGTGTCTTCAATGTTAAGAATTTAAGTAGATTAACCTTAAAAAGATACAAAAAACAAAAAAATAAGTTAAAAAAAATAACTTCAAAAAAAGTATAAGAATGGGAGAGGGGCCAAAGAGTTAGGGGAGAGGTATTTGGGCCCTTGGAGGCTGGGGAAAGGACGACTAATGGTTGCCATATCATTGCCTAAAATGGATGCAGCTTTATTAATATCAACTTTATTTATATCCCTGATGCTATACAATATTTGATATTAACTACACTCTTCACATTTGGTACTTGTGTCTTATACCGACCACACTTATGCATTCAAAATTCTCGCGTTAAATATATTCGAAATAAATATATTCTTTGTGATATTCAAATGCACGCAAGAATCTCGTGTCTAATTCCTTGCAAGAATCCTGTAACAAATTCTAGAAGAAACATTTGATGTTCACCCAGCGTCATAGACTATTTTAGATCTAGTTCTCTTTTACGAGTATCTGTAAGCTGACAATTGAATTATAACGGTTCTTTCTCTAAACTAGGTCAAATTCCTTCTCTTGGTGTTTTGGAAGGTGTCCCATTGTCTCACAAATATGGATTTACCTTAGTAATTATTAGGCTTATACTGCTAACAATTGTTCCCAGGCTGTCAAAAAGCTTAGCTACAAAATCTTGGGAACGGCATGGGAGCTCATGTTGAAGCTATCAGCGAGTTTCTTTTTCAAGGGGGACATTTAGAACTAGAATTTTAATTTTGGAGTGGGGACAGAGAAGGGATAAGCATATTTTGCCTAAAATTGACCTCGCCACTTTAAGCCCTAGTGGGACTAGAATCTATTGATTTTGAAGTGGTCATCGAAATCAAAAGACACCATATTTACCCAGCTTAACAAGGAGACGTATCCACCGTACCATAGGAACCACTTTTGAGATGCAGTTAAAACTTTTGAAAGATGCCGAAGGTCAAATGACCCAAAAATTTTGACAGTCAGGAGGGGGTTAGAGTCAAATCTAATATACATTACACGTATCAATGCAATTAAAATACTATATCTGCAATATATTTGAAAACAAATTGTAGGATACAGTTGAAACTCTTAGGTGGTCTAGGCAGAGGGGAGGGGGGCAAAGGAACTTCAAATATTGTGGTCAGGGGGAGGGTAGATTTTCTTTCTCTGAGGCAATTAAACTCTTTTACACGATATACCCCTTTGGGAATTAGTGCTGATTCTAATCTAAGTAGCGAGGCTAATTTAATGGTAGGAGGCTATAAAAACAGCGTATCTTTGATATGTCTGTGATGGCTTTATATCAATTTGAAGATTACAGGGAGTAATAGGGGGCAAATGGACTTCAAGTTTGGACTTTGAGGTGGGTAGAGGGTTTAGGGCTAAAGACATTTCTCCGATCGACATGAAAGTTTTTGAACTGCAAGCCTTATCGGAGATGTAATATGCTCACGGTTAAGTAGTGAGGTAAATTAAAATGAAAATGAGGTGCGGGCAAATTATCTAGGCTCCGTACCATAAGAAGATTTAAGCATATTAAAGTTTCAAACTGAATAAAAAGATTAATCTATTGGCTTTAGTAAATACAAGGCATAAAAAAACTGTTTACACTTCATTTTTAGTAATTATTAAACAGCTTCTGAACAAAGCAGGCTCAGCACGGTATTTGGCCATTTATTTGGCTCACCAAACAACTTATTCTAATATGCATGGGACAGAGAAAGAACCAAAAACCGCATATACGATTTAGAGCACAAGCTACTTTACCTATCTTGTTCCTGCTCCAACTTTATATATTTTTATAACGAATTCTGACCGAGGAATGGAATGGGTGGAGACAAAAGACATCCATGGCCTTTTTAGGTTTTGAGAAAGTCTTTGACGCAATCCATTGAGTGGTGCTGTGGTAAATTTGTCGTTATTACGGCATTCTAGATAAACTCACGTTTTTAATCGTTGCTCTATACGAAAACAGTGAGTGCCACATTTGGATTTACGAAGGAAATACAAGGCATTTCCACTAAATATTTAGGGTCAAAGAAGGGTGTGTCCCCCTTTTCTGCTTCTGTCCTTGTGATTGCTTATGTACTTCGGGATTATGACACGGTGCACAATTATGGATCCTGGGCACGGGACCTATGGCTAAGAACTAGCATACCTTGATTTCACTAATGACATTACCCTGATGAATCCATATAAAGGTAGGCTCTAAGATGTTTCCAATATATTCAGAGAAAAATTGAGTATAATGGGACTGAATATTGACTCTTAAAATAAACAGGATAGGAACAAGCAGCTTACCATTGGGCGTAAAGTGTGGGAATAGAGCAATAGGGCAGGTAGTAGACTGTACATACCTTAGAAGTACGATTCAACAAACAGGATCCAGCGAAAATGAGGTACAGTCTAGGATTGGACAAGCTAATGAAGCATTAAAACGGCTTAAAACAAGTTTAAGGATCGTAGACTACTTATTGAAAGCGAAATTGAGGCAATTCAATAGTATGTTCTCTTTACTCTTCTCTGTTTTCTTTGCCCTCTTGTCTATGAAACTGCGAAATCTTGAATCTAAAGCAGTAGCATTCTTGCTTTTGAGAATAGCTGTTTTTGCAGGATAACTAGAGGGATCATCTTCCCAACTAGAAAATTGGCTCTATTTTGCGTCAGCCGCTAAGAAGAGATACCATTGGCCAACAAAGATTGCTCAAATTTGGAAGTGTCATCCAGATAGCAGATGAAAGACTTCTCCAAACGGCACCGGAGTGGCAGCCAGAGAGAACCCTACGAAGAATAAGACCAAACAAATGTTATGTCGTACTACTAGCTGGACCTGAGGCATATCACCACGGAATCCAACACTAGTGGGAAGACGTTACGGCAGCATCACATCTAAAGGGCAGCTTACGACTCTTTCTTGATGTCTTGGGTGCCTCTGGCTGCACTGGAGGACTTGAGGCTTAACTTTCGGTATTTTCTTTATAGAAACACTAATTCCAAAAACTTGAGGCTTGTCCATTGTTATTGAAATAGTCATGAAATAGTGTTTTATCTAGGAGCGTGAACTATCTTTTTTAACTTTTGGACTTCTCTAACGTTGCCAAAGTGGTTTTCAGCTCCAGAGCTCCTGGTTTCAAAACTTGGGAGTCCTAACGTCGGCATTCAGTATTCTAGCATATTAGAATTGATCAAGATACAAACAGGCATTGAGGAACTTCGGATATCCCCTTGCCTGGAATATATAAATTCTGATTGTTAGCCCCATGGTTTTCGTATGATTTGCTTACTTTTTGGGGTTTTTTAACCACCCACCTCCAAAAATACTCACTTGGCTCTCTAAATAGATTTCTGCTGGAACGCTTTAGTTCAAAATAAGAAAATCACTCTTTATATCCAATGCTCCTATGTGACTGGTTAACAACACATTTTGTCGATTTACTTCCACTACTGAATAATACATAATGCTCATTTCGATCCATGTTACTATTGAAATTAATCAAACTGTCTGTAGAAGCAATAAAACTCTGTTTTTATTTATATTACGCTGAAACTTGCCACTCCCTCTACTTTGCCGAAGACAGTGCGCAAGCTGGGTTGCCCTTTGGCCATTATTCCTGTCAGAGTAACATTTTTTATTGGGAACTTCTAACATTAGTTATAAAATACATTTAATTTTCAAATTTTTACTTTTTGCCAAAACTACATTAAAAAGAAAAAATATTTCTTTAATTGAAGGTAAATTCCCCATACATAAAATAATTTATGTTCATGCAAGCACAAATTATTGACGAATGCCTTGTTTAAGGTCGTTTGATACCTTAAAGGGTAAAGTTCTACCAAATCATATTATTGAGTTAGGAATAAAGCGAATACGCCATTCGATGCCTTTTTTATGCTGATTACGAATATAATAATCATTTCTATCGGAAATGAATTTCAGCCCCCCCCCCCCTATATATGCCAATTCAGGGTATATATTTCTACAACCTAACCTAACCTTGAATTGGCATATATAGGGGGGGGGGGCTGAAATTCATTTCCGATAGAAATGATTATTATATTCGTAATCAGCATAAAAAAGGCATCGAATGGCGTATTCACTTTATTCCTAACTCAATAATATGATTTGGTAGAACTTTACCCCTTAAAGAATCATCCTATCTCGTCCATTATAAGCTTTTTTAGCTTGTGTGGCCAAACTATTCAGAATTAGTTGGGTGTTATTGCCATAACTTGTATAGCTTAGAAAAGAGATCTGAATAAACGATAGTAAACTAAAAGCCGCCACCTACTTCCCAAAAATCATAGAAAAACCGTTTAAACTTCTCCAGTTTTGTGCTGGAGATAAAGATATTCAGATTTAATGAAACTTACATCATTAGAAAGAGCAAATTTTGTGTTTAAGGTTTAAGAAAGGGCGATCCCCAAATATATTCTAGGATAATTGCTTTGGGGATGTTGTACATTAAAGACATGCCCCATCTCGTCCATTATAAACGTTTTTAGTTTGTGTGGTCAAACTATTTAGAATTATGTTGGTGGCCTTGATACAACTTGTAGAACTTAGAATAAAAAAACGAGATAAAACTCAAAGCCGATATCGAATTTCCCAGACATCTTAGAAAAACCTTTTAATTTCTTTCAATTTGGGCCTGATACAGCAACCTTCAGTTTTTATAAGACTTACATCATCAGAAAGTATAAATTCCGTTTTGCTAGACCGTTTCTGACCAGAATTGTCTAATTTAAGCACAGGAAAGATCAGTCCCTAAAAATATTTTAGTCTACCTGATCGAAAAATAATGAAAATCAGTCCAAAGGAATTATCATTTGATTGATCTTTCCGCTTTGGGAATTTCTATGCTGTCACCCGGCTTGATTGACACACTAGCCGAGAAAAGTTAACTACATTTCAGTGTCTTATAGAAGCTATTAGGTCAAAGTTAGGTCATAGTTAGGCGTCGTATATATGTTTTATTTTACATTTTTATTTTTAGCTTAGTATTAAGTCAACTTTGGCGTCAATCTATTAAGAAAATGACAGTAAAAACTAAAAAATAAGCCGTTTGGTATCCTAAAGGTATTATTTACTATACAGGTACTTTATAGCACTATATAAACTGATAGTACTGTAAAGGTAAATATATACTAAAAATCAGTTTCTGTGGACGCTTGAATTATGCAGGTTTATCTTAGTTCTGACAAGATTTTGACATAAACTAAATTTCAGTTGGGGGGGGGGGGCTAACTTGGGTTTGGGGGGAGGCAAACCAAGGTCTGGGAGGGGCAGTTGCCCCCTCACCCATAGCAAACTATGCCCCTGGTTTCCCTCAAAATGACCATCCATTTGACAAGTTTATATATTTTTGGTGTTCCAGCTAATCCTCCACTCTATTTTTCAAACGTAATTAAATATCTTAGAACGATTGTCACCGGTAAGCCCAGAGAAAAAAGGCAATTCCAAATTTGATCTTCAACAAAAATCTCTAAGTGGTTTTTGCATTTATAGTGTCCAATAAATTCCCTGCTACCCTATTCAAAGAAAATACTTTGAAATCGACTTTCAATGACATTTCTTATTTGTTTGTGCATTAACACTTTTCTGGCTAATGCCTTCTCCCGTTGCTTTGACAAATTCACCGACAAGAGAACCTGAAAGTCGAGCAATAGGCTACCAAATCACCTTAAAAATCAGCTAAGAAGAATTCTCATTGAATAATTTGACAGCTTTTGAAGTTGTCTGTTGTGCTAACGGCCTTAATTGAAATTTTTGAGGACACAGGATGCACATTATTTATGGTGAACATACATTGATTAGACAGTGTGTTATATAACAATTAGTAAGAGATTATAAGTTTCCTTTGTTTTAAACTAGCCTCTCGTTAGCTTTTTGTACTGTTGACACATCTAAGATCCCCTATCAATTTATACCAGAATTGCTTTGGAAGCTCTCTGTGGTGCTGGGAAAATTTTCTAATGAATCCTTTGTCTTTGAGACTCTCAGCCGAAACTGAGACTTGCAAAATTTAATTTTTGGTATCGAACGTCCTTAATTTATCGTGTTTACACTAAATCACATTCATAATCTCTTAATGACCTTAAAAAGATTAAGATCAAATGACAAGAACTTGAAGTTTTTTCTACATAAATACTGGCGATTGAACTAAGGCAAAAGGTTGCAACGGCCAACGAGGTAAGTTTCGCTTAGAATGTACCCTGGCCTTGCCCGGCTGACGAAGTCTTAATCTTGCCGATAAACTTACAGTCATCACAAAAGAATAAATAGCGTAAGCTTTGCACGTAATCTATTAAAAATTGACGAACCGTTAACTTACGATAGTTAGACAAATTCTTAAAAAAAAACTTTGATCGGTGCATTATTACGCCATTTAGTATATCGTTTTGAAAATGCATGAAACTTTACTATTAAAAATTAATAACTAGACATAGTGTTTGCTAAAAATAGGGTGAAAAATAATAGTCAACACATGGGTGAAGTTCTCTGCCCTCCGAAATCAAATATATCTCCTGAAAAACAAAACAACAGCTTTTGACAAAGTCAACATTACCCAATAGAGAATATGTTTTAGCATCTAGTTCCCAATTGACAATATATTAATGGAAGTAGCATCAATTGCATCCAGAGCTGTTCAAAAGGGGGAGGGGCGGGCAAGCTGCCCTGGACACCTTGGCAGGGGATATCGTAGCTAGGGGGACGCCACTGTTGGGGTTTCTGGGGCATTTTTACTCATGCTTGATTCGGGAGGGGGCTGTGAATAATGTTGCTCCGGGTATCACAAATCCTAGAAATGGTCCTGATTGCATTCATCGGTGACACTACAGAGCCGCTATATATATATATATATATATATATATATATATAATATATATATATATATATATATATATTATATATATATATATATATATATATCTATATATATATATATATATATATATATATATATATATATATCTATATATATATATATATATATATATATATATATATATATATATATATATAATATATATATATATATATATATATTATATATATATATTATATATATATATATATATATATATATATATATATATATATATACATGTATATTTTTATTATTATTATCAGTCCTCTTTTAGAAACACTATTTGCGATTATTTGCCATCTCGAAACTTTGACTCTTAAAAAGGGCACTAGAGCGTCTGATTACCAATCCAATGAGCCCCCTTGGAAGCATATGTTACCGCACATTCTATAAGAACCCTATATGTCCCCAGGGCAAAACTTAAAACCCTTGCTCTTAGGGCTGGGGTGATTTTTTCTCTTTAAAAACATAATTTCCGGACCTTTCTGATAGCCTTGACAAAACGGCTATATCAAAATTTTGATTGGAAGTGATTGAGGAAATGATAGGCGTGGAGGGAGACATTTGCCCTCTGATCACTTTCGACAAATAAAAAAGGCAATAGTCCTCTCAATTTCCAATCAAATGAACCCTTTTGAAGCTTCTACGACAAAAATTTCGACAAAAATGTTTAAATGCCCCAAAGGCATAACTTACGACCATTGTCCTGAGGGCTCTGGGGGGAGGGTTGTCATCCTAAAAGACATAATTTCCAGAACTTTCAACTATGTTGAACAAAATGACCATATCAAATGTCGATCGGAAATGTTTTGGGAAATGATGGGCTTGGGGGGGGGGGATTCTCCTTCTGATTACTTTCAACTATTAAAAAGGGCAGCATCCCTCTCAATTTTTAACCAAAAGAGCCTTTTAAGTTTTTACGACAACTATTTAAATATGACATTATATACCCCAGGGCATAACTAACATCCTTAGCCCTGAGGGCTGTGGGGGATTGTCATACTCAAAAACATAATATCCGAACCTTTCAAATACTTTCAACAAAATTGCTATATCAAAATGTGGATCAGAATTATTTGGAGAAATGATGGGGTTGGGGGGAGGTATTCACCTTCCGATAGCTTTTGACTATTAATAAGGGCAATAATAAAATATCAATAATAAAACCATACATGCCCTCAGGGCATAACTTAAACCTTAGATCTGAGAGCTCTGGGGGGAATGTCATCCTCAAAGACCTAATTTCCATAACTTTCAACTACGATGAACAAAATGGCTATCTGAAAATTTTCATTGGATGTGTTTGGGGAAATGGTGAGCGTGAGAGGGAGGGGGGTTAGTTACCTTCCAATCACTTTAGACAATTAAAAAGGGCACTAGCCCTCTCAATTTCCAATTGAATGAGGCCGTTTTGAAGTGTCTACAACAACGCTACCTTTAAATTCCTTATATGACCCCAGGGCATAACTTACAACCTTGGCCTTGGGGGCTCTCGGGGGTTTGTCATCCTCAAATATATAATTTCCAGAACTTTCAACTACGTTGAACAAATACGGCTATCTCAAAACTTTGATTGAATGTGTTTGGGGAAATGGTGGGCTTGAGAGGGGGGTGAGTTGCTCTCCATTTACTTTCGACTATTAAAAAGGGCACTAGCCCTTTCAATTTCTAATTAAATGAGTCCTTTTTGAATTTTCAGCGACAAAACTTTCTATAAAAGTTGGGACCTATCATGAGTTACTACGAGAACACCGTGCTGCCATCTACAATTTAGTCTAACTCTGACCCCACACCATATATGGGCATAGAATCCCTAGGTGGCAGCACGGTGTTCTCGTAGTGATTGTAGGTGTTCGTCCAGGAGAATTGTCTCCGTGCGAAGTTTGCACATGCGCTTTCAAGGTCAATTGATTTGTTGTTGTTCGTCGAGGAGAATTGTCTCCGGGCGAAGTTTGCACATGCGCATTAACGATGGGGAAGAGATATATTGATCTTAGAGATGAAGAGATTAACGCGGGAAAGGGTTTCCTAGGAATTTCAAATGTGACAGCGCAGGGATGCCAAAACAAAAGGAACACGCAGAAATTACGTTTAGGGATTATTTGGGCGAAACCGTTTTGATACATTTTAGAAGATGATTTGGGCGAAACAGTTATTGACATTTTAAAAGATGATTTTAGAAGATGATTTAGAAGAGGATTTGAGGGTGAAACTCTGTGGTCGTTATAATACACAAGTTCTATTGGAACAGTGTTGTGAGGTCCTCTACCCCAACCCCAAAGGGCCCCGATCCCCCTACCCCAATCCTGAAGGAACCCCCCGGCCCCCAAAGGTCCCCCTGCGCCCCAAAGGCCCCCCCCTCATTTTTTAATACTTTGTTTTCACCCACAACTTTACTTTATGGCTTTTTGAATATCCCAAAACCAAGCAGTACTTTTCAAAAGAGTTTTTTATATTATATCAGAAAAAAAATCAAATATTATTAATAAAATCACAAGTATTTAAATGTGTGCATCAACGTAACAACAATCTTCTTTAATACCACCAAATGTTTACTGAACACACACAAATTTCTCTTAGAAATAATATTTTTCATCAATGATAACACTTTTTCTGCTCGAACTACCAAGTTTTCTACCAAAGATACCAAATTTGTTTCTTAGAAGTAACATTTTTTGACTGTGATAACAACTTTTCTGTCAGAAGTAGCAAGTTCTGGTTAACACTAAACCTTCTCATCAAAGTAACGACATTTTTTCTTAATACTAACATACTTTTACTGAACACACACAAATTCCTCTTAGAAATAATATTTTTCATCAATGATAACACTTTCTCGGTTCGAACTAGCAAGTTTTCTCCCAAAGATACCAAATTTTTCTTTGAAGTAACATTTTTTATTATGATAACAACTTTTCTGTCAGAAGTAGCAAGTTCTGCTTAACACTAACAAACCTTCTCATCAAAGTAACGACATTTTTTCTTAATACTAACATACTTTTACTGAACACACACAAATTCCTCTTAGAAATAATATTTTTCATCAATGATAACACTTTCTCGGTTTGAACTAGCAAGTTTTCTACCAAAGATACCAAATTTTTCTTAGAAGTAACATTTTTTTTTACTGTGATAACAACTTTTCTGTCAGAAGTAGCAAGTTCTGCTTAACACTAACAAACCTTCTCATCAAAGTAACGACATTTTACCATAAAACTAACATACTTTTACTGAACACACACAAATTTCTGTTAGAAATAATATTTTTCATCAATGATAACACTTTTTCTGTTCGAACTACTAAGTTTTCTACCAAAGATACTAAATTTTTTCTTAGAAGTAACATTTTTTACTGTGATAACAACTTTTCTGTCAGAAGTTGCAAGTTCTGCTTAAAACTAACAAACCTTCTCATCAAAGTAACGACATTTTACCTTAATACTAACATACTTTTACTGAACACAGGACGTCATAAAGAAAGATTTAAAGGAAATGGGAACTTCGTGGGCGGGTGTAAAAAGGGAGGCTTTGAATAGATTGGGGTGGAGGAGGAGCGTGCGTAGCTGTGTTGGCCTCAGGCGGCTTGGTGCTGCGATGAGTTGTTAGTAGTAGTTAGTAGTTTACTGAACACACACAAATTTCTCTTAGAAATAATATTTTTCATCAATGATAACACTTTCTCGGTTCGAACTAGCAAGTTTTCTACCAAAGATACCAAATATTTTCTTAGAAGTAACATTTTTTTTACTGTGATAACAACTTTTCTGTCAGAAGTAGCGAGTTCTGCTTAACACTAACAAACCTTCTCATCAAAGTAATGACATTTTACCTTAATACTAACATACTTTTACTGAACACACACAAATTTCTCTTAGGAATAGTATTTTTCACCAATGATAACACTTTTTCTGTTCGAACTAGCAAGTTTTCTACCAAAGATACTAAATTTGTTCTTAGAAGTAACATTTTTTTGACTGTGATAACAACTTTTCTGTCAGAAGTAGCGAGTTCTGCTTAACACTAACAAACCTTCTCATCAAAGTAACTACATTTTACCTTAATACTAACATACTTTTACTGAACATACACAAATTTCTCTTAGGAATAGTATTTTTCACCAATGATAACACTTTTTCTGTTCGAACTACCAAGTTTTCTACCAAAGATACCAAATTTTGTCTTAGAAGTAATATTTTTTTCTATGATAACAACTTTTCTGTCAGAAGTAGCAAGTTCTGCTTAACACTAACAAACCTTCAAATCAAAGTAACGACATTTTACCTTAATACTAGCATACTTTTACTGAACACACACAAATTTCTCTTAGAAATAATATTTTTCATCAATAATAACACTTTATCGGTTCGAACTAGCAAGTTTTCTACCAAAGACATCAAATTTTTTCTTAGAAGTAACATTTTTTGACTGTGATAACAACTTTTTTGTCAGAAGTAGCAAGTTCTGCTTAACACTAACAAACCTTCTCATCAATGTAACGACATTTTACCATAAAACTAACATACTTTTACTGAACACACACAAATTTCTCTTAGAAATAATATTTTTCATCAATGAGAACAGTTTTTCTGTTCGAAATACCAAGTTTTCTACCAAGGACACCAAATTTTTTCTTAGAAGTAACATTTTTTTTACTGTGATAACAACTTTTCTGTCAGAAGTAGCAAGTTCTGCTTAACACTAACAAACCTTCTCATCAAAGTAACGACATTTTACCTTAATACTAACATACTTTTACTGAACATACACAAATTTCTCTTAGAAATAATATTTTTCATCAATGATAATACTTTTTCTGTTCGAATTAGCAAGTTTTCTACCAAAGATACCAAATTTTTTCTTAGAAGTAACATTTTTTGACTGTGATAACAACTTTACTGTCAGAAGTAGCAAGTTCTGCTTAACACTAACAAACCTTTTCATCAAAGTAACAACATTTTACCTTAATACTAACATAATTTTACGGAACACACACAAATTTCTCTTAGAAATAATATTTTTCATCAATGATAACACTTTTCCTGTTCGAAATACTAAGTTTTCTACCAAAGATACCAAATTTTTTCTTTGAAGTAACATTTTTTACTATGATAACAATTTTTCTGTCAGAAGTAGCAAGTTCTACTTAACACTAACAAACCTTCTCATCAAAGTAACGACATTTTACCTTAATACTAACATACTTTTACTGAACACACACAAATTTCTCTTAGAAATAGTATTTTTCATCAATGATAACACTTTTTCTGTTCGAACTACTAAGTTTTCTACCAAAGATACCAAATTTTGTCTTAGAAGTAATATTTTTTTCTATGATAACAACTTTTCTGTCAGAAGTAGCAAGTTCTGCTTAACACTAACAAACCTTCTCATCAAAGTAACGACATTTTACCTTAATACTAACATACTTTTACTGAACACACACAAATTTCTCTTAGAAATAATATTTTCATCAATGATAACACTTTCTCGGTTTCGAACTAGCAAGTTTTCTACCAAAGATACCAAATTTTTTCTTTGAAGTAATATTTTTTACTATGATAACAACTTTTCTGTCAGAAGTAGCAAGTTCTGCTTAACACTAACAAACCTTCTCATCAAAGTAACGACATTTTACCATAAGACTAACATACTTTTACTGAACACACACAAATTTCTCTTAGAAATAATATTTTTCATCAATGAGAACAGTTTTTCTGTTCGAAATACCAAGTTTTCTACCAAAGACACCAAATTTTTTCTTAGAAGTAACATTTTTTTTACTGTTATAACAACTTTTCTGTCAGAAGTAGCAAGTTCTGCTTAACACTAACAAACCTTCTCATCAAAGTAACGACATTTTACCTTAATACTAACATACTTTTACTGAACAGACACAAATTTCTCTTAGAAATAATATTTTTCATCAATGATAACACTTTTTCTGTTCGAAATACCAAGTTTTCTACCAAAGATACCAAATTTTTTCTTAGAAGTAACATTTTTTGACTGTGATAACAACTTTACTGTCAGAAGTAGCGAGTTCTGCTTAACACTAACAAACCTTCTCATCAAAGTAACAACATTTTACCTTAATACTAACATACTTTTACGAAACACAAACAAATTTCTCTTAGAAATAATATTTTTCATCAATGATAACACTTTACCTCTTCGAAATACTAAGTTTTCTACCAAAGATACCAAATTTTTTCTTTGAAGTAACATTTTTTACTATGATAACAACTTTTCTGTCAGAAGTAGCAAGTTCTACTTAACACTAACAAACCTTCTCATCAAAGTAACGACATTTTACCTTAATACTAACATACTTTTACTGAACAGACACAAATTTCTCTTAGAAATAATATTTTTCATCAATGATAACACTTTCTCGGTTCGAACTAGCAAGTTTTCTACCAAAGATACCAAATTTTTTCTTAGAACTAACATTTTTTTTTACTGTGAGAACAACTTTTCTGTCAGAAGTAGCAAGTGGTGCTTACAACTAACAAACCTTCTCATCAAAGTAACGACATTTTACCTTAATACTAACATACTTTTACTGAACACGCACAAATTTCTCTTAGGAATAATATTTTGCATCAGTGATAACACTTTTTCTATTCGATCTAGCAAGTTTTCTACCAAAGATACCAAATTTTCCACTTCAGTTCAGATATTTCTAAAAGAGATGAAAAAATTTAAAATAATGTTCGAAATTTTTCATAGAAGATAGAAAAGTTCAAGTCCACTTCTGAATTTTACCAAAAAACACAATTCAATTCTAATTTCTCCAGAGAAAATGCAAATCTTCCACTCCAGTTTTAAGTTCACCAAGACATAAAGAAATTTAAAGTTCTGTTATAAATTTTTCCATAGTAGATAGAAAAAGCAATACCATAGCTGCGAATATTTGCTATGAAGATAAAAAGTTCTACTTCAATTTTAAATTTTTTCAATGAAGTGAAGAAAAGTTCAACTTCGATTCTGAATTTTCTCAATGAAAAGAAATAAGCTATTGATCAATTCTATTTTTCCAAAATAATCTGAACTGAAGTTATACTATGATTTTCTCAAATTCAGTTCCGACTTTGAACAAAGAGATGAAAAAATTTAAAAGTTCTGTTTCAAATTTTTCATGGAAGATAGAAAAAGTTATACTTTGATCGTGAATATTCGCCATGAAGATAAGGAGCTCCACTTTAATTCTGAGTTTTCTCGAAGAAGTGCAAAATGTTCAAGCTCTCTTCTGAATTTTCTTAAAGAAGAGAAAAAAGTTAGCTCAATTCTGAAATTTACCAATGAAAATGAAAAACCTTCCACTTCAGTTCTTAATTTCTCAAAGACATAAAAATTTAATGTTCTGTTCCAAATTTTTCATAGAAGATAGAAAAAGTTATACTTTGATCGTGAATGTTCTTCATGAAGATAAGGAGCTCCACCTTCCATTTCAGTTCTTAATTTCTCAAAGACATAAAAAATTTAAAGTTCAGTTCTAAATTTTTCCGTAGAAGGAAAAGTTATACTATGATTGTGTTTATTTTTCCATGAAGATAAAAAGTTTCACTTTATTTCTAATTTTTCTTAAATTCACTTCCGATTTTTCACAAAGAGATGAAAAAATTTAAAATATAGATGAAAAAGTTATACATTGATCGTGAATATTCACTATGAAGATAAAAAGTTTCACTTTAATTCTAAATTTTCACAATGAAGTGCAAAATGTTCAAGTTCTCTTCTAATTTTTCCAAGAAAATAAAAAGGTTCCACTTCAGTTCTGGTGTTTTTCTCAAAGAGATGAAAAATTTAAAGTTCTGTTCTAATTTTAAATTAAATTTTAGCTCCCTTGTCTTATAGATTTACCCCTCAAATTTTTAAATTAGAAAATGAGTGCCTCGTTCTTTTATTAAAGACAATCGTTCAAGCTCGTTCATCTAATCTCCAAAACAATAGGTTAGGTTAGGTATAAATAAATATTAATAAATAGGTTAGGTTAGGTATAAATAAATATTAATAAATAAATAGAAACATTTCATCTAACCTCCAAAACAATAGGTTAGGTTAGGTATAAATAAATATTAATAAATAAATAGAAACATATCTCCATGTTTAAGTTAGGTTAGGTTAGGTTAACTTATCATGAGCAAAGTCGACCTGGGGGATTTTCCGGCGAGTATGGTTAGGTTAGGTTAGGTTAAATTAAGTTAGGCTAGGTTAGGTTAAGTTATGTTAGGTTAGCCTACGTACGCAGGCGTACGTAGGCTAACCTAACCTAACTTAACCTCACCTAGCCTAACTTAATCTAACCTAACCTAACCATACTCGCCGGAAAATCCCCCCAGGTCGACTTTGCTCATGATAAGTTAACCTAACCTAACTTAAACATGGATAAGTGTTTCTATTTATTTATAAATATTTATTTATACCTAACCTAACCTATTGTTTTTGAGGTTAGATGAACGAACTTGAACGATTGCCTTTAATAATAGAACGAGGCACTCATTTTCTAATTTAAAAATTTTAGGGGTAAATCCATAAGACAAAGGAGCTAAAATTTAATTTAAAATTAGAATAGAACTTTAAATTTTTTAGCTCTTTGGGAAAAAACCAGAACTGAAGTGGAACCTTTTTATTTTCTTGGAAAAATTAGAAGAGAACTTGAACATTTTGCACTTCATTGAGAAAATTTAGAATTAAAGTGGAACTTTTTATCTTCATGGTGAATATTTACGATCAATGTATAACTTTTTCTATCTTCTATGAAAAATATGGAACAGAACTTTAAATTTTTTCATCTCTTTGTGAAAAATCGGAAGTGAATTTAAGAAAAATTAGAAATTTTAGTGAAACTTTTTATCTTCATGGAAAATAAACACAATCATAGTATAACTTTTCCTATCTTCTACGGAAAAATCTAGAACTGAACTTTAAATTTTTTTATGTCTTTGAGAAATTAAGAACTGAAATGGAAGGTGGAGCTCCTTATCTTCATGAAGAATATTCACGATCAAAGTATAACTTTTCTATCTTCTATGAAAAATTTAGAACAGAACTTTAAATTTTTTATGTCTTTTAGAAATTAAGAACTGAAATGGAAGCTTTTTCATTTTCATTGGTAAATTTCAGAATTGAGCTAACTTTTTTCTCTTCTTTAAGAAAATTCAGAAGAGAACTTGAACATTTTGCACTTCTTTGAGAAAACTCAGAATTAAAGTGGAGCTCCTTATCTTCATGGTGAATATTCACGATCAAAGCATAACTTTTTCTATCTTCTATGAAAAATTTGGAAAACTTTTAAATTTTTTCATCTCTTTGTGAAAAGTTGGAACTGAATTTAAGAAAATCTAGAAATAAAGTGAAACTTTTTATCTTCATGGAAAATAATCACAATCATAGTATAAATTTTCCTATCTTCTACGGAAAAATTTAGAACTGAAATTTAAATTTCTTTATGTCTTGGTGAACTTAAAACTGAAGTGGAAGCTTTTTATTTTCTCTGGAGAAATTAGAATTGAATTGTGTTCTTTGGTAAAATTCAGAAGAGAACTTGAACTTTTCTATATTCTATGAAAAATTTGGAACACTATTTTAAATTTTTTCATCTCTTTGAGAAAAATCTGAACTGAAGTGGAAAATTTTTATATTATTTGGGAAAATAGAATTGATCAATAACTTATTTCTTTTTCATTAAGAAAATTCAGAATCGAAGTTGAACTTTTCTTCTTCCGGGAAAATATCTGGAACAGAACTTTAAATTTTTTCATCTCTTTGAGAAAAGTCGGAACTGAATTTAAGAAAATTTAGAATTAAAGTGAAACTTTTTATCTTCATGGAAAATAATCACAATCATAGTAAAACTTTTCCTATCTTCTACGGAAAAATTTAGAAGCTTTTTATTTTCTCTGGAGAAATTAGAATTGAATTGTGTTCTTTGGTAAAATTCAGAAGAGAACTTGAACTTTTCTATCTTCTATGAAAAATTTGGAACAGTATTTTAAATTTTTTCATCTCTTTGAGAAAAATCTGAACTGAAGTGGAAAATTTTTATATTATTTTGGGAAAATAGAATTGATCAATAACTTGTTTCTTTTTCATTGAGAAAATTCAGAATCGTAGTTGAACTTTTCTTCTTCCGGGAAAATATTCACAACTATGGTATAGCTCTTTCTATCTACTAGGGAAAAATTTAGAATAGAACTTTAAATTTCTTTATGTCTTGGTGAATGTAAAACTGAAGTGGAAAATTTTTATTTTCTCTGGAGAAATTAGAATTGAATTGTGTTCTTTGGTAAAATTCAGAAAAGAACTTGAACTTTTCTATCTTATATGAAAAATTACGAACAGTATTTTAAATTTTTTCATCTCTTTGAGAAAAATCTGAACTGAAGTGGAAAATTTTTATATTATTTTGGGAAAATAGAATTGATCAATAACTTGTTTCTTTTTCATTGAGAAAATTCAGAATCGTAGTTGAACTTTCCTTCTTCCGGAAAAATATTCATAACTATGGTATAGCTTTTTCTATGTACTAGGGAAAAATTTAGAATAGAACTTTAAATTTCTTTATGTCTTGGTGAATGTAAAACTGAAGTGGAAAATTTTTATTTTCTCTGGAGAAATTAGAATTGAATTGTGTTCTTTGGTAAAATTCAGAAGAGAACTTGAACTTTTCTATCTTCTATGAAAAATTTGAAACATTATTTTAAATTTTTTCATCTCTTGGGAAAATCTGAAGTGAAGTGGAAAATTTTTATATTATTTTGAAAAAAAAGAATTGAACAATAACTTATTTCTTTTCATTGAGAAAATTTAGAATTGAAGAGGAACTTTTTATGTTCAAGGCAAGTATTCACATCTAAGGTATAACTTTTTCTATCTTCTACGGTAAAATTTAGAATTGGAACTTTAATTTTTGTGTCTTTGGCGAAATAAGAACTGAAGTGGAAGCTTTTTATTTTCTCTGGTGAAATTTGAATTGAAGTTTGTTCTTTGGTAAAATTCAGAAGCGAACTTAAACTTTTCTATCTTCTATGAAAAATTTAGAACAGTATTTTAAATTTTTTCATCTCTTTGAGAAAGATCTGAATTGAAGTGAAAAATTTTTATATTCTTTTGGAAAATAGAATTGATCAATAACTTATTTCTTTTCATTGAGAAAATTCAGATTTGAATTTGAAATTTTCTTCACTTCATTGAAATAATTTAAAATTGAAGTAGAACTTTTTATCTTCATAGCAAATATTCGCAGCTATGGTATAGCTTTTTCTATCTACTATGGAAAAATTTAGAACAGAACTTTAAATTTCTTTACGTCTTGGTGAACTTAAAACTGGAGTGGAAGATTTGCATTTTCTCTGGAGAAATTAAAATTGAATTGTGTTCTTTGGTAAAATTCAGAAGCGAACTTGAACTTTTCTATCTTCTATGAAAAATTTCGAACATTATTTAAAATTTTTTCATCTCTTTGAGAAAAATCTGAACTGAAATGGAAAATTTGGTATCTTTGGTAGAAAACTTGCTAGATCGAATAGAAAAAGTGTTATCAATGATGAAAAATATTAGGTAAATGTCGTTACTTTGATGAGAAGGTTTGTTAGTGTTAAGCAGAACTTACTACTTCTGACAGAAAAGTTGTTATCACAGTCAAAAAAATGTTACTTCTAAGAAAAAATTTGGTATCTTTGGTAGAAAACTTGGTAGTTCGAACAGAAAAAGTGTTATCATTGATGAAAAATATTATTTCTAAGAGAAATTTGCGTGTGTTCAGTAAAAGTATGTTAGTATTACGGTAAAATGTCGCTACTTTGATGAGAAGGTTTGTTAGTGTTAAGCAAAACTTGCTACTTCTGACAGAAAAGTTGTTATCACAGTCAAAAAAATGTTACTTCTAAGAAAAAATTTGGTATCTTTGGTAGAAAACTTTGTAGTTCGAACAGAAAAAGTGTTATCATTGATGAAAAATATTATTTCTAAGAGAAATTTGCGTGTGTTCAGTAAAAGTATGTTAGTATTACGGTAAAATGTCGCTACTTTGATGAGAAGGTTTGTTAGTGTTAAGCAAAACTTGCTACTTCTGACAGAAAAGAGGTTATCACAGTAAAAAAAATGTTACTTCTAAGAAAAAATTTGGTATCTTTGGTAGAAAACTTGGTAGTTCGAGCAGAAAAAGTGTTATCATTGATGAAAAATATTGTTTCTAAGAGAAATTTGTGTGTGTTCAGTAAAAGTATGTTAGTATTAATGTAAAGTGTCGTTACTTTGATGAGAAGGTTTGTTAGTGTTAAGCAGAACTTGCTACTTCTGACAGAAAAGTTGTTATCACAGTCAAAAAATGTTACTTCTAAGAAAAAATTTGGTATCTTTGGTAGAAAACTTGCTAGTTAGAACAAAAAAAGTGTTATCATTGATGAAAAATATTATTTCTAAGAGAAATTTGTGTCTGTTCAGTAAAAGTATGTTAGAATTAAGGTAAAATGTCGTTACTTTGATGAGAAGGTTTGTTAGTGTTAAGCAGAACTTGCTACTTCTGACAGAAAAGTTGTTATCACCGTCAAAAAAATGTTACTTCTAAGAAAAAATTTGGTATCTTTGGTAGAAAACTTGGTAGTTCGAACAGAAAAAGTGTTATCATTGATGAAAAATATTATTTCTCAGAGAAATTTGCGTGTGTTTAGTAAAATTATGTTAGTATTACGGTAAAATGTCGTTACTTTGATGAGAAGGTTTGTTAGTGTTAAGCAAAACTTGCTACTTCTGACAGAAAAGTTGTTATCACAGTAAAAAAAATGTTACTTCTAAGAAAAAATTTGGTATCTTTGGTAGAAAACTTGCTAGTTCGAACCGAGAAAGTGTTACCATTGATGAAAAATATTATTTCTAAGAAAAATTTGTGTGTGTTCAGTAAAAGTATGTTAGTATTAAGGTAAAATGTCGTTACTTTGATGAGAAGGTTTGTTAGTGTTAAGCAGAACTTACTACTTCTGACAGAAAAGTTGTTATCACAGTCAAAAAAAATGTTACTTCTAAGAAAAAATTTGTTATCTTTGGTAGAAAACTTGTTAGTTCGAACCGAGAAAGTGTTATCATTGATGAAAAATATTATTTCTAAGAGAAATTTGTATGTTTTCAGTAAAAGTATGTTAGTATTGAGGTAAAATGTCGTTACTTTGATGAAAAGGTTTGTTAGTGTTAAGGAGAACTTGCTACTTCTGACAGAAAAGTTGTTACCACAGTAAAAAATGTTACTTCTAAGAAAAAACTTAGTATCTTTGGTAGAAAACTTGGTAGTTCGAACAGAAAAAGTGTTATCATTGATGAAAAATATTATTTCTAAGAGAAATTTGTGTGTGTTCAGTAAAAGTATGTTAGCTTTATGGTAAAATGTCGTTACTTTGATGAGAAGGTTTGTTAGTGTTAAGCAGAACTTGCTACTTCTGACAGAAATGTTGTTATCACAGTCAAAAAATGTTACTTCTAAGACAAATTTGGTATCTTTGGTAGAAAAATTGCTAGTTCGAATCGAGAAAGTGTTATCATTGATGAAAAATATTATTTCTAAGAGAAATTTGTGCGTGTTCAGTAAAAGTATGTTAGTATTAAGGTAAAATGTCGTTACTTTGATACTTTGATGAGAAGGTTTGTTAGTGTTAAGCAGAACTTGCTACTTCTGACAGAAAAGTTGTTATCACAGTCAAAAAAATGTTACTTCTAAGAAAAAATTTGGTATCTTTGGTAGAAAACTTGGTAGTTCGAACAGAAAAAGTGTTATCATTGATGAAAAATATTATTTCTAAGAGTAATTTGTGTGTGTTCAGTAAACATTTGGTGGTATTATAGAAGATTGTTGTTACTTTGATGCACACATTTAAAATACTTGTGATTTTATTAATAATATTTGATTTTTGTTCTGAAATAATATAAAAAAGTCTTTTGAAAAGTACTGCTTGGTGATGGGATATTCAAAAAGCCATAAAGTAAAGTTGTGGGTGAAAAGGATGAGTACTTCAAGTTGTAAAATTGGTTTAGGCGGGACATTACGTAAAGAACTTGTTCTGAAATAATATAACTTTGAAAGGTACTGCTTGGCGTTGGGGTATTCAAAAAGTCGTAAGGTAAAGTTTTGGTGAAAAGGATAAGTACATCAACTTGTAAAGTGGGTTTAGGAGGGAATATTAATAAAGGAACTTGTTCTGAAAAGATATAATAAAGCCTTTTGAAATGTGGGGGGGCCCTTCTATGTCTCAAGTGCACATAAAAAACTATTAAAAAATGGGTGGGGGGCTTTGGGATGCCGGGGGACCTTTGGGGGCCGGGGGGTTCCTTCGGGGTTGGGGTAGGGGAATAGGGGTCCTTTGGGGTTGGGTTAGAGGACCTCACAACACTGTTCAAATAGAACTTGTGTCTTATAACGACCACAGAGTTTCACCCTCAAATCCTCTTCTAAATCATCTTCTAAAATCATCTTTTAAAATTTCTCTAACTGTTTCGTCCAAATCATCTTCTAAAATGTCTCAAAATTATTTCGCCCAAATAATCCCTAAACGTAATTTCTGCGTGTCCCTTTTTTTGGCATCCCTGCGCTGTCACATTTGAAATTCCTAGGAAACCCTTTCCCGCGTTAATTTCTTCATCTCTAAGATCGATATATCTCTTCCCCATCGTTAATGCGCATGTGAAAACTTCGCCCGGAGACAATTCTCCTGGACGAACACAAACAAATCAATTGACCTTGGAAGCGCATATGCAAACTTCGCACGGAGACAATTCTCCTGGACGAACACCAACAAATCACTACGAGAACACCGTGCTGCCACCTAGGTATTCTATGCCCATATATGGTGTGGGGTCAGAGTTTTAGACTAAATTGTAGATGGCAGCACGGTGTTCTCGTAGTAACTCATGATAGGTCCCTACTTAAAAAAACCATATATGCCCCCAGGGCATAACTTACAACCCTTGCCCTGAGGGTTGTAGGGGGGGGGGGGGTCAACATCCTCAAAAACTTAATTTCCAGAACTTTCAACTATGTTGAACAAAATGAATATCTCAAAATTTAGATTGGATGTGTTAGGGGAAATGGTGGACGTGAGAAAGGGGTTAGTTGTTCTTCAATCACTTTCGACTATTAAATAGGGCCCTAGTCCTTTCAGTTTCCAATTGAATGAGTCCATTTTGAAGTTTCTACGACAACTCTTTCAACAAAAACTTCATATGCCTCCAGGGCATAACTTACAACCCTTGCCCTGAGGGCTCTGAGGGGGTTGTCATCCTCAAAGACCTAATTTCCAGAAACTTTCAACTACGATGAAAAAGGCTATCTCAAAATTTTGATTTTGTGTGTTTGGGGAAAAGGTGGGCGTGAGAGGGGGGTTGGTTGCCCTCCAATCAATTTCGACTATTAAAAAGAGCACTAGCCCTTTGAATTTCAAATTTAATGATCCCTTTTTGACGTTTCTGCGACTAAGATTTCAATAAAAATCTTATATGCACCCAGGAAATAACGTATAACCCTTGCCATGAAGACTGTTGGGGGAGTTTTCTGCTCAAAGATATAATTTCCAAAACTTTCAACTACATTGAACAAAATGGCTATCTCAAAATTTTGATTGGATGTGTTTGGGGAAACGGTGGGCGTGGAAGCGGTATTAGTTGCTTTCCAATCACTTTCGGCTATTACAAAAGGCACTAGCCTATTCAATTTCTAATCGAATGAGTCCATTTTGAAGTTTTCTACGACAACACTTTCTATGAAAAGCTTATATGCCCCCAGGGCATGAATTATAACCCTTGTTCTGAGGGCTCTGGGGTGGGGGGGGGGGGGTTATCATCCTTAAAGACCTAATTTCAGAAATTTCAACTACGTTGAACAAAATTAATATCTCAAAATTTTGATTGGATGTGTTTAGGGAAATGGTGGGCATGAGAGGGGGGTTACTTGCCCTCTAATCCCTTTCGACTATTAAAAAGGGCACTAGCCCTTTGAATTTCAAATGGAATGAGCTCTTTTTGAAGTTTTTACGAAAATGCTTTCTATAAAAATCTTATATGCCCCACAGGGCATAAATTACAACCCTTGCCCTGAGGGCTGTGGGGAAGTGCCCTCCTCAAAAACATAATTTCTTCTTGGAAATCAACTGCGTTGAACAAAATGGCTCTCTCAAAACTTTGATTGAATCTGTTTGGGGAAATGGTGGGCGTGGAAGGGCTGATAGTTGCCTTTCAATCATTTTCGACTATTAAAAAGGGCAATAACCTTTTCAATTTCCAATCAAATGAGCCCTTTTTGAAGTTTCTACGACAAAACTTTCTATAAAAACCATATTTGCGCCCAGGGCACAAGTTACAACCCTTGCCCTTAGGGTTGCGGGGGGGGGGGGGGTTCATCATCAAGGATCTAATTTCTAGAACTTTCATCTACGTTGAACAAAATAAATATCTCAAATTTTTGATTGGATGTGTTTGGGGAAATGGTGGATGTGAGAGGGGGGTTGTTGTTCTTCAATCACTTTCGACTTTTAAAAAGGGCTCCAGCCCTTTCAATTCCAATCTAATGAGCCTTTTTGAAGTTTCTGCAACAACTCCTTCTATAAAAACTTCATATGCACCCAGGACATAACTTAAAACCCTTGCTCTGAGGGCTGTGGGGGTGAGGGGGGGTTCATACTCAAAGACCCAAGTTCCAGAACTTTCTAAAACGTTGAGAAAAAAAAGGCTATCTCAAAACTTTGATTGAATGTGTTTGGGGAAATGGTGGGCGTGGAAGGGGTGATAGTCGCCTTCCAATCATTTTCGACTATTAAAAAACAGCACTAGCCTTTCAATTTCAAATCCAATGAGCCCTTTTTGAAGTTTCTACGACAAAACGTTCTACAAAAACCATATTTGCGCCCAGGGCACAAGTTACAACCCTTGCCCTTAGGGTTGCGGGGGGGGGGGGGTTCATCATCAAGGATCTAATTTCTAGAACTTTCATCTACGTTGAACAAAATGAATATCTCAAAATTTTGATTGGATGTGTTTGGGGAAATGGTGGGCGTGAGAGGGGGGTTTGTTGTTCTTCAATCACTTTCGACTTTTAAAAAGGGCTCCAGCCTTTCAATTCCAATCCAATGAACCCTTTTTGAAGTTTCTGCAACAACTCCTTCTATAAAAACTTCATATGCCCCCAGGACATAACTTAAAACCCTTGCTCTGAGGGCTGTGGGGGCGAGGGGGGGGTTCATCCTCAAAGACCTAAGTTTCAGAACTTTCTAAAACGTTGAGAAAAAAAGGCTATCTCAAAACTTTGATTGAATGTGTTTGGGGAAATGGTGGGCGTGGAAGGGGTGATAGTTGCCTTCCAATCATTTTCGAGTATTAAAAAGGGCACTAGCCTTTTCAATTTCCAATCAAATGAGCCCTTTTTGAAGTTTCTACGACAAAACTTTCTATAAAAACCATATTTGCGCACAGGGCATAAACTACAACCCTTGCCCTGAGGATTGTGGGGGGGGGGGGTTCATGATCAAGGATCTAATTTCCAGAACTTTCAACTACGTTGAACAAAATGAATATCTCAAAATTTTGATTGGATGTGTTTGGGAAATGGTGGGCGTGAGAGGGGGGTTAGTTGCCCTCCAATGACTTTAGTTATTAAAAACGGTACTACTAGAGGGGGTTTGTTGTTCTTCAATCACTTTCGATTATTAAAAAGGGCTCCAGCCCTTTCAATTTCCAATCGAATGAGCCCTTTTTGAAGTTTCTGCGACAATTCCTTCTATAAAAACTTCATATGCCCCCAGGACATAACTTAAAACCCTTGCCCTGAGGGCTTTGGGGGCGGGGGGGGGGGGGGGGGGGCTCATCCTCAAAGACCTAAGTTCCAGAACTTTCTACTATGTTGAGAAAAAAATGGCTATCTCAAAATTTTGATTGTATTTGCTTGGGGAAATGGTGGGCGTGAGAGGGTGGTTAGTTGCTTTCCGATTACTTTCGACTTTAAAAAAGGCACTAGTCATTTCAATTTCGAATCAAATAAGCCCTTTGTGAAGTTTTTACGACAAAGCTTTCTATAAAAACCTTATATGCCTCCAAGGCATAACTTAAATCCCTTGCCCTGAGGGCTCTGGGGGAGGTTGTCATCCTTAAAGACATAATTTCGAAAACTTTCAACTACGTTGAACAAAATGGCTATCCCAAAATTTTGATTGGATGTGTTTGGCGAAAAGGTGGACGTGAGAGGGTGGTTAGTTGCCCTTCAATCACGTTCGACTATTAAAAAAAGCACAAGCCCTTTGAATTTCAAATTGAATAAGCCCCCAGTTATACCCCGAGGGCTTTCCTGCTCAAAGATATAATTTCCAAAACATTCAACTACATTGAACAAAATGGCTATCTCAAAATTTTGATTGGATGTGTTTGGGGAAATGATGGGCGTGGAAGGGGTGTTAGTTGCCTTCCAATCACTTTCGACTAATAAAAAGGGCACTAGCCTTTTCAATTTCCAATCGAAGGAGCCCATTTTGAAGTTTCTACTACAACGCTTTCTATGAAAACCTTATATTTCCCCAGGGCATTAGTTATAACCCTTGCCCTAAGGGCTCGGGGGGGGGGGGTGGTTGTCATCCTCAAAGACCTAATTTTCAGAACTTTCAACTAGGTTGAACAAGATGGAATCCCTTTCGACTATTAAATGGGGCACTAGGCCTTTTAATTTCCAATCGAATGACCTCTTTTTGAAGTTTTTACGACAAAGCTTTCTAAAAAAATCTTATATGCCCCAGGGCATACATTACAGCCCTTTCCCTGAGGGTTGTGGGGGAGTGTCCTCCTCAAAAACATAATTTCTATCTGGATATCAGCTGTGCTGAAAAAAATGGCAATCTGAAAGTTTTGATTGGATGTGTTTGGAAAAATGGTGGGCCTGGAAGGGGTGTTAGTTGCCTTCCAATTACTTTCAACTACTAAAAAGGGCACAAGTCACTCCGGTTTCCAATCGAACTAGCACTTTTCCAAGTTTCTACGACAAATCCATCGATACAAAGCGCATGATTTGACGACAAATTCAGCGGAAAATAGAACTTTCAGTAATCTTAATGAAAAACTTTGTTTGTTTAAAAATCATCATCGATCATATTTAAAGTTCGACAACGGTCGAACTAATGAGGTACCCTTCCTCCTTCTTATGTATAATGTGGTATCTCCTCTATGCCTGAGCCTATGGCACCTGCCTTTTCTAGTTTTTTAAACCTGATTTGTCTTCCTTTTCATGTTGTCTTCCTTTTCAGCCTCTTTTTATCAATAGAATTCAGTAGGTATCAGTTTGTTGGGAAAAAGTGTATGCAAAAAAAATTCTGCCAAGAAGCAAAAGTATGTTAGCAGAAAAATTGTGAAAGAAAGAAAAATTGCCACACAAATTGTGAAAGAAAGAAAAAATTAGTTGCAACACAACAAGAAATAAAAGATAAAAGCGAGGCAAAGAGTAGGTTGTCTGCTGTTTTAAAATATAGTGTTCCTCTAAGAGTCAGCCAACACTAAACGAAAAAATCAAAAAATAAATATCAAGAAGCTTGAATCATAAAGTAATGATTAAACTAATCATGCCCAAGAAAATACGATTGGAAAAAGGGTCAATGCCTTAAGTCGAAAAAAAATAGGTGTCGATTCATAATCTATGAGCTATGTAGAAATAAGTTTGCTTGATTACCAAGAGCACGCAAACTGCTTGCTCTTACTAGCTCCTACCCGCTGAGTCTGAAACACGTCAACTTCGCGCTACTGATCTCTTCTGCAGCTTACAAAATGATCGCGAAGTTTGCCTTAATGGCAAACAAAGACTACCGCTTCTTAATGAAGTAGTAGTTTCGACAGACTTATGGATAATAGGATGTCTAGATCAAAGACTTTTAGTCTTACTTACAAAGAATGGATAGTTATTTCGAGGAACAAAAAATTATGATGACTAGCAAATGAATAGTCATGATCTTATAATGGCACTTTGAACAAGGTTGGTTCTCCTTGAAAGCAATTTGTAATTCAATACTGTACTTGGCCTATATTGGAGTTCAGCATCTTTTGCAAAGGGTAAAGTACCCTGTTTTCTCTACGCTAAGATAGCAACTTAAGGGAGACAAAAAGGTTAAAGGTGTTAGAAATAAGTTTTAAATAAAGCCAATTCATTGTTATGCGCCTGAAATGTGGAAGACCGACCCTCCCAGAGAAATGCAATATCTTCAATGTTATTATTTATATAAAGAGGGGCGTAGATTCAACAATTGTATTGGGGGGGGGGGTCAAGATGGGTCCATATCTAGATATTCAAGGACTTGGGCTATGTAATAATTTTTCTCTATATATATATATATATATATATATATATATATATATATATATATATATATATATATATATATATATATATATATATATATATATATACATATATATATATATATATATATATATATATATTATATATATATATATATATATATATATATATATATTATATATATATATATATATATATATATATATGTATATATATATATATATATATATATATATATATATATATATATATATATATATATATATATATATATATATATATATATATATATATATGAATGATAAACTTTCAGATAAGAATCTTAAGTTACCCGGAACATTAAGGCAATACATAAGACTGCAACAATATTATAATCATTATGGACTGTCTCACCAATCTGAATAATGGTGAATATAAAATTCGAACTACATATGAGCAATAAGTGCAACCGAACAAGAAATGTTCGCACCCACTCCAGATAAAAAAAAAATTACTGCTACAAGAGAGCGAAGAGGCTCTAAAAAGGTTAGCAAGATTTCTTAAGGAATTCAAAAACTAAGCCTGAGGACCAGAAGACCCAGAGTTGGGATGCAGGCGCACGTGTATTAACTATTTTTTTTTTCTATAGAAACTTATGGCAAGAAATATCGCTTTAAATCAAAACTACCTGTGAAATATCAAAATTTTGATTAAGGTACATACCAATTACAGGGGTTCTAATGAACCGTTACCGGGGATCCTTTTGTCGAACTTTATTAGAGTGGGTTGTACCAACTGGTAATTTTACTTGAAAAGGTTTATAGATCAGTAAATTGAATGTTTCCTTCACTTTAATCTTTTTTTTTGTCTGTTTTGTGTTTTGCTTTAATGATTTTGACAGACAGACACATACACAGGCATAAATACATACAAACAAACACATGCATACATACACAAACAGACACCCATTAGTTATTAATTAAAATCGTTTTCATGAAGCGAAGTTAAGCCATAATATACCATTTGCATTGTCGAAGCTAGCTCCGAAGGAGCTTAAAAATAGCTGTTCAGATGGCTTCCAATCATAATATGCCTCCCCATATGCCTAATGAAATATATGGATACTGAATAATAAACGGCTGAAGTTCAACTTTAATGCAATAATCCCCTTTGTGCTACTTACAAAACGTCATTAGGAATTCAAAGATATTATGTAAAATATCTTCGTAAAACCTAAATTTCAGAAGATACACGTAAGAAAACGTCATAAAAAACATCCATTCATTTAAGCGAGCAAGCTCTACCATTGGTTAATCTGTTTTCATCTACTTTATTTGGCCCTAAATATGTTTAAAATCTTTTTTTTTTTTCCCAAAATACCATGTATCTTCTTCTGTCATTTCCAAAAAAAAAACGTAGAAAAATTTGAGTGTTTAATATTGACGTCTGTTATGCCTCATCTTAGATGCCTTAAGAACCCATCCCTTGTACAAAACTTGGTCCTGGCTTACAGTCAGCAAACCCAAAACGCAGGTTTAATATTAAATTATACAACATTAAATATTATATATATTACACATATTATAATATTAAATATTCTTATACACATCATAAATATTATATACAAAACGCAGGTTCAATTTAATTTACGATATGTAACATAGCGGCTTTTGAACTGCCTCAGCTGAATAGTATTTTACCAGGTTACGTTTTTACTTATTTTTCCAATGCATTTGTTAACTAAACTCTATCTGAAGTGTAAGAGTTTCCTTTTTTTATTGCATAGATAGTATTCCCTTTAAAAGTCAATTTTCACACGATAAAACAAAGTTGACACAAAAGCTTAAAACCGAGGGAATTTTCTTCATTGAAATTACTTATTATTAAAAGTATTCTCATCGGAATTTGCAAAGATAAAATGCAAACTTTAGATCAGCTTTTGACAAAACCTAATAAAAAAATCCTGAATTTCTTGCTTTTTTGACAAAAGCATATATACGTAAAGTAAATTATGTTCAACTTCAGTTCACTCTCTGTAGTTTTATCTTGATTTTCAGCTGTAGTCGGACAAACTGCCATGAAAACCAAGTAAAGGACAAAACAGATTTTCGAGATTTAACCATATTAACATGTTCACGTCAGCCTTTGCCGCTGAAAGAAATGTCAACTGCTGGCTAAAATATGGGTAATAAAATTACTGTATGCAAATCTGAAAAAGCAGTAACACGGCATATCTTACTTTGAGTGAGAATTCAAATAACTTTGAATTCATCTAAACCTGCTACCAGATTATAATTTACTACTAAAGTTAACAACTAGGTTTTAACTGAACGGGTTACTTATCCATTAAATTCTTCAATATATTAATGGTTGTCTTCCGCAATCAAACCAACTCGTTCTTCGTTGTAGTCTTTTTTGCATAATGAAAATACTGGACTTAGATTTTCTTGATAAATTGTCAGTGCAGAAAAACAAATTAAGTGAATTGCTGCATATAAATGCTAAATCTGAATTGAAATCCCATGTGCCCCAATTGTAATGGCTGCTTTTTTTTATTTAATCTATTTCAATTTTAAAAACTTTTCAGTTTTTTTGTTACCTCATCAAAAAAGCGAAGACTAAATTATGCTTGTCGTGTTTAATTTCATGCTAATATTCGTAAAAGGGTTGTATTTATTATTATTTTTTTAAGGTCTTTCCCTTTTAGGTCCTTCTTGGGCCACTTTGTTATGTGTTAGTATGTTTTGATCCTATAAGTGATATAAAATTATTAGAATTGTTAAAGTTTAAATAAATCGCAGTCAGCTGTACTTAACTACTAATAAAGCAGTTAAAATAACACTTCCTTCCAAAGTTTCCCCACTGACAAACTTTTTAACTTTCAATTTCATCTGTGTAGTTTTTTGAATTACCTGTTGCCAGTGTTCAATCAAAATTGTTAATGATTGTTAAAGATTTAAAGACATCGATTTAAGCTGTACTTAAGTAGTTGAGCTAGTTAAGAAGTTGCATTAACATTTCCAATAAAGTAGTTAATCTAACACTTCCTTTCAAAACTTCCCCATTGACCAATTTTTTAACTTTCAATTTCATCATAGTAATTTTTCAAATTTTATCTGTTGTCAGTAGCTTATTATAATCTCTGTTCAGTTTCAAGCTTTAATGGAAGTCTTTGCTTTCATTTGAGAAAAAAATCCTTTGTGGTTCATTTTAATACCATAGACGAGGGTTATTCTAAATACAAGAGGGATACTACCCCACAACCCACTCTTTAGATAAAAGTTTAACTTTTACAATACAGTAGACCGAGAAAAACAGCTCAGTTACTGTATTAGTTTTTTGAACTAAAGCATAATTATCCAAAATAAACTATTGTCTCCATAATAAGAGGGGAAATTTTGTCTTAGCAGTCATAGCCTACTGTATGTTTCATCCTATATTTAACCCTGTACATATATGCTTCGTAATGAAAGGTGATTCAGGGCAGAATCTGTAACCATGTTCATTTAAATCAGCTGAAACATCTTTGAAAACATAGTTCTGAAGTGCTTTTTGAGCGTAGGTATCCCCTTTCCCATTAGAGAATTCTGTGGCCAACACAATAATATGCAACTATGCAATATTCAATAGCCGCTATTTTTATTAGATAAGCAATAAATAAAAGTGATTTGTGCTTATGGACCGCCGTTTATGTCTAGGAAGAACAATTGGTATACAGCATGCCAATATGGATTCTGAAATTAGGGGGCTATATGAATACCTTTTCAATAGACCTCGAAGCTTTTTTGTTTGACAACCCTGTTATCAATAGGGCTTTAATTTTTGCCAAAATACTAGAAAGCGGAACTTTCCTCAGGTGTGAACTTTTTTGTCACTTAAAAGAGCACTAGTTTTTTTAAATGTTCATACGAATAAATCCCTATCTTAATAATCTACGACTACAGGCCACGGCTGGTCATTTTTATCACCATCCTTATCCAATAAAATAAGAAATTTCATATTTTTCAGATGGTAGATTTAGGGTTCTCATACATATTGAACTTTATTGCCAAATTTTCTTCAATATCGCAAATAATTGGAGGTAGGCTTTAATTCTTGTTCCCAAAATTAGGAAAATTTAATTTTCTCAAAACAATGGTACAATGTATATATAATAAGGTACAATGGCGAGTACCTTTATTTTAGTTTATTTTTCACAGTTAGAATCAGCATAAACATTATATTTTGTATATATATATTATATATATATATATATATATATATATATATATATATATATATATATATATATATATATATATATATATATATATATATATATATATATATTATATATATATATATATATATATATATATATATATATATATATATATATATATATATTGGAATCAAAACTTCTTCCTTTAAAGTTGCGGTTTCTTTTGACAAGGTTTGCTCTTTACTTACGCTTTTTAGTTTGAGTGTGTCATTACGAACTGTTTGATCCAATGCTCTCTCCAAAGTGAGGGAGGCTGTTACGACTTCCTTCAACCCTAATGTTTTTACATGGAAGTTTAATATTCGTATAGCGATGCTTACAGAATGATAATCATCCATGAAGAGGAGTGCCTTTTTAAATGCTTATTAACGACATGGGGGGGGTCCTGAATATCAAAAATTGGTGACAGTTTAATAATTTCCACGGTTTTAATGCGAGTCCCCATGGGCTCCATTAGGAGGACTAGGGAAAAAACAAACTTAATGGTAGCACATACCCCCTCCTTTCCACCTCTGGGTAATTTCCTGAAGGCACTCATGATACTCTCTCGACTCTTTCTAACTTTTCCCCGTGAGCATGTAATTGCAACCGTTTACTCTACATAGGAAAAAATTGCAACAAGAGGGTGTCTATTACCCACTAGCACTATGAAAAAGGTAAAGGTAAAGGATGCGGCACTAGACCCTTAAGGTCCAAACCGGCGGTGCTGATCTCCGTTTCGTGGCCCTTCAGCCAGGAAGCACTATGAGCCTGCTACCACTATTATGAGTGATGGAGATTGGATTTCTTATTATTATTTTTCTTTTTTATTTTATTCATCTATTATTATTTTTAATTCAGTTATTTATTTATTTATCTACATTTTTTTCATATATATATAGGTTATAATTTATCTATTTTTGGTTTATTTATAATAGTTTTAATTAAATAGTTGAGGTTTATGTAAATAGTTGAGTTAATAGGTAAGTAGTTACGTGGACTTTCGCGTGAAGTGTTGTTTAATTTATTTATTTGTTTATGAATGTGGAGTAATAAAACTTATGAACTACTACTATTACAACTACTACTGCAACAACTACTATTACTGCTACGACTACTGCTACTACTATGACTACTACTACGAATACTGCTACTATGGCTACCACAATTACGACTACTCTGTTTGCTATTACTACTAGTCCTGCTACAACTGGTCTTTAAAAGACAATATGCGAATCCAGACTGTCAAAAAAGGTCTCTGTGGAATATCCCAGGAGCAGCTAAGGGTATTATGTTAAAACTTTCAATGCAGGTTGTTGGGGATGTTGAATAAAACCAAAGGCCACTATCTACATTCAAGGTTGCCAGAAGAGCACATCTGCAAAATCTGAGGAACAGCTAAGGGGATAGAGTTGAAACTCTTTTGGCATGTTAACCGGGTGGTCAATCATTATTTGTCTAAGCTTAAGTTTGTAAGATGAATGTGGTCGAAATGGCTTTAGCCCTCTAGAAGCCGAAAGATTATGAAGATTTTCAATAGGATCAATATTCTTAGATTCAGTGCTATTTTTTTTTTTGACGTTTTGCTTATTCTTCTTTTTGTTATTTTTGTTTCTCTTCCTGTTTTTGCTATTTTGCTATTTTCAAAAATTATGTATAGTAGGAAAGACGTAAATTACTATTTTATTTTTTTAATATTGGATCAGCTTACTCCTTATAATACTTCAAAATTAACGAAGAATTGACTTGTATTTTGTTGTTTGAAACAGTTCGTTACCACGAACTGTAAGTAAGGAGCGACCCGGCTCAATAGTATACCAATAGATATATCAAAGTAATTGGCTTTTTATGCTGATTCCAAATATATAAATTTCATTAAGTTAAGTTTCACCTATCAAGGTTACGAGCCTGAGAAAATTTTCCTGATTTTCGAAAAAAAGAGGGAAACACCCGATAAAAGTCAAGTGATCTTAACGAAAATCGTGCCATCAGGTTCAGGGTATTTGAGAACCCTACTGTATAGGTTTCAAGCTCCTATCTACAAAAATGTGGAATTCTGTATTTTTTGCCAGAAGAAAGAACATGGATGCGTGATTATTTGTTTTTTTTTGTTTTTTTTTTTCAGGGGTGACCGTATCGACCCTGGGGTCCTAGAATATTGGGAGAGGGCTCATTCAAGTGGAAATTAAACGTTCTAGTAACATTTATAAGTCACCAAAAAATTGGAAAGCAACTAGGCCCCCTTCCCCGCACCTTTTTCCCAAAGTTGTCCGATCAAAATTTTGAGATAGCTATTTTGTTCATCATAGTTGAAAGGCCGAATAAGTATGCCTTTGGGTGTCACACAACATCCACCCCCACATCCCCAGGGGATAGGTCTTTAAGTTATAAAAATGTATCGATTGTTTTGCGCATAGTTTTTGTTATTGGGATGCATCCATACATTTTTGGGTGGGGGGGGGGGGGGCAAAATTTTCTGCTGGGAGTATTTTCGAGGGGAAATTTGCCATATGGAGGGAAGTTTCCAGTGAGTGATTTTGCCGGGGAAATTTATACACTGAGGGAATTTGCCAGAATTCTTATACAAAATTCTTTTTATATGTCTTGCTTTCTCTTTTCCCTCTCAATTTTACACGCAGAGTGGTTAAGATTAATTGTCCAGGGTAAATTATTAACGGAATTGAATTGTTTAGAGGATATTTCTCTGAAGAGGGGATTTCTCCGTAGAGGTGGGGGTAGATTTCCAGGCATTATTTAAAAAACAATCAGAAATTAAATAAAAAAAAGTTTTTTTCAACTGAAAGTATGGAGCAACATTAAAACTTGAAACGAACAGAAATTATTGCATATATGAAAGGGGTTGTCCGCTCCTCAACACTTCACTTTTATGCTCAAGTTTGAATTGTGTCCCAACTTTAAGAATGACTCCTTAAACACAAGGGCCGTTTAATTAGAACAATAAGACGCTTTCTTAAACGTACTAAAAACGATAGCCTAAGGAGTAAGGTGTTGAGGAGGGGGTCCCTTCGTATACGTAATAATTTCTGTTCGTTTAAGTTTTATTGTTGCTCCTTACTTTCAGTTGAAAAAACTTGTTATTTTTTATTTAATATGAGATAGAGTTAGATAGAGGGATGAAAGGGCGGTTGGTCCACTAATGCCCATGATAATATTTGTTTGACTCAACTCGAGTCAAACAAAAACTCAATTAATCAAGTTAGTTTCATTAACTTGATTTCTCGCTCTTAACTTGAATAAACTCAATTAATCAAGTTGCTCGTTAGTTTCATTACAAGAATACTTATTTATTTAATGTTAATTCAATGACATTTCAACTTCAAAGAAAGTTGACTTGCTAGAACTGAAATAAGTTTTAAAGTAAAGTGTGAAAATCAAAAACGAAAACTGAATTGCAGGACTCCTGGTCTTTCCTCATTCCTTTTTTATCCCTTTTTGATCGCCAGTACAAAAAGGAGGTTTTTAAGAGACGAGTAATGGCGAGCTCAGATCGTAATTTAATTTTCCCAATTTATCTAAAATATTTTTCTTGGTTTGTGCTCCAGAAAATGAGACAAAAACTATTTTTCATTCATTTAATTCAGTCACAGGTCAACCTCAAGGGAGACTGAGTGGCTAAAGCTGATGGCTAGAGTGGGTAGACTGAGTTTTACAGAGACGTTAGATAACTTTTCTTTGGGATAACGTGTCTTCACAGATAACTTTTACAAATCTATGTAGGATAAGATATTTCTCTTTAATTTTAAGAGTTAAGAATGGGTTTCAAAAGGAATTATATTCTAAGACAATGTTGGCCGGGCAAATAGGCGATGATATGCGAAATTGGAAAATCCTAGGGAAGAAAAGAAAATCTAAACTAGGAGATTTCATCGATTTTGATTTTCCTTTTCTTCTTGAAGATTTTTGCTTGTTCTTATGTTAGAAAAGATACAGCCAGACGTCTACTAGGGTAATTTGAAATTTTTTAAGCTGCACTATGTCAAGTGTACAAAAACTCAAAATCTGAGAGGAATGATTTTCAGCTTTTCAGACTACTGTTCAGTAACATTTTTTTATGCCTCAAAGACATAGCAAAAACAAATTTGACAGAAAAAGTTCCAGTTTCAAAGTATTTCTGAAATCTAGAAAATTTAAACAGTCATTGCATGTGCCTGAGCATGCATCATCACCCATCTTGCTACACTTTCACCGATATTTGCCAAAAAAAATGCATATAGGCTCCATCGGCTTCATTTGTACGACCCAAGCACCCATAACTACTGGAAATCGGAATACTGGGCTACTGGAAATTGACTACTGGAAATACTGGACCCATAAGACGTGTTTAGTCCAAAATAGTCCTTAAAGTACAAAGATGAAATTCACCCTACCTCCACCTTCTCTTTCAGTATTTTCTAAAAGACCTCTGAAACTGTGAAGATTTTGCCTCAAAGTTATTTTTGATAGAACCCGAAATGAAAATTATATTCCACTCCTACTGGTAAGTTTTTATTGTGTTTAATAAGGGAGGAGTATGATCGAATTTTCCCTGTGTTTTGAAAACCTAGATTGTAAAAGATATTTTTCGTTTTTACTTTTACTGGAAAAGCTTTTATTCAAATTTGTTTTCTAAATTTTGAGCTTGCTTTATATCAAACATTTCGTGATAACCAACTGTAAGTAAGGAGCTACCCAGCTCAATAGTAACCGAAACCCTAAAAAACTTTTAATACCAGTAGATACATCAAAATAATTGAATTTTCATGCTGATTTCAAATATATAAGTTTAATTAAGTTTTGTCCTACCCATCAAAAGTTATGAGCCTGAAAACATTTGCCTTATTTTCAAAAAAAGGGGGAATACCCCCTAAAAGCAATAGAATCTTAATGGAAATAAAACAATCGGATTCAACTTATCAGAAAACCCAACTGTAGAGGTTTCAAGCTCCTATCTTCAAAAATGTGGAATTAGTATTTTTTTTTTTTGCCACAAGAACACGGATGCGTATTTATTTGTTTCTTTTTTTGTTTTTTGTGTTTTTTTTTTCAGGGGTGATCGTATCAATCCAGAGGTCCTAGAATATTACAATAGGGCTCATTAGAACGGAAATTAAAATTTCTAGTGCCCTTTTTAAGTGACCAAAAAACTGGAGGGCAACTAGGCTCCCTCTCACGCTTATTTTCCCTCAATATTACCCAATCAAAATTTTGAGATAGCAATTTTGTTCAGCATAGTCGAAAGTTTAATAAATATGTGTTTGAGGATGACTTGATCCCCCACAGTCCACGGGGGTGGGGGAAGGACTGTTAGTTACGAACTTTGCCTATTGTTTACGCATAGTATTGGATATTTGGAAGTAAACAGACGTTTTCACGAGATATTTTTTCTGGTGGGGGGGGGGGAAGTCGAAGGAGGGGGTTACGTGGGAGGATCTTTCAATCTAGAATTTTTCATGGGGGAAGGGACACTTCTATGAAGGGGTGCCAGATTTCCGAGCATAATTTAAAAAACGATCAGAAATTAAATGAAAAACAAGTTTTTCTCGACTGAAAGTAAGGAGCCACATTGTTTTTCAATGAAATAAAAATGCACCGCTTTTCAAGAGACACCGAATAATATAGGTTAGTGAAGCTTTTTCTCTTACAGGTTTTTTTTTATTCCGGTTTGAGGATGCCGTACAGGGGGGAGGGAAATAGTATATTTTCATTCGGGTCCTTCATGGCTCTCGGTGGCCAAAGTCATTTTATTAATTTTCAAACTTACTCGTTCCTCTTGTAAACAGAAGTAATGTTATTGTGAATTTGTGAATTTGAAAAACAGAATAGAATAATCGTATCAAGCAGTTCATGGTAAAGAACTGTAAGTAAGGAGCGACCTGGCGCAATAGTAACCGAAACTCTAAAAAACGAAATTTTGATACCAATAGATACATGAAAAAAATCAGATTTTATGCTGATTTCAAATATATAAGTTTCATCAATTTAATCTTACCCATCAATAGTTACACCTCTGAGAAAATTTGCCTTATTTTCAAAAAAAGGGTGAAACACACCCAAAAAGTTTTAGAACCTTAATGAAAATCCTAAATAAGATTCAGCGTATCAGAGAACCCTACTGTAGAGGTTTCAAGCTTCTATCTGCAAAAATTGGAATTTTGTACTTTTTTGCCAGAAGAAAGATCACGGATGCGTGTTTTTTTGTTTCTGTTTTTTTTTTCACTCTTTACGCTAAAGTTTGACTCTTTCTCACAACTCTATTTTTTAAAACGTTAAAAACTTTAGCGTAAAGAGAGAGGCGTTGAGGAGGGGACAGCCCCTTTCATATACGGAATAATTCCTGTTCATTTTCAGTTTTAATGTCGCTCCATACTTTCAGTTAAAACAACTTCTTTTTTTATTTAATCCATACTTTAAAATCGAAAAACGTTTGCAGTTAATTTTTCACAAGTTTTACTTGAATGTAAGGTTTGCGGCAAAGATAGCTGAAATGCTTTGGTTTCAAAGGTCGCAAGTTACTCACAAAATAAAAACTAACACTATTTTGATTGGATTATTTGTTTGGTTTTCTCAGGCACATTCAACTTAAACCCAAATTGAAAAAAAGTATTTGGGTTCAACTAGCCTCATTTGCTTAAATGCTAATGCTCCTAATCTGCATATAGCAATAAAATGCTCCACAATACTTCATTTCCGGTAGAGCTAGTCAAGACCTCCCATAGAAATATCACTAATGATTCAAATATCAGCTGGTTTTTAATTATTTATTACTTTTATGATTGAAACACTGAACATTGGACGATCAATTTTAATTTCTTTTCTTTTTATGTGTATTAAATTCGGTTTAAAATAATTTGCATATATATCTAAATTATAAGGTTGTTTCAAGAATGACACTAATAAGTAACTAGAGGCGCAATTTTGGACTTCCAACCCGTTCTGTTAAAAAGAAAGACCTTGAAATTTCCAGTCAATGTCATATGGGGTCATAGGAAGGAAGACCACGATGTACAGGCAGTGGCGAATCCACAGGGAGAGGGGTCGCCCCCGCTAACGTAGTCTAAAGTAGTATAATTTACTTAATTAACGCAAGTTTGCGTCAATTAAACTTGCTCCTGACGCAAGGTTATCAGATCAACCTATTTTGCGCGCCCCCCCTAAAAAAACCCTGGATCCGCCCCTGTGTACACGAGACTGTAATGAGAAAGGTAGATAATACATGGCTAAAACATCTCTCGTCACTTGGACAATACCATTGTGCTCAATGGTATTGTCCAAGTAATGAGAGATCTTTTAGCCATGTATTATCTACCTTTTGTTTTTAGTCATGTATTCAGTCAAAAAATAAAAAAAATTGCAATTTTAGAAAAAAATTCTGAAAAAAATTTGCACTTTACTGAAAAAAATTTAATGTTTTTACTTTCATAACTTAAATAAATCAAATAATATTAACATTTTGATTACTAAATATCAGTATATCTCTATTAAACTGACAATGCACATTCATTTGTATTTTTCAGTAAATTGCGAATTTTGTTCTGGCCTTGGGAAGCCAAAGGGGTTTTGCACCCAACTTATGTTAATTTCTGCTCGTTTTGAGTTTGACTCGGTTATTTATTGTAATTTCTGTTCGTTTTGGGTTTCATTTATTTATCGATGTTGATTTGTGGTAGTTTCACGCTTTGTAGATTATTTGATTTTATTTTTGCTAATTTTTTTTTGTTTTTTTTTTTTATTAATTTCTGTTCGTTTTATATTGACACAGTCTTTTCAAGGGAAAAAAAAATAAAACTTTAAATCTTTTCGTTTTTTAAGACTTTATAGTTTGGCCTGCTATTTGTATGCTGGGAGAAACATTTTCAGCAATTTTGAACAACATACACCCTTTTAAAAATCTGGACATAAATAGTACTGTTTAATTTAGTTTCATACCTCCTCTAGTTGAGCTGAAATGGAAAACTTGATACCATTCGCAAAAAAATCTGTTTACTTTCTTTGATAGCTTGGATACACTTACGCTATTTTGATTGTGTTAAATTTCAAGAGCAGAAGTAGCCCCGAAAGTTTTAACATAATACACTCAGTCGTTCTTGGGATACTGCTGAGATGCCTTATTGGGAATTAGCATTATCACAGAGCATTTTGATTTAATCTTAAGGCAACATTTAGTTTTTAAACATAATGGGCAAATGGGAAGATGGGCGTGGGAGGGTGGCTGTGGAAGGAGAATTAGTTGCCCTCCAATTACTTTCGATTATTAAAAAGAACATCAGCCCTTTCTATTTTCAATCGAATGAGCCTCTTTCGAAGTTCCTACGACAACTTCTTTGATACGAAATGCCCTGGTCTAAACAACAACAACAAAAAATATCACTAATCACTTTCGACTATTAAAAAGGACACTAACCCTTTGAATTTCAAATCGAATGAGCCATTTTTTGAAGTTCCTGCGACAACGCCTTCTATAAAAACCTTATATGTCCCCAGGGCATAAATTAAACCCCTTGCCCTGAGGGTTGTGGGGGAGTATCTTCCTCAAAAACATATTTTCTATCTGGAAATCAATTACGTTGAACAAAATGGCTATCTCAAAATTTTTATTGGATGTGTTTGGGGAATGTTGGGTGTTTGGGGGTGGGGTGTTGCCCTCCAATTACTTAAGACTATTAAAAAGGGCACTAGCCCTTTGAATCTTCAGTCAAATGAGCCTTTTTTGAAGTTTCTACGACAACGCCTTCTATAAAAACCTTATATGCCCCCAGGGCATAACTTAAAACCCTTGCCCTGAGGATTGTGGGAGACTGTCCTCCTCAAAAACATATTTTCTATCTGGAAATAAACTACGCTGAACAAAATGGCTATCTCAAAATTTTGATTGGATGTGTTTGGAAGAATGATGGGCACATGGGGGGGGAAATTTTGCCTCCAATCACTTTCGACTATTGAAAAAAGGCACTAGCCCTCTGAATTTCCAATTGAATGAGCCCCTTTCGAAGTTTCTACGACAACGCCTTCTATAAAAACCTTATATGCCCCAAGGGCATAACTTAAAACCCTTGCCCTGAGGGTTGTGGGGGAGTTTCTTCCTCAAAATAATATTTTCTATATGGAAATCAACTAGCCTACGCTGAAAAAAATGGCTATCTCATAATTTTGATTGGATGTGTTTGGGGGAATGATGGGCATGGGGGGGGGGCTAGTTGCCCTCCAGTCACTTTCGACTATTAAAAAGGGCACTACCCTTTAAATTTCCCATAGAATGAGCCTGTTTTGAAGTTTCTACGACAACGCCTTCTATATAACCTTATATGCCCCCAGGGGGCAACTTAAAACATTTGCCCTGAGGGTTACGGGGGAGTGTCCTCCTCCAAAACGTATTTTATATCTGGAAATCAACTAGCCTACGCTGAACAAAATGGCTATCTCAAAATTTAGATTGGATGTGGTTGGGGGAATGATGGGTGTGGGGGGGGGGGGGGGCTAGATACCCTCCAATAACTTTCGACTATTAAAAAGGGCACTAGCCGTTTGAATTTCCAATCGAATTAGCCTGTTTTGACGTTTCTATGACAACGCCTTCAGGAGGAAACCTTATATTCCCCAAGGGCATGACTTAAAACCCTTGCCCTGAGGGCTGTGGTGGATGTCCTCCTCAAAAACATTTGTTCTATCTGGAAATCAACTCCGCTGAACAAAATGGTTATCTCAAAATTTTGATTGGCTGTGTCTGGGGGAATGTTGGGCGTGGGGGGCTAGTTGTCTTCCAATCACTTTTGACTATTAAAAAGGGCACTAGCCCTTTGAATATCTATTCGAATGAACCTGTTTTGAAGTTTCTACGAAAACACCTTCTATAAAACCTTATATGCCCCCAGGGCATAACTTAAAACCCTTGCCCTGAGGGTTTTGGGAGAGTTCCAGATGGGGGAGAGGGTTGTGGGGGAGTTCCAGATGGGGGAGTCCTCAAAAACATATTTTTATCTGGAAAACAACTACGCTGAACAAAATGGCTATCTCAAAATTTTGGTTGGATGTGTTTGGGGGAATGGTGGGCGTGGGGGGGGAGCTAGTTGCCCTCGAATCACTATCAACTATTAAAAAGGGCACTAGAACTCTCGATTTCCAATTGAATGAGCCCCTTTTGAAGTTTCTACGACGACCCATTCCATATGAAGTATGCCCCCAGGGCATAACTTAAAACCTTTGCCCTGAGTGTTGTGGGGGAGTGTCCTCCTCAAAAATATATTTTCTATCTGGAAATCAAGTACGCTGAACAAAATGGCTATCTCAAAATTTCGATTAGATGTGTTTGGTGGAATAATGGGCGTTTGGAGGGGGGTGGGGCTAGTTGCCCTCCAATCACTTTCGACTATTAAAAAGGGCACTAGCCCTTTGAGTTTCCAATTGAATGAGCCTGTTTTGAAGCTTCTACGACAACGCCTTCTATAAAAACCTCATATGCCCCCAGGGCCTAACTTAAAACCCTTGCCCTGAGGGTTGTGGGAGAGTGTCCTCCTCAAAAACATATTTCTATCTGGAAATCAACTAGCCTACGCTGAATAAAATGGCTGTCTCAAAATTTTGATTGGGTGTGTTTGGGGGAATGATCGGCGTGAGGGGAGAGGGGGGGGGGGTGAGATACCCTCCAATCACTTTCGACTATTGAAAAAAGGCACTAGCCTTTTGAATTTCTTATCAAATGAGCCCCTTTTGAAGTTTCTACGACAACGCCTTCTATAAAAACCTTATATGCCCCAAGGGCATAACTTAAAACTCTTGCCCTGAGGGTTGTGGTGGAGTTTCCTCCTCAAAAACATATTTTCTATCTGGAAATCAACTAGCCTACGCTAAACAAAATGGCTATCTCAAAATTTTGATTGGATATGTTTGGGGGAATGATGGGCGTGGGGGGGGGGCTAGTTGCCATCCAATCATTTTCGACTATTAAAAAGGGCACTAGCCCTTTGAATTTCCAATCGAATGAGCCTGTTTTGAAGTTTCTACGACAACGCCTTCTATAAAAACCTTATATGTCCCCCAGGGCATAACTTAAAACCCTTGCCCTGAGGGTTGTAGGGGAGTGTCCTCCTCAAAAACATATTTTCGATCTGGAACTCAACTACGCTGAACAAAATGGATATCTCAAAATTTCGATTAGATGTGTTTGGGGGAATGATGGGCGTTTGGGAGGGGGGGGGCTAGTTGCCCTCTAATCACTTTCGAGCATTAAAAAGGGCACTAGCCCTTTGAATTTCCAATCGAATGAGCCTGTTTTGGAGTTTCTACAACAACGCTTTCTATATAACCTTATATGCCCCCAGGGCGCAACTTAAAACCTTTGCCCTGAGGGTTACGGGGGAATGTCCTCCTCAAAAACGTATTTTCTATCTGGAAATCAACTAGCCTACGCTAAACAAAATGGCTATCTCAAAATTTTGATTGGATGTGGTTGGGGGAATGATGGGTGTGTGGGGGGGGCTAGTTGCCCTCTAATCACTTTCGAGCATTAAAAAGGGCACTAGCCCTTTGAATTTCCAATCAAATGAGCCCCTTTTGAAGTTTCTACGACAACCCATTCTATATAAACCTTTTATGCCCCCAGGTTATAACTTAGAACCCTTGCCCTGAGGGTTTTGGGGGACTGTCCTCCTCAAAAACATTTTTTCTATTCGGAAATCAACTCCACTGAACAAAATGGCTATCTCAAAATTTTGATTGGATGTGTCTGGGGGAGTGATGGGCGTGGGGGGTCTAGTTGCCCTCCGATCAATTTTGACTGTTAAAAAGGGCAATAGCCCATTGAATTTCCCATCGATTGAGCATGTTTTCAAGTTTCTAGGACAACGCCTTCTAAAAAAACCTTATATGCCCCAGGGCATAACTTAAAACCCTTACCCTGAGGGTTGTGGGGGATTGTCCTCCTCAAAAACAGATTTTCTATCTGGAAATCAACTAGCCTACGCTGAAAAAAAATGGCTATCTCAAAATTTGATTGGATGTGGTTGGGGGAATGATGGGTGTGGGGGGAGATTGTTGTGGGGGAGTTTTCTCCTCAAAAACATATTTCGTATCTAGTAATCAACTAGCCTACGCTGAACAAAATGACTATCTCAAAATTTTGATTGGATTTGTTTGGGGGAATGATGGGCGTTTGGGGGGGGGATAGTTGCCCTCTAATCACTTTCGACTATTTAAAAGGGCACTAGCCCTTTGAATTTCCAGTCGAATGAGCCTGTTTTGAAGTTTCAACGACAACGCCTACTATAAAAACTTTATATGCCCCTCAGGGCATAACTTAGAACCCTTCCCCTGAGGGTTGTGGGGGAGTGTCCTCCTCAAAAACATATTTTCAATCTGAAAATCAACTACGTTGAACAAAATGGCTATCTCAAAATTTCGATTAGATGTGTTTGGGGAAACGATGGGCGTTTGGGGGGGGGATAGTTGCCCTCTAATCACTTTCGACTATTTAAAAGGGCACTAAGCCCTTTGAATTTCCAATCAAATGAGCCCCTTATAAAGTTTCTACGACAACGCCTTCTATAAAAACTTTATATGCCCCCAGGGCATAACTTAGAACCCTTGCCCGGAGGGTCTTGGGGGAGTGTCCTCTTCAAAAATTCAAAGGGCCAGTGCCCTTTTCTACGACAACGCCTTCTATAAAAACTTTATATGCCCCCAGGGCATAACTTAGAACCCTTGCCCGGAGGGTTTTGGGGGACTGTCCTCTTCAAAAACATATTTTCTATCAGGAAATCAACTACGCTGAACAAAATGGCTATCTCAAAATTTTGATTGGATGTGTTTGGGGGAATGATGGGGGTGGGGGGCAAGGTGCCCTCCAATCACTTTCGACTATTAAAAAGGGCCTAGACCAGCGGTGGTTATAACCACATTCTGTTCCCAATTGGGGAGGGGGACTATTACTCACATAAATTTAAAACCTTCAAAAGTGTTGGCCTACTTTAGAACCGAGAGCAAACGCATCTTAATCGACGATTTTATAAAAACACTTTACATAATTATATAATTAGTTATAAAACTCGTAATCTATTAGTTTCAATAAATGCATGTTAAGGTCATTCACTAAAAAAGTTGTTTTGTTGTCTTGAAAAAGAAAGGGAAAAGGACAACGAATCAATAGAAACATATTCATTTCCTTATTTTTTTGCAATTTTTTTTTGTATTAGAACTGATTGAGATTGGTCCAATATTTAAAAGCAAATCAAATAAAAAAAAATCAAAGTCTTATAGCCAGGAGTGGTTATAAACCACACTTTGTTCTCAATTTGGGAGGGGGACTATTACTCACATAAACTGATAACCTTCACAGGTGTTGGTCTTCCTTAGTACCGAATGTAAACGCATCTTAATCAAACATTTTACTGAAAGAATTGCTTTATATAATATTTTTCGTAAATGCATGTTTGTTTCAGTAGATATATATCGAGGTCAACCTACTGAAAAAGTTCGGTTTTGTTGTCTTGAAAACGAGAGAAAAAAAGGACAACGATTAGATACAAACCAATTGATTTCCTTTTTTGTTTTTGTATTAGGCTATATTGGTTGGCATGGTCCGATGTCTTAAAGCGGATTAGTACAAAAAAAAAAAAAAAAATTAAAAAAAAAAATAAAATTGTTCCTAATTTTATTTTTTTCGTTATGGTTTTCTGGTCCAGTCTACTTAACTTGAAAGTTCCACAATATCGTTGGAACTAAAAACAACGTTCTGTCCATTATTGGGTTTCATGATTCTATAAAACCAAGCCTATTTTCCTCTGAGGGAAATATTTCTCCTATTATGTTTGTTTTGCCCATTGTACATGCCTTATAGATTTCTAAGCAATCAGCTAGAAAAAAAACTATGGACCTAATTTCGGCGTCAAAAATAACTACAACAGTTTTTTAATAGCGTGCGTCTTCGTTGAGGTCTTCATGTCTATGTTTACTTGGTTTGTGAACAGAAACAAAATTTGTTGGCTATTTTCATGTATCAAGCATAGGTATAAGCAATCTTCAAAGTATTCTGTTTTATTTAGGTCTACCTGACCCTGCCTACGGGCCCTGTATGTTACAAACTTATCAAAGAGGGAAAAAAAATTTAAGCAAACTTTTAGGCATCATAAACCAATGCAGGTGAAATTAGTTTCAAACTTGGTTTCAAATAGAGATCCACCTGAACAAGAAATTTACGAATTTCAATTTGAAAATTCTTTGAGAGACGAAGTTTAAGGCCTAGTTTATATGGCTTCACATATTAGCTGGCAGAAGACAAAATTAATGATCGTTGATCCAACAGATAACACAGCCTACTCACCTGCATTCAACATATTAGGGCACACTGTCAAAATCATCAAGTCATTTACCTACCTTGGATCTGTCATCATGGATAGCGGCTCAGTCAAAAACAGAAGTTCAGTCACGCATCGGTAAAGCCGCTTTAGTTATGGTATGACTATGCCATTCGGTATGTGGATCTTCAAAAAAAATGTGGATCTTCGACACCACCGTAATTCAAGTCCTCCTCTACGGTACTGAGACCTGGCCAGCTGCTGCCTCTGTTCATGATGCTATAGACGTGGCCCAAACAAGTTTCTTAGGCGTATTGAAGGGATCAGGTGGTACGACTCCATCTGGAACACTCGAACGTCCCGATTGAAGGCGAAAAGCCAACTGTCACTCTATGCTGGTCCACGAGCAGGAGCAAAAAATCAAGTAAGTCAACAGCTTGTAGTTATACATACAAGTTTCAAGCTTTCGAGGAACATTTGTCGGTCGTTTTTCGGACGAACTGATATTCAGGAGATACAAATATTTTGAAATTCTTATCTCATTTTCCAAACATAATACTTGATTTGTCTTTTCCTCATTGGTATCCACATAGGGGTTTTGTCCCTCTTTAAAGACGAAAATTACACAAAATTTGCAACAAGCTTCAATATTTCAATGGAATATAATAGTTGACTTATCTCAATAAAATTATACCCTCCTCCTTCAGAAAACCATATGCAGGTTTAAAATCCTCTACCTCTCACTTAAAAAAAAAAAAAACAAAAATTCTGCACACCCTTGCCCATGAGCAGTTCAATTAATTGAATCCCTAAGTACATATTAATTAATATTGTTATAGTTAAGAGGAAAACGTTTTGTTTCCGTTTAAGTTCTTTCAGATTAATTTGTCAGCCAAACATATGTTCTTCTCTTCTTGAAAGGATAAACTAATAAACTCTTTGAAATAAGAGCTAAACAATTCTGTAAATTAAAAGAAAGTTAATTTCTTAAGAAACGTAGCCAGCGATGAAAAGAATGATTTATTAGGACATACAAAAGCGTCGGAAGCGTATTCTTAAAACTTGTAGTTTATTTCGTATGAACATATGGTGAAACAAAATTCAGTAGCAAATTCAGACGTTTAACATTTACTTTAGGATTCGTTAGTGACCATATTTTAGTTATTAACAATGCAAATCCAATGAAATAATTGAATACTTCTCTTTTGTCCGTTTGTAGTGTCTCTAAAAAATTTGACGTTTTTCTCTTGGCGGTGACTTATTAATGCGAATAGTTATTTACATATTAGTAAGCGTGAAATTTCCAACAATTGACCTTTAATTACCATTCAGATAGTAATGAGAATAAATCATAAGGAAGGTAAACTTACCATGAGTAGTGCCTTTTCATTTCTTTGCTAAGTACTTGTCCGTATATTGTGGCAAAGTCTTACAAAAATTGTGGCTTGATCCTATTTTCTAGCTCTACATTAAAAGAGAAGTTAAGATGGTTAGGCCACGTTTTAAAGATGGAGAATGACAGATTGTCAAATATTGTGCTTTTTAGGGACCGAAAAAAAGTAGGTCTCTCCAGATTGGGATGAGAAGCGGTCATAAGGAAAGATTTATAAGAGACTGGAAGTTCATGGGAGGGGGCAAAAGTAACACTTGGAATAAATTGGGGTAGAGGTGTAGGTGAGTAGCTGTATTGGTCTTAGGAGGCTTGGTGCTGCTGTGAATTGTTAGTAGTAGTAGTAAAGGACGGGAAACTATAAGTAGTAAATATTTATTTTCGCCACTTGACCACAACTTTTGCTCAATGATTATTTAAAGAGCTAAAGTACTAAAGAGCTTTAGCGTGAAGAGCGAGGTGTTGAGGGAGGGAGGCAACCCCCTTCATATACCTAATAATTTATGTTCATTTTAAGGTTTAATACTACTCCTTACTTTCAGTTGAGAAAACTTTTTTTTTTATTTAATGCGATAAAAGAGCCACTTTCAGTGAGCCTTTAAGAAGAAAAAATAAAAAATTGGATCTTACTTTATTAATTTTGATCAGAGCAAGTCTGGTTCTGGCCACTGGTGGGATTGACTTCAAAAAAGATTTGGACATATAAAAATTATAAGTTACATGGTCCAACTATTTAGGTTATTTTTGGAAATGACTTATTGAGTTTGAAACTGACGTTTCAAATGCTAATTGCCGGCATGGTGAGTTTTTCGACTAAAAAGATGTATCCCCACAAGAAACGATACTGTACATAAGATTTGAAGAGAAGAACAGTGTGGTTTTTGGAAGAGAAAACGATTTGTGTTGGCAAAATGTCCCCTTCTTAGATTAGTAATTGAGATGTGTCTGAATTGCAGGACCTCTTTAGTTCTCAGTTCCATATATTGCAAACAGGCATTTGATTCAGTCGATAGAAAAGCTTTAGTGAAGGTCCTAATCTTGTATAGTTGACCAGATTAGCACATAACATTATTTTGTGCTATGTAGGCTACGAGACTAACATAGCTGCGGTGAAGGTAGGAAATGAGTTAAACAACTGGTTTCAAGTTGAATCAGGATTTAAGCAGGGTTGCGTTCTATCCACATTTACATGAACCTTTTTGATGGAGTTTGTCCTAAGGAACACGAAAAAGGCTTTGGGAGAGAATGGAATCAAATGGGAAGATAAAAGTCTCCTGCACGTAGACTATGTAGATTATTTGAGTGTAGCAAAATGAATGTATAAGAATATATGAAGATGAAGAGCCGATCTTAAGTAGCGAGAAAGTCGAACAGGTGGTTGACTTCACTTGCTTTGGTAGCACTATCAGTAAACATGATAGATTGCGGTGAATATTTAAAAATTAGAATGGCCAAGGAACACAGGGATTTTTCTCAGTTAAGAAGTTTGGAAGAATAGGAACATAAGTCTATGAACCAGGTATTATAACAGTTGCAGCTACAGTGGTCAAGTATTGTGTCTGAGACGTGAGTAGAAAGGGGGTGCTACTTCCACCCTCACCCTGCTGCCACCTACAACTTTTTTACATTGCATGTTTTTATGTCTGTTCGTTGTCAGTGAGAATGAAAAAACATAATTTTTTTTCACTTGAAAAAAAAACATGAATTTTCTCACATTGATGGATGTTTTCTTGGACGGTTATGTGTGTTGGTCAATTTATTTGATGTTTTTCATGGATGTCAACAGCAATTCATGTCTGTTTTATGGTTCGTTGTCAGTGAGAATGAAAAAACAGGAACTTTCTCACATTTATGGATGTCAACAGCAATTTATGTCTGTTTTATGGTTCGTTGTCAGTGAGAATGAAAAAACAGGAACTTTCTCACATTTATGGATGTCAACAGCAATTTATGTTCCTGTTTTATGGTTTTTGTCAGTGGGAATGAAAAACAGGAACTTTCTCACATTTATGGATGTCAACAGCAATTTATGTCTGTTTTATGGTTCGTTGTCAGTGAGAATGAAAAAACAGGAACTTTCTCACATTTATGGATGTCAACAGCAATTTATGTCTGTTTTATGGTTTTGTCAGTGAGAATGAAAAAAAACAGGAACTTTCTCACATTTATGGATGTCAACAGCAATTTATGTCTGTTTTATGGTTTTTGTCAGTGAGAATGTACATGCTCGAGGTGAATGTTATGATTTACATAATCGGCGGGGGAATTATTGATTCACGAAGGGGGAATTAAGAAAAAACATGGCTTCTTTGATCTTTAGGCTAACCTAACCTGAGAAACTGATTTACATAATCGCTAGGGGAATGTATTGATTCACGAAGGGGGAATTAAGAAACATTATGGCTTTCTTTAATCTTAGGTCTGAGGGATAAACGTCTTTAGGTCAGAGAGAAAAATTAATATTCTATTTTTAAATAGGGCTTCATTGATCTTTACTGTTAGGAATTAGAAATGACATCACTTGTTATCTCTGGAATTATGCGGGAGTCTAAAGAGATAGAAATTCTATTTTTAAATACGGCTTCACTGAGCTTAAGTCGGAGAGATAAATTGATATTCTAACGAAACCTTAATAGTATAGCTAGGAACATTTATGAGATGAAGAGATTAACGTAGGAAAGGGTTCCTAGAAATTTCAAATGTGACAGCACAGGGATGCCCAAAAACAAAAGGGAACACGCTGAGATTACGTTTAGGGATTATTTGGGTGATGAAAACGGTTTTAGACATTTTAGAGAATTATTTCGGCGAAACAGCTAGAGACATTTTAAAAGATGATCTTAGAAAAGGTTTTAGAAGAGGTTTTGAGTGTGGTCGTTATAATACACAAGTTATATTTGAACAGTGTCGTGAGGTCCTCTACCCCAATCCCAAAGGGCCCCGATCGCCCTACCCCGACCCAAAGGGCTCCAATCCCCCTACCCCAACCCCAAAGGAACCCCCGGTCCCCAAAGGTTCCCCGGGCTCCCAAAGGGCCACCCGCCCCTCAAAGGTCCCCAGACCCCCCAAAGGACCCCACGGGCCCCAAAGGCCCCCTCCCCCCCCCTTGGCCCCCAAAGGGCCCCCTCCCTCTCCCTCCCCCTCCTCACCTTCCCTCCCCCCTCCCCTTCCCTCCCCCATTTTATAATATTTTTTTGTGCATTGAGACACAGAAGGACCACCTCCCCCCGCGCCGCCCTAAAGGCCCCCGGCGCCCCAAAGGGTCCTGAGCCACAATTTTAATACTTTTTTAAGGCTTTATTATATCTTTTCAGAACAAATTATCATAGGTGTGTGTTGTCAGAAAATTATGATTTGGGATGTGTAGTTTGCTATTTGGACTTTTCAGAGCTAGGATTCTTAGTCTCTCATAGGTGTTTTTTGTCTGAAACTTCTAGTTTGGAATGAGTAGTTTGCTATTTCAGACTTTTATGAGCTAGGCTTTCCTAGTATATCGTAGGTGAATGTTGTCAGAAAATCATGATTTGGGATATGTAAATTACTATTTCGGGCTTTTCTGAGCTAGATTTCTTAGTCCCTCATAGGTGTTTTGTTGTCTAAAACCTATAGTTTGGGATGAGTAGTTTGCTATTTTTGACTTTTCTGAGCTAGGTTTCTTAGCCTTTCATAGGTGTGTGTTGTCAAAAACTTATGATTTGGGATATGTAAATTACTATTTTTGACTTTTCTGAGCTAAATTTCTTAGCCTTTCATAGGTGTTTGTTGTCTGAAACCTATAGTTTGGGATGAGTAGTTTGCTTTTGGACTTTTCAGAGCTGGATTTCTTAGCCTTTCGTAGGTGTGTGTTGACTGAAACTTATGATTTGGGATATGTTAATTACTATTTCGGGCTTTTCTAAGCTAGATTTCTTAGTCTTTCGTTGGTGTGTGTTGTCTGAAACCTATGATTTGGGATTTGTAGTTTTGCTTTTTGGACTTTTCAGAGCTAGGATTCTTAGTCCCTCATAGGTGTTTGTTGTCTGAAACCTATAGTTTGGGATGATTAGTTTGCTATTTGGCTTTTCTGAGCTAAGGTTTCTTAGTATTTCGTAGGTGTGTGTTGTCTGAAACTTATGACTTGAGGTGTCTAATTTGCTATTTCAGGCCTTTCTGAGCTAAGGTTTCATAGTATTTCGTAGGTGAATGTTTTCCTAATTTTGTCTGAAACTTATGATTTGGGATATGTAAATTTTTTACTATTTCGAGCTTTTCTAAGTTAGATTTGTTAGTCTTTCGTTGGTGTGTGTTGACTGAAACCTATGATTTGGGATATAAGGTTCTTAGTCTTTCGTTGGTGTGTGTTGTCTGAAACCTATGATTTGGAATTCGTAGTTTGCTTTTTGGACTTTTCAGAGCTAGGATTCATAGTCCCTCATAGGTGTTTGTTGTCTGAAAACCTATAGTTTGGGATGAGTAGTTTGCTATTTCAGGCTTTTCTGAGCTAAGGTTTCATAGTATTTCATAGGTGAATGTTGTCTGAAACTTATGATTTGGGATATGTAAATTACTATTTCGGGCTTTTCTAAGCTAGATTTCTTAGTCTCTCGTTGATGTGTGTTGTCTGAAACCAATGATTTGGGATGGGTGGGTTGCTATTTTTGACTTTTCTGAGCTGGATTTCTTAGCCTTTCATAGGTATGTGTTGTCTGAAACCTATGATTTGGGATGGTTAATTTGCTATTTTTGACTTTTCTGAGCTAGGTTTCTTAGCCTTTCATAGGTGTGTGCTGTCAGAAAATTATGATTTGGGATTTGTAGTTTGCTTTTTAGACTTTTTCAGAGCTAGGATTCTTAGTCCCTCATAGGTGTTTGTTGTCTGAAACCTATAGTTTGGGATGAATAGTTTGCTATTTCGGGCTTTTCTGAGCTAAGGTTTCTTAGTATTTCATAGGTGTGTGTTGTCTGAAACTTATGATTTGAGGTATGCATTTGCTATTTCCGACTTTTCATAACCAGATTTCTTAGTCTTTCGTAGGTGTATGGTGTCTGAAATCTATGATTTGGGATGTATGGGTTGCTATTTTTGACTTTTTCTGAGCTGGATTTCTTAGCCTTTCGTAGGTGTGTGTTTGACTGAAACCTATGATTTGGGAATGAGTGGTTTGCTATTTTTGACCTTTCTGAGCTAGATTTCTTAGCATTTCATAGGTGTGTGCTTTCAGAAAATTATGATTTGGGAGGTGTAGTTTGCTTTTTGGACTTTTCAGAGCTAGGATTCTTAGTCCCTCATAGGTGTTTGTTGTCTGAAACTTCTAGTTTGGGATGAGTAGTTGGCTATTTCAGGCTTTTCTGAGCTAAGGTTTCTTAGTATTTCTTAGGTGAAGCTTCCACGTCAGTTTTAAGTTCACCAAGACATAAAAATTGAAAGTTCAGTTCTAAATTTTCCATAGAAGATAGAAAAGTTATACTATGATTGTGATTATTTTCTAAGAAGATAGAAAGTTTCACTTTAATTCTAAATTTTCTTCTAATTCAGTTCCGACTTTTCTCAAAGAGATGAAAAATTTAAAGTTCGGCTCCAAATATTTTCCACGTCAGTTTTAAGTTCACCAAGACATAAAGAAATTTAAAGTTCAATTCTAAATTTTTCAGTGGAAGATAGAAAAAGTAATACCATACTTGTGAATATTTTCACGGAAGATAAAAAGTTCTAGTTCCATTTAAAATTTTCTCAACGAAGTCAAGGAAAGTTCAAGTTCTCTTCTGAATTTTCTCAATGAAAAAGAAATTAGTCATTGATCATTTGTCTATTTTTCCAAATAATATAAAAATTTTCCACTTTAGTTCAGATCTGTCTCGAAGAGATGAAAAAAATTAAAATACTGTTCCAAATTTTTCACAGAAGATAAAAAAGTTCAAGTTCTCTTCGGAATTTTACCGAAGAACACAATTCAATTCTAATTTCTCCAGAGAAAACAAAAATCTTCCACTTCAGTTCTTTATTTCACAAAGACATAAAGAATTTAGAGTTCAATTCTAAATTTTTCGGTGGAAGATAGAAAAAGTAATACCATACTTGTGAATATTTTCACGGAAGATAAAAAGTTCTAGTTCAATTTAAATTTTCTCAACGAAGTGAAGAAAAGTTCAAGTTCTCTACTGAATTTTACCAAAGAACACAATGCAATTCTAATTTCACCAGAGAAAATCAAAATCTTCCACTTAAGTTCTTTATTTCACAAAGACATAAAGAAATTTAAAGTTCAATTCTAAATTTTTCGGTGGAAACAAGAAAAAGTAATACCATACTTGTGAATATTTTCCCCGAAGATAAAAAGTTCTAGTTCAATTAAAATTTTCTCAACGAAGTGAAGAAAAATTCAAGTTCTCTTCTGAATTTTACCAAAGAACACATTTCAATTCTAATTTCACCAGTGAAAATAAAAATCTTCCACTTCAGTTCTATATTTCACAAAGACATAAAGAAATTTAAAGTTCAATTCTAAATTTTTCGGTGGAAGATAGAAAAAGTAATACCATACCTGTGAATATTTTATAAGAGATGAAAAATTTAAAATACTGTTCCAAATTTTTCAAAGAAGGTAAAAAAGTTCAAGTTCTCTTCGGATTTTACCAAAGAACACAATTCATTTCTAATTTCTCCAGAGAAAATAAAAATCTTCCACTTAAGTTCTTTATTTAAATAAAGAACTTAAGTGGAAGATTTTTATTTTCTCTGGAGAAATTAGAAATGAATTGTGTTCTTTGGTAAAATTCAGAAGAGAACTTGAACTTTTTTCACTTCTTTGAGAAATTTGGAACAGTATTTTAAATTTTTCATCTCTTATAAAATATTCACAGGTATGGTATTACTTTTTCTATCTTCCACCGAAAAATTTAGAATTGAACTTTAAATTTCTTTATGTCTTTGTGAAATATAGAACTGAAGTGGAAGATTTTTATTTTCACTGGTGAAATTAGAATTGAAATGTGTTCTTTGGTAAAATTCAGAAGAGAACTTGAATTTTTCTTCACTTCGTTGAGAAAATTTTAAATTGAACTAGAACTTTTTATCTTCCGTGAAAATATTCACAAGTATGGTATTACTTTTTCTAGTTTCCACCGAAAAATTTAGAATTGAACTTTAAATTTCTTTATGTCTTTGTGAAATAAAGAACTTAAGTGGAAGATTTTGATTTTCTCTGGTGAAATTAGAATTGCATTGTGTTCTTTGGTAAAATTCAGTAGAGAACTTGAACTTTTCTTCACTTCGTTGAGAAAATTTAAAATTGAACTAGAACTTTTTATCTTCCGTGAAAATATTCACAAGTATGGTATTACTTTTTCTATCTTCCACCGAAAAATTTAGAATTGAACTCTAAATTTCTTTATGTCTTTGTGAAATAAAGAACTGAAATGGAAGATTTTTGTTTTCTCTGGAGAAATTAGAATTGAATTGTGTTCTTCGGTAAAATTCCGAAGAGAACTTGAACTTTTTTATCTTCTGTGAAAAATTTGGAACAGTATTTTAAATTTTTCATCTCTTCGAGACAGATCTGAACTAAAGTGGAAAATTTTTATATTATTTGGAAAAATAGAAATGATCAATGACTAATTTCTTTTTCATTGAGAAAATTCAGAAGAGAACTTGAACTTTCCTTGACTTCGTTGAGAAAATTTTAAATGGAACTAGAACTTTTTATCTTCCGTGAAAATATTCACAAGTATGGTATTACTTTTTCTATCTTCCACTGAAAAATTTAGAATTGAACTTTAAATTTCTTTATGTCTTGGTGAACTTAAAACTGACGTGGAAAATATTTGGAGCCGAACTTTAAATTTTTTCATCTCTTTGAGAAAAGTCGGAACTGAATTTAAGAAAATTTAGAATTAAAGTGAAACTTTCTATCTTCATAGAAAATAATCACAATCATAGTATAACTTTTCCTATCTTCTATGGAAAAATTTAGAACTGAACTTTCAATTTTTATGTCTTGGTGAACTTAAAACTGACGTGGAAGCTTCACCTACGAAATACTAAGAAACCTTAGCTCAGAAAAGCCTGAAATAGCCAACTACTCATCCCAAACTAGAAGTTTCAGACAACAAACACCTATGAGGGACTAAGAATCCTAGCTCTGAAAAGTCCAAAAAGCAAACTACACCTCCCAAATCATAATTTTCTGAAAGCACACACCTATGAAATGCTAAGAAATCTAGCTCAGAAAGGTCAAAAATAGCAAACCACTCATTCCCAAATCATAGGTTTCAGTCAAAACACACCTACGAAAGGCTAAGAAATCCAGCTCAGAAAAGTCAAAAATAGCAACCCATACATCCCAAATCATAGATTTCAGACACCATACACCTACGAAAGACTAAGAAATCTGGTTATGAAAAGTCGGAAATAGCAAATTGCATACCTCAAATCATAAGTTTCAGACAACACACACCTATGAAATACTAAGAAACCTTAGCTCAGAAAAGCCTGAAATAGCAAACTATTCATCCCAAACTATAGGTTTCAGACAACAAACACCTATGAGGGACTAAGAATCCTAGCTCTGAAAAGTCTAAAAAGCAAACTACAAATCCCAAATCATAATTTTCTGACAGCACACACCTATGAAAGGCTAAGAAACCTAGCTCAGAAAAGTCAAAAATAGCAAATTAACCATCCCAAATCATAGGTTTCAGACAACACATACCTATGAAAGGCTAAGAAATCCAGCTCAGAAAAGTCAAAAATAGCAACCCACCCATCCCAAATCATTGGTTTCAGACAACACACATCAACGAAAGACTAAGAAATCTAGCTTAGAAAAGCCCGAAATAGTAATTTACATATCCCAAATCATAAGTTTCAGACAACATTCACCTATGAAATACTATGAAACCTTAGCTCAGAAAAGCCTGAAATAGCAAACTACTCATCCCAAACTATAGGTTTCAGACAACAAACACCTATGAGGGACTATGAATCCTAGCTCTGAAAAGTCCAAAAAGCAAACTACAAATCCCAAATCATAGGTTTCAGACAACACACACCAACGAAAGACTAAGAAATCACCTCAGAAAGTCAAAATAGCCCACCATCCAAATCATGGTTTCAGACAACACACACCAACGAAAGACTAAGAAATCTAGCTTAGAAAAGCCCGAAATAGTAATTTACATATCCCAAATCATAAGTTTCAGACAACATTCACCTACGAAATACTATGAAACCTTAGCTCAGAAAGGCCTGAAATAGCAAATTAGACACCTCAAGTCATAAGTTTCAGACAACACACACCTACGAAATACTAAGAAACCTTAGCTCAGAAAAGCCTGAAATAGCAAACTACTCATCCCAAACTATAGGTTTCAGACAACAAACACCTATGAGGGACTAAGAATCCTAGCTCTGAAAAGTCCAAAAAGCAAAACTACAAATCCCAAATCATAGGTTTCAGACAACACACACCAACGAAAGACTAAGAAATCTAGCTTAGAAAATCCCGAAATAGTAATTTACATATCCCAAATCATAAGTTTCTGACAACACACATCTATGAAAGGCTAAGAAACCTAGCTCAGAAAAGTCAAAAACAGCAAACTACTCATCCCAAACTATAGGTTTCAGACAACAAACACCTATGAGGGACTAAGAAATCTAGCTCAGAAAAGCCCGAAATAGTAATTTACATATCCCAAATCATAATTTTCTGACAACATTCACCTACGATATACTAGGAAAGCCTAGCTCATAAAAGTCTGAAATAGCAAACTACTCATTCCAAACTAGAAGTTTCAGACAACAAACACCTATGAGAGACTAAGAATCCTAGCTCTGAAAAGTCCAAATAGCAAACTACACATCCCAAATCATAATTTTCTGACAACACACACCTATGATAATATGTTCTGAAAAGATATAATAAAGCCTTAAAAAAGTATTAAAATGGTGGCTCAGGACCCTTTGGGGCGCCGGGGGCCCTTTAGGGGCGGCCGGGGGGAGGTGGTCCTTCTGTGTCTCAATGCACAAAAAAATATTATAAAATGGGGGAGGGAAGGGGAGGAGGGGAGGAGGGGAGGGGGAGGGAGGTGAGGAGGGGGAGGAGAGGGAGGGAGAGGAAGGGGGGCCCTTTTGGGGCCAAGGGGGGAGGGGGCCTTTGGGGTCTGGGGGGTCCTTTGGGGGTCTGGGGGACCTTGAGGGGCGGGTGGCCCTTTGGGAGCCCGGGGAACCTTTGGGGACCGGGGGTTCCTTTGGGGTTGGGGTAGGGGGATCGGAGCCCTTTGGGTCGGGGTAGGGCGATCGGGGCCCTTTGGGATTGGGGTAGAGGACCTCACGACACTGTTCAAATATAACTTGTGTATTATAACGACCACACTCAAAACCTCTTCTAAAACCTTTTCTAAGATCATCTTTTTAAATGTCTCTAACTGTTTCGCCGAAATAATTCTCTAAAATGTCTAAAACCGTTTCACCCAAATAATCCCTAAACGTAATCTCAGCGTGTTCCTTTTGTTTTTGGCATCCCTGCGCTGTCACATTTGAAATTTCTAGGAAACCCTTTCCTACGTTAATCTCTTCATCTCATAAATGTTCCTAGCTACACTATTAAGGTTTCGTTAGAATATCAATTTATCTCTCCGACTTAAAGCTCAGTGAAGCCGTATTTAAAAATAGAATTTCTATCTCTTTAGACTCCCGCATAATTCCAAGATAACAAGTGATGTCATTTCTAATTCCTGACAGTAAAGATCAATGAAGCCCTATTTAAAAATAGAATATTAATTTTTCTCTCTGACCTAAAGAACGTTTATCCCTCAGACCT